>JAQNCA010000016.1:2324736-2364930 GCA_029783725.1 Acanthurus tractus
GTGTGTATTTGTGTGTGTGTGCTCAGTAATTAAGATTTGAAGGATGTCAAAGAAAAGAAAACTGGACATAAAAAGACACTTCTTTGGGAGTCAAAGTCTAAGTTATTTTAAGGATAGTATTGTATTTATGTATTTTCAATGTTGTTGATGGACAGTATGTTAATTGACAGTATGATGCACAGTTGCACTACAGCCCTACAGCCCTGCACTAGAGTAAAGATGAGAACTCTTCGAAGTTGCCTCCTTGTCTTTCATTAGTCGCTCTAACCTACAACATTGCAGAATGCATTAAATTCTTGTGTTCTCTTTTGATATTCAGATATGCATTATAAACATGTGAATTACTGATTTTTTTTCTAACTATCATTGTTTTCTTGTTTGATCAGCTCTACATGACGTAAAATTATGATTGCAAACTCAAAAAAAAAACCCATCAACTTTCAGGAGTGCTGCTTTGGAGCACTTGTGTACCGACCAATGTCAAAATCAAACCTACTTCCTTGCCTTGAAGAACTGGCTCACTGGTTGGCTGTCTAGCAGGTGTGGGTGAACGGCTAATTAAGTAGAATGAAGGCAATGGTGAGGCTGACTTTTGTGCTGATCAGCTGTATGGCCTCAAGATAATGTTACCCTGGACCCAGTTAAAGGGTCAAGAAAGTTTGTGACACCCAATGCCTTGCAACCTTGCAACCTTGCAGACATAGCAGCCCTGTATCTTTTATTTTGCTTTTTTCTGTTGTGTTTCCAGGCCTTTCTCTGGTCAATAATACATCTAAGTAATGTGCATTATTAAAGACATTATTATTATTGTCAATATCACAACACAGTTCCAGCTACATATTTTTTTATTGATTGGAACCAGGCCTTAATTTCACCATGTATATATAGGCTTTACTTAAAGGAAAATTCTTTTTATTTCAACTTTTTGTTTCAATCTTATTTTATTTCAAGTGTATTGTTATTATGGATTTATTTTCATGGTACTTTTTTATTTTAAGAGAGATTCAGGGAAACAAGGACTGCAATAAGACAAAAATGTAGGCAGTGTATCCGGGCATTCTCTTGCCTCTTTTGCAATGAGCATTTTTTTTTCAAAATAATTTTAAACTTTGTTTCATAGTCCAAACTAAAAGTAAACACAAAGAGAGAAGCACCTTGGAACAGTCATTATAGGTAACTGCATAGGAATGTACATTTGGGGCATCTTAAATGTCAGTTTGTTTATGTGTGTTGACTGTGGAAAGCCTTCCATTTTAAGCATCTGTTTGTGCAAGAGCTGTTGCAAAGAAGGTAAAATAGTTTGTGCCTGCAAGATTTCAAATTACAAAAATGAAATAACTAGACTCACATCATTAAGTTTTCATTACCCAGGGCTAATTATCCAAACAACTGTAACTTTTTCTCTCACTGACCTTGTATAACCACATTGTTGATTGTTGGTAAGTCACACATCTAGTAATCAATAAAATTGCATTTTCTTGTAAGCTGTGACCACTTTTTCTCCCTATGCCAAGAGCTGAGTGTTTAATAAGGCCAATCCTTGTGCTTCAGCAAAGTCTTACGCTCAGTAGGCTGTGGAGAGCAGTAGTCAACACAAAAACACCAGTGTTCTGTTACGTTCAGGATATTTCTGTTGTCTCTCTGAAAAAAAAAAAAACATATATACATATATATTTATATAGATATATATACACAATATATACACATAAGCACAATATCCCTTTGCATAACTGTGATGAAACTCAATATTGTCTTGTGCTTTTCAAACCAAACAAATCATAAACCTGTCAAAAAATATTAAGCAAATAATCATTAGAAGAAAAAAAAGAAATACCCCTATGACAGACAACTTCAAAATAATTATAATTCAGTTATACCTAAACCAACAGCAAGAGTGAAATGCTTTGTAAGTATCATTGCATGAATAAGAATAATCTAATACTTGAAAATACTTGTGATATTCTTGGTAACTTTTTTTTGCATTTTTTCTTCCAAGATATTGTCCTGTTATATTGTCTGTGAACTCTACAGATTTACACTACAACTACTGTAGCAAACTGACCCTCCTGGGCGTGTGTGTGTATTACATCATTAAGCATATCAATCACTACCCTGAGCTGCCAGTGAGAAACTGCTGTCACAGTGAGCTGATAGCTTTCTGTTGAAATGCCGGTTACACTAAATAGCTGACTTTTTAAAATATTTTTTAATAACCTGAACTCCATGTACATCATCGTATTTTCTGTGTATACTTTTGTAAATGTATTGTATCTACTGTAAGTAGATCTGGTTGAGTAAGAAGCAATTGTGAAAACTGCAGAAATCTGTGAAGCCAATTCCTGCTCGTCATAAGTATCTTACCTTACTCAATGGTCAATGTAGATCACCAACATTTGAGGTTTTTTTGCTTTCTTTTTTTTTATACTCACAGTTGTGCTTGTCCTCTACTAGTATCGGTAAATCCGCTCTGAGAGCTGTTTCTTCATCTATGAGCTAATGTTCTTCTTCCCTCTTCCAGTTGGCTGTTCTCTGCTCATCAACAGAAAACAGCTCAAACCTTAGTCTTCTATGGTAAATGTCAAAGTGTGTCACAGTCTTCTCACCTGTATGTTGCTCAAGTTTCTTTCTGTGTTGTTGAAAATTTGTCACTTGCAATAAATGGAACTCCTTGAAAAGTAGTTACTGCCATTTTATGGTGCCTGAAAGTCACTACAATTTACAGTTAGGTGAGATGTTAACACATCAAAACTTGCAATGAACAATAAAACTTTACTTAAATACTTCATACTGTCAAATTGTGGAAAATTATAAATTAAATAGTTGAATTTATTAAAGTGATAGAAATGTACACATGATACAAACTATTGGACAAGAGCCAGGAGTTTATCCATTATTGTTTGTTTGTTTGTTTGTTTGCCTAGTGTGTGTTTGGAGGCCATTTTTATTTATCTCGCAGCCCCAGTCATTGTTAGAGGACCACCTTAGGACTGAATACCATTAATACCGTAATTATTTTTATGTGAAGGTCATATCTGCTTTGTATAATGTTAAAAGAGATGATTCAAGACTAGATTTATAATTTCTTTGGCCTAAAAAAGGAGAAGTCAGAGAGTAGTTATACAGCTCTTATTACATGAATGTGTAGTTGAACTATTTGAGTGATAATGCAAAGAGTTTCAAGTTAATAACTTTTTGGTTTGGAATTTCAAAGAAAGTTGCAAGTCAGCACTGTCTAAGAAAGTGAACAACACTGGCCTTTGTGCACTTATCAGGAATGCTGATTTAAACTTTTCCTACACCTGTCCTATTTACCTGTTTTGGCTACAAGAGGCTACAACCTCTTCGTAAAATAAAGATCTTAGTGATTGCCACTTTATCAGTGATGATTACATCTTTGCTGTTGAGGATCACATTCTTGAAATGCAAAACATGGACATCTACAAAAAAGGGATCCGTATGCTCCACAATTGTGCGACTAAATTTGTAGACATAGGAGAGGACTGTGTTGAAAATTTAATGTGGTAAGATTTCTAAAAGTCTGAACAGACTCCTTCTGCCTTGGGCCATTACTTTGGCTATGTGTGGGGAAACTGTCAAGATAATGCAACCAGGAGGCCTTTTTCCCTTCTAAGCATAAACATAAAAAATGTATTTGAGCTCAAATCTTTAACTTGTGTGGTCTAAAATAAATGTTCTCAGAAAAGGTATTTAAAAAGCACAAACATTGAGTCTGGTGTTTAAAAGATCTGATTTAATCAAAGAGCTTAGATTTACATGGGCAAATGTTAGAGTCAAATCAAACAAAACCAACCAACCGTGCAGCTTTTAACTCTGCTTTTGGTGAAGTTTCCCTTCCTCTTTATTTCCATATAAATGTGTTTCATATAAAACTTGTCTAACTGGATGATAAATTAATCATCACATTCCATTATAATCATATTTTTACATAATTTAAAAAACATTTTTTTAAAGAATATGACGTTTTAATTTTCTTTTTAAAAGTGCTATAAAAGTAAGAATTACACAGCAAGGAATAAAACACAAGCAGCCAGTCCGTGTGGTAGATGACTGGACACAATAAATTGGGATTGCCTTAAGATGATACTTAACTGTCCTGTGGTCAACAGAGTCAGCAGCACACAATTAATCCTACTCTTTTTTTTCCTCATGTTTCACATGTTCTTGCTGATCAGGAGTTATATATGTAAAACTTTTTTTTCCCATAGTGGCATTAGATAAGGTATAGTAATGTCAGAATCAGTTTAAGACAATCCAGATCAAGTATCACGAGAAAACGTTCTAACTAAGAGAGGTACGGCTATATAGTGACTATTCAGAGCAAACCCCTTTATTGCTGAATGTTTAAAAAAAAACTTTGCATGTAGGATTTTTAAGTTTGCTCAGATATTTAAAGATAAGGGCCCTGGACCCCTTCCTAGTTAAATTTTTTCTGGTGGTGCAGATGATTATACTGGCTGAAAATTTGCAGTATGCTCAAATGTTGCCTGACCCACTCAGTGATGCATTTTATACAATCACTATTGTTTGATATACTGCAATAAAGAAAGGTGATCATGGTGAGTAGAAATTTCTTTTGCTAGATGTGTCTTTTAAAAGTGAAAGATTTCTTGGTCTTTGTTCAACTTTCTCAATGTTTCATTTACTAGGAATAATCTCCACAGCAATTGGAAAATTAACAGGTAAAACTGCAATCCAGGCTAAGCAGTTACAGCGACAGTGGTATCTTGTTACAGAACCGTTAATCCACCTTAACTTTTGATAAAGGTATAGGGCAAGTGTAACTGGTAATTACATTTGTATTGAACCCATCTGCAGTGGAGCAGGTACAGGGAGTGTTGAGCACTCTAAGTGTAAATGAGGAGTAAGGATAATCCCTTAACTGATGGATGGATAAAAATGCATCTCTTTTATCTCTTGAGTTTATGAATCCATTTGAAATCAATGTTCTTACACTTGCACCATTTTTGAATTAAATTCATTGTTCAAATTCTGACCCTTAGTCGACAGAATGTCGGTTTATTAGCTCAGCATATCATCAGATTGACCCCTAACTGTGTCAGTATGCACTTTCCTGTAGCTACCTTTAGTTGAAGCTACTAGTCACCGTTACTTTGTAAGTGTAGTTAGCTGTGCAGCTAGTGGCTGCTGAGTATGCTGGTATAAGAAGCTTGGAGGGATAGACAAGTGCAGATACCGATGGTAAAAAAAAAGATATACATTTGTGTCTTAAAATGACTAGGCTCAGAAATCCATTATTTCACTGTTCTCAAAATTGACATCCAAAACAAAACCCGAACTCTTACGGCACTCCTTCAGAGTTTTCTAAATTCATGATTCATTGAACATATGGCAGCTGTGAAAAACAAAGGGCTTCCCCCTTCTTAGAGATCATTGGGTGTCGTTTTTGTGGACACATTTGTTCCACTGTGTTGACTAACAGAAATATGCCTCTTTAATTTTGGAAAACGTTTTACTACCATCTGCCTGAAATAGTTCTGAAACTTTCTCCCAACAAATGTGTAGAAGATGGGGCTGATACAAAAGTAAATGTAGGCGAGGTTACGAGTAACATGAAGGGCGTAACCCCATTTACGTGCGTCCTCACAGGTATCAGCTTGATCATGCATCAGCAGAACTATATTAAATGGGGTCCAGCACACAAAAAACAACAGCACAATGATAAATATTAACCTGACTGTCTTAAACTTGGTAACTATCTTGGATGATAGCACAGTGATAGCAATTCTAACGTAGCAGTAGATGATAACAGCCAGTGGAAAAAGCAAGAAAAGGAAAATCTGGAGGTAAAATCCAGATGCCCTGAGCTGCTGCAAATAAAAAGAAGGCAAGTCACCAGGGTAGTCATCACAGTAAGTTTTGTTATTGACATAATTAACAAATGTTGTGTGAAGAATCATTTGCTTGATGCATGCCAGGCCACTGACCAGCCATACCACAGCACAGGAAACTATTGCATAGCTTCGATTCCTTACTCGTGATGCACCTAAGGAGTACACTACTGCAAGATGTCTGTCAAAGGTCAATAGAGTTAAAAAGAGGACAGAACTATAGAAACCCAAGTAGTAGACACTTCCAACAATCTTGCACGTGACCTTGCCAAAGATCCAGTTTGAGAGTTGCATGTAGACTCCCATGAAGGGAAGGCTGCTCATGAAGATCAGGGATGACATCACCAGGTTCAGCAGCAAGATGTTCGTCACTGTGGTCAGCTTCTCAAACCTAAGGAGATGTTTGTTTGGATGGAGAGAGAACCATAATTGCTTAGGGAACACTCAATTATTTTTGAAAGTGATGTTTTACACAATGAGGGAGTTTCAGGGGAACATCTGCATCTATGGATTGGCAGGTGGCAGCAAAGTAAATGGCCTTTAGCTTTGCAAAATGTGGCATTAACTGCCCATCAACTTAAAGCAAGATTTATAATCTTATTAACAGTTTACTGAAATTTTAGGGATAATTATACTGCATGTTTAGGGAGGAACTTTTTGCAAATATTTGATGGAATTTACAACAACCAATAGTGCTGTGCATTTAAACCCCATTCAGCTGATTTGCAGTGACTGCATGACTGGACCCTTGGTTGGCTGACTCAGTAAAACCAAGAGCTACCAGTAAACATGGCAAGACCACAACTGAGCACAGCCTCCAAAGGACCAGTTTTAATTGTTTTTTGTTTTTTTTCCTGGCAGTTTAGCATGAAGGGTCAGGGTGCCTTGTTCGAGATACCAGTTTGACAGCAGAGAATAAAATAAATCAATAAATTATGCGAATGACAATGTCTCTTTCCTTCCTTTAATATTATTATTATTATAATATTATTTTATTCACCTTTAATATACATTACAATTGTGGATGAAAGTGTAAGCAAATCTGTATTCATAGATTAGCTTTGTTGCATTGATCTTTTTCATCCTTAGGAACCAATAAGGACTGTTTGGCAGAGAGGTTAAATTTAGCCCCTGTGTGCAACACACAAATATTTTTTTTGTTTGTTTGTTAGGACAACTATGATCAATCATCTGCCTTAAAAATATATTTTCATTTTACATCTTGCTTTTCGCCACTTTTTCTGTGAGTCAAATCTTTCAGTGGAATGATAGAGAGTAAGGATGTATTGTGCCAACTTGAACCATGTCTTTTTTTAATACTAATACCAGGGGTCATGTATGTCCACTCTGATCACTGATGTGTGGATCATCTGTACATTTTCATTACTATATTGTTCAGAGGAGGAACACATATGATTTATGCTGCATATTCTGTACTTTTTTCAAGGTCAAAAGTGATCTAGTGAATTATAACCACTATTCTGAGATTAATGCATCAAGTTATAATAATGATATTAATTCCAATTGAGTGTTGTTTCCATTGTGGATTGTAAGAATTATTTTTTTCTGAGCTATGAATGTTACCATAAAAATTAGTTTCTACTTTCTAGGCAGTAGGCATGCAGCTAACTTTGCACCTCTAATAGTTACCCCAATATATTGTGTTATTAACTCTCCTTTCAGTCCAAGGTCCAGAGAGATTTGCTGAGTTTATCCTAAACATTGTCAATTGTGTTTCCATTGAATCCAGGAATATATTTTATATTCGCTTGCTCACAAAGGTACAGAGCAGAGAAAGGTGAGAAGAGAGTGACAAAGGAGAGGTTGCTCTAAAGGGGAGAAGGTAGATAAGCTACTATATTCTTCTCTCTACAAGTGAATACAAGAAAAAATTGCATGACTTCAGCATTCAAGTTCAATCAAATACATGTGGCAAATTTAAAACAATACAAAAAGTAATAAATTTGTGTCCAGTTTTGTCCAGTCATTCAATTGAATAGAGTGGTAAATGAGTTGAATTCCTGTCTTTGTAAATGTCAATCAAATCTTGCAAATTAAAAAAGTAATGGGCCAATAGAGGTATACTGGAGTGGGTTATTATCAAAATTTTAATAAGAAATAATAATTTAAAAATTTCATAACTTTAACAATTGTAGTGATATTTTTTATGTTTGTTTTCATAAAATGTGACTGAAAAACTTTTGAAAGGAAATGTTATAGCAGAGACTCCTCGACTCTCTAAAATGGGAGGAAAGTTTTAGCAACTTCACATCACTGTCTTTGCTTCCATATGTTCTTTTTTTTTTTCTTTGAATGTCACTGTCATGTGAAGACTATTGTTGTTTGCAAAGGACACCATAGTTCAGAAGATTACTTTGAGGTGCTACTTGTAACATTTACGTACCAATTACAAGACAGTTCCAAAAAACTATCATGACAATGTTTAAATGTGACTATGTGGTTAAACTTCCACTTCTAGGCAAACCTCAATTTCAAATCATTCAACACGATCTTTATTGATGTGTAATATTATCAAGTGTTTTGTTTTTACTGTGAATGTAAATAAATAATGTTCTGTTAAGAAATTATGGTTTTCACCCAGATAGTACAGCTTTAACTTTTAGTATTAAAAAAGTTAAATATATTTCAGCTATCATTCATTGCACTTTCTACTACCATTTTTTACGACCATAGCACAGTTTAAATAAGCATTATTCTTGTCATACAACATAGAGAACTAAGTGAGAAATATATGTACAATAAATGTACTGCAATTGTTTCTAAAATGTTACATACAGCAACCCGAAAAGCTCTAGTTCTAGTTCTGCAATTTTTTAGCATTTTAAAAAGTAAATCACTAAATAGTTTCAACGACCCCATATAAGGAACAGTTCAATTAGGGCCATGCTTACTTCTACCACCCTGAACTGCTTTAGACTGCATATCCAAAACTTCAAATTGTGCTCAGTTTAGTTTTCATTTAGGCCCAAAGTTTTTGATGGACATCTCACCGATAGATGATGGCAAGAACCAGCCCGTTGCCAAAGAGACTGAAGAGAAACATGAAGTAGAAGAGGATAGATAGATGAGCTCCCAAATTGTTGTCACTGTCCCTGTTACATGGCATGACAGGCGTATACGGCTCATCGCTGTAATCATAGTCATAAGTGGTGGTTTCCATCTTTTCTCAAATGTGCACAGGAAATCTGACGGAAACAGAAACATTCACAAAATGATGCCTTTAGTGTGATTTTAATATAATAAAAGGATTGATTGATCAGAAAAGCTTTAAGGTGTCTTCCAGTGATTAAATTCTCAATGTGAGCCCTTGTAAAGCATGAAAATAAGGAGAGGTAGAAAACAGTGCCTTTAAATGAGAATCTCAGAGGAACAAAGCAGGTAAAAGCATATGTTTGTTGGAATGAGGATGATGCTAAGCTGAGCTGACTTACCGCCTGGCCAGCAGAGACGCTTCTGCATGTAGTCTGACTCTGAAGGCCACAGCTGTCTGACTCACAGTGAGTTCAAGTCACTCTATGATAAGTCAGCCAGCTTGGGGAAGGAAGTACCACAGAAAAATGGGTGTTTCTGTCCATGTGTTTGTGTGTGTTTGTTTTTTCGTTGTTTTTTTGGGGGGGGGGGTTAAAGCTAAAGCTCAACATACCATAGAATCATTTACTCTGAATTATATTCTCTGCCTTGAAGTTTTACATTGGTGTTTACACAGGATAAGTTCATCTGCTTGCATCACAAATTATTATGACATTCAAACACCTTTGACTAACTAGTATCAAGCAGTGGTGTTTATTGAATGAATGACAAAGCTGAATTTTCACATACCTGCATAAAGTCAGTCTGAAAACAATGTAAGTCAGTGTGGAAACACACATTGCTAACTGTAATGTGTGATTTACAGATTGCTAACTGTAATGTGTGATGTACAGAGATGCTGAAGAGGGCACTCCCTACTTCAAAAGTAAAACCAAAGAGTCCCGACCAAGCTGCGATATGTTAAGAATTCCGAGTGAAAACTGGTTATTTGTTCAGTTCAATGGTTTAATAAGGATTTAATACATTTTGTAGAAATGTAATATTTATTACTCTAAGTAAGCTACTGAAAATTATCCAATATCAGAGTGGCATTATATGTCCAGTATGCAGAGACATTCTTGAACTAAGTGCCTTTTACTGTACTTTGCTCTCTCTAATTGGAATTTGAATAGATTGTACTCCAGGGATATACTGCTGTTAAAACAATTATGTATGTTATTATTTTACAGACATAAAAGTCTAAAGTAGTTGTATTTCAGTATTTTGCAAAAAAAATGTTTCTCTTAAACTGACCTTACAGTGAGCTTTGCATTTTTCAAATTATCTTTGCATTTTATAAAAAAGAACTACTCATGTATAAAATCTAACTTCTCTCCAATACCGAATTTATACAAAGTGTCTTTGTCAAACTTTATCCCATTATCTCAACTATGTCTTCATAATGTCTAACAAATCTCAAAATTTAGCAGTGTGTCCTCCCACATCTTCCATTTGATCATAGGGCTTTCCAGAAACAGGGGAAGATGAAAGATGATGTCACTGGTGATATATCACTTGAACTTGTGCAGTGTTAACCAACTATCCAGTAACCACTGCAGTAGAATTATGTCAATTTGGGTGTAAATAATTGGCTAACTTCACTCACTTTTGCAGTCTGTTTAACCTTGCTAGTTGGTTTTGTCATATCATGTCCACATCTGTGTTGTATTTCCCAGAAGACAGCTCTTTTATGACAGCTTGTGTATAGTGGGAAATGGTGTCTTAGATGTAATTTATTCACTGGCTCACATCCAGGGTGTGCATTCTCCCCTTATACTACGTATTTGTCACACTGTAATTATTGTAAGAAATTATACATTCAGCGTACCACACTTAAAGGTGCTGATGATTTAGTTATAGTCAGCCTACACAAGGTAGGACCTAAAGTGGATATTGCTGTAAGGAGTTATTCTAAAATGTTAATAAAAGCAGGAAACGTTTGTTAACTTGAGAGTCAAGTCAGCACCAAACCTGACAGTGAAAGACTGAAATTGACACCTAGGGGATATTTGAATCAAGTGCGGACCATTTCGAAATTGTACAAAAATTACCAAAAATTGGTTCCTTTGAAGTTAAATTTTCTTCTCGATCATTCATATATGTTTGATCTTTGCCTGTAAGAACCTCACCATAGCTAACAGGAAGACACCCCTGTCTGGGGTTGAGAAGAGTCATTGTGGTAAATCAGCTCACTCATATGTACAGCATGCTGCTCTGACCAACACTCATAGTCACACTTTGTGTGACAAAAAAATCTGCAGTCTTTTTGTTTATTTATTTTTTTTAATGTCACTCTAGTGGAATATCTTGGTTGTTAGTTTTGAGTCTCATTTTAGATTTTTATTTGGATAATACAAGCAATTTAAAGTTGTAACTATGAAATTAACTATTCATATATTCTTGAATTTAAATTTCCTTAAATTTAACACAAACTGAGAAACATGACACCTTTGATGCAAAAATAACATCAGGCAAAAAAAGACCCACAGTTAAATGAAGTAAGTGTTTACCATATCATATTTTATTCACCAAAAATTGCAGCATGATAATGATTTTTCTAGCATGGTCTAGCATGATGAGGAGGGATCTCCTGAGAACTGAGTGCATTTTGCTCAATCATCCTGTTAGCAAGCCTGCAAGGACTTACAGAGGGCACCAGTGGAAAGTTTAGTGATCCTCAATTTACGTGGCACGGAGGAAGAAGATATGTCAGGCTTTGGATTAACACACTTCGGATTTCAGTGAGGAACTTGTTTCTTTAGGGCTGTTTCAGGGCACTTATTGAGAATAACAAACATTAGAGAACACCATCCTTATCCATTGGGAGCATCTCAAATTAGTCTTTAGTTAGATGATAAAGTGACCTCTGACACAAAAATCTTTTTTTGTTTGTTTGTTGTTTTTTGTTTTTTTTTCACAGCACACATTCATATAAAAATGTATGTACGAACAAATGTAATGTGTAACACTGACAGTGTTTCCATAGCGAGAATACTGGTGTGGCTAACTCCAGCATTTGAAATGGAACAGTTATTGTTAATATAGTAATAATAATAGTTAGTTGGTATGAATGGTTATATCTGTACTGTGAGGAGTCTACAGTGAAACAGTGTGTAATTTCTGACCAATTCATAATCAGCAAATGGATTTAGTAGTACTTAAACTAATGCCTGCACACTTTTGATTGCACCAATTAAATATAAAATGATGAAAAATGTAA
Source organism: Acanthurus tractus (assembly GCA_029783725.1). NCBI lineage: Eukaryota > Metazoa > Chordata > Actinopteri > Acanthuriformes > Acanthuridae > Acanthurus > Acanthurus tractus. The sequence continues at coordinate 2,336,917 of JAQNCA010000016.1, forward strand.
ATGAAGTCAATCCAGAAGGACCATGACTTATAAGTATTGCATGGAGAGCTAGACGCAAGTCAAAATGAAGTTTCGTTTCATCTCAAACTGGTCTAGTGAGAGCTGCTTCTACAACCTAATGAGTACAGTACATGTAGTTGTTAACATCTTGCAGTCAGCATGCAGGTTTAACAATGAAAATAATGACCCCTATTATATTATACGATCATTTTGGCTTCGGCAGATAATTTCTTTAGATCAGCCTAGAATTTTGGAATGTTTCCTTGATTGTCAGGATGGGCAAATTAGACCCAAATTCTGCCCAGTTATCTTCTAGTATGGGGCCAGCACATGTGACATATCTAGACACAAGCATATCACATCAGTGTCTAATTGGAAGAAAAATAAGATCACTGATGAAGAAATTCTTGGGTCTGTGATTCAATTAAAAACTCTAACACCAACAAGTTGAAGCTTTCTGAGTAATCAGCTATACCTCCCTCCAACAGTACTTACTGCAGCCTCTACTTGACCTTATTCAAAGTATTGGTTGTCTTCAAGCTTAAATGAGCTTAAAACTAAGGTAGTGCCCTTTGACCCCTCTGAATCCAACAGCTGTCTTTACGATAACCTTCATCCCCCGTCATCCCGCGTAAACTGTACAAAAAACCTTGGGGTAATGACTCTGCATTTAAATTGAACAAATAAATTCTCTAGTAAGAGGCTTTTTTTCCAACAAGCTTTAGCTTTAGTGATACCCTTACTATCATTTCCAGATTGTTGAAAGTAATGTGTGCTTAATACTTTTTTACCTTGACTGCGGTAACTCCTTTTAAATGGAGCCAGTCAGTTGTCTTCAGTAAGTACAGAATGCTGCTGCAAGGTTTTTACTGGTTCCTGTATACAACATATTTTCCCTGTACTTGTCTCCCAACATTGGCTCTGTATCAATTTTAAAGTTCTATTTAAGGCACACTTTTTGTGTATCAGGCACTACATAGTTTAGCTCCTTCCTACCTGTCTGACCTCTTAATCCTCTATGTCCTGCCAAGGTCAGTCAGGTCTTATGACCAGTCACTTCTGGTCATCCCACGTTTTTGGCGAGAGCACAAGGGCAACCATGCTTTCCTTGTCACTAGCCCTGGCTTTTGTAACAAAGGACCCCTTCATATCAGATCTGCCCCTGAAATTGAGTCATTTACAACTCAGCTCAAGAATTTTCAGCTCAGACCCACCAGTTTTTTTTTTTGTTTTTGTTTTTTTTTTATTGGCCTTTGAGTATACATGAACTGCCAATATTATTCCGTAGTTCCATAGTTGTGTCTGATTTGTTCCTCTGTTTTCATTGTTTGTAAAGCCTTTTGTAATAAGCACATGATTTTATGAATGCACTATAGGAATAAATTTGACTTGACTTAAACAGGCAAAAGCAGCAGGGTTGGTTTTATGCTAGGTTCAAAGGCAGAACAAAGAACAGAACAAGCAATTGGCAAAAATCTTTCATTTTATGTTTTGAGGACCTTTATGTTCTGTAATGCACTGACAGCACCAAAGAAGACATATGTGCTAGTGTTAGTCAAACTGTATTCTTTATAATAATTTTAACTTGAGGAGGATTTGCATGACAGCTTCTTTTAATAAAACTGTAGGATTTATTCAAAACCTGTACTGACAGTATTATTATTCATGAAAAAATTGCAATCAAGAAGTCAAACAACTGTTATACAATTATGGTTTTATTTGGACAGAAAATCATTTTACATCCGAACTAATAATACACTGTATTTCCGAAATTGTAAAAATATATATATTTATAGATATATATATAGGCATATAAAAATACTTTTGTAAACATGGCCTTTTTCCAGCATTTACAGATATAAGACATAATATTAACTTTAAAAAGGCTATGAATGCATCATGGCATATATTGCAAATACAGAGCATAAAGAACATAATGAAAACAAATCCAAGACAAGGACCATTTGAGGTTGTTTTGATGAAATGTTCTTTGTAATATCAAATAAAAAAAAAAAAGATAAATATTTAAACTCAACTTAAAATGCCAAAGGTAACAAACTGTGTCACCAAACGCCCTGAAAAATCAACTGATAGTTAACGGACGGTAAAGATGGTCACTGAAAGGCCGTTCATAGTAGGCCTTAGCACACAAACAGGATTTCAAACCAATCACAGCCACACCTTTTACCAATCAGTCACAGCATTAAATGTGAGACCTTACACAGCAGACAAATAGGAGCTTTCTCAGTAGCAAAAGCAGGAGTAACATGTCATTAATATAGTGCTGCATAAAGCCTAAGGTTGGAAGTTGGAGTGTACAAAAAATGAGATACTGATACCAGAGATCTCCTTCTGTCTGCCACCATGAATGAGCATTGGTTTACCTAACTTCAGCCAATTATTTTGCATTCATTTAATTGAATTAAATTGGTAAATGCAAGACTTTAGCATTTTTTTTCCCTTAACACTTGCCCACAATGCACAGATATTCACACTTGTAACCTACAGCATATATGCATATTAATGGGAAGCTGTCAGCATATTTTGGCTGTCACATAGTCAGCATGTCAAGTACTAAAATAATCACCACTGTTGAGGAGACACTGAGCAACTGAAGCACCATTCAACCAACTTCTCCAACCAAAAAAAACAATAGTCAGGTAAGCAAGATGCTGTTTTGATGTTTGTCAGCACTGATCAACTGGACAAGGATGGTTAAGGATTTGATGTCTCTTAACAAGACTTTGCTGAGGATAGGGATCTGATGATGGAGACCATGGTTTTCATCAGCATGACTAACGTTTTCAGGTTTAGACTAGTAAAACACTATGTTTATGCCAGAGATTCAGTATTAAATTCCCCCAAAAATTAGGAGCTCACAGATCAAGGAAATGCATTAACTTTTTCTTAATAGGTCAAAATTTAAAAAATGCTGGGTCCCAAATTTACATACTAATAGTAACTTTAACTTTAATAACTTTTAACTTTAATAGTAACTGTTTGCCTTGCAAAATGTTTTAAAATTTTGTCATTTTAATAAGGGACCAGATTTTCTCCTTAAATTTCCAATTTTACAAAGTTGTTAAAATCTGACAAAAGTCAAGTCAAATTCATTTTACACTAAGAATAATGCAATTCCATTCTCCACTATATCTTCACTCGAACTACTCTTAGGCCTAGATATTGCATTTGTTAAGAAAATAAGTCAAAATTTTAATTACATTAAATTGCCTTTGTAACATTTATGGTCCCCAGTCAATGAAACTTTTTTTTTTTTTTATCATGGACCCCATAGGGATACCCATCACACTCATCATTGTATCTGTAGCAAATAAACACAACTGCATGTAGTATATGTAGTTGATTGGTCTTAAGCTTTTTTGTGTAACAGCTATTATGTTAAACATACCAGCTTATTGTTTCTGAATCTCTATATCTCCTTGGTACCTGTATCAGTAGACCTGTTTCCACTGTGGTGTCATTTCCTCAAATAGCAGACATGACACCATTTTTTTTTTTTTATCTCAGCTTCACCCTCTAAGGTTATCACTAGTGGCTTTTATCTGTCACTTGCACAGCACTCAGGACATTTACTCCATGCTCACTTACTATATGGGCCCCACCTCTGCCTGACCTCTTGTATAAATTGAGCTGAGACTGGACTATTGGCTCTCCATTTTTCTTTAGCTTTGCCACAGGCAACTACTAACTACACTTCAATGATGTTTTTCAGCAGTGTCCACATTTGTTAAGCAAGACATGAACAGTAAGTTTCTCTTGGCCTGGGTGCCCAGACATGACCCGATATGGCCTCTTTTTCCAGTCAATAAGATGCAGCAGTCCAGAGTGATACTGGAGGAAAACTAATGGATCTTGTCTCCAACTGCTCCCATCACCAAAGTGGAGGATTTTACAGAGAATGACATACATTCTTCTTCTCCCTTCGAGACAAATCTGACAATATTTTTTGAGGAAACCAAGATGGGGGCTTGACAATGACAACCATGTTCATTGTGTTCATTTGTAATTATTTCTATATATTCATCTTGATCCATGTCAGTATAGGATGAGGACAATTCTACATAAAATGTTTTCCATCACACAGTCACATTATGGGTCTACTTCGTAACTTTAAAAAGAGTATACATATTCCAAAAAAAGTCAAATAGTGAGTCCAACAAAAATCACACTCACAGTGAAAAGTTATGATAGACACTAACTGAATCAGTAAACTACATCCAAATTGACTGAAGGCCTGTTGCTATTTGCATTTGTACCTGAACGCCTTGCCCATAGCTGTCTGTTAATGACATTCCAGTATATTCAAATCTCTCCTGTTTTGATCATATCGAGTTTAGACTTTGTACAAAGTGTACTTACTTTCATGCAAAGAAGCTGTTTAATCCAATGTCTGCAAGCCCAAGATGGTTTATTTTTTGTAAACTCTGTAAAATTGCATGTTAAATTTCACCAATTGCTGCATTTTCATTGAATTCAATGGTAAAATTTCTGCCATTTAAACATGAATTTGGCTGATCTTTTAATGCAGTGGCAGACACTGATATTTTCTTGACCCAATACAGCAGTAATGAAGGCATTATTTCTCAGAGTTATTACATGGTATTGCACCTCCCTTGATAATTAGCATTTTCAATATTTCCAAAGTTAAAATGATTTTTTTTTTTTTTTACTTTTAACATATCTGTTTACTGAACTTTCCTAAAAGAGCCCATTCTGTGTGCATCATGTGTGCCAACATTTTTTTAACAAAAATAAATGTTTTAATGATAGCGGGCACCACTCTGCTGCTCAAAGTTTTTAAAGAAATGTTCCTTTCATTCATTTATTATTTCAAATCACTTCTACTTTTTCATTTTTCCAAGTGTGATGAGGTTATTGTTAGAAAAACTCAAGATTTCCTGCAGATGTGTCACATTAAAAGCCTATCAAGAATGGAGATTATTGATAAGTTTTTAATGTACATACAGTTAAATGATAAATGATAAACTCTATAGCATTAAATGGGAAACAGCTATTAGTGCTGTTAAAATTAAATTATACTGAAATTTTCAAGACCAACAGAAAAGGCATTGGAGGATTGCAAAAGTAGAAATGCATTTACATCAAATTGAAATGGGAGCATATGAAGAAACAGAGTCGTTTTCTTACTTATAAGGCAAGATAAACTTGCATACAAGAGAAGTTAGAAATAAAGAAATAATTATGTTAGCCTTCATAAATCTTGTGATGAGGTAAATAAAGGCAGTTTGAGAAATGATGATCCCAACACACAGAAAAGCAATGCAAAACAAGTCCATATATACTGGTAAAAAAAAGAAAACAAATATGAAAAGTAAAAATTGACAGTGACAGGATTCTAACAACCCTGTGTGTCACAGTAATGGATTAGCACCCTGGTGCTCTGTTCACAAAAGGTGATAGAAATATGTTTTTCCACCAGAAGGGATTTCATGTAGAATGCACAAAGAGCAGGCTGACAGTAAAATAATACACTGCAAACTAATGTTGTGGCTGGAGTGATTTCAACTTTGAGTTTTTCTCATTTATTCATGATTTTTGAAATTTTGAACGAGATTTTTTTTTAAAAAGTTAGGCTATTTTTTTTACCAAATAGCCTAACCTTTATTAAGATAATCATATTAAAATGTTGTGACCTGTTCTTTCATTGTGATACATCCCTGTTTATGTTCAAGGCCTGTATCATGTCTTTCATATAATTTGCAGATACAATCATCTCTGAGGCACTGAAGGCAGAAATAATCTCAGGGGTTGATATTAACCTTATTTGGGGAAGCCAAGAGACACAAAGCTTTTTAAACGCAGCATGAGAGCTGATTTTTCGACCATTTCTACTTTTAATAGGCAGATGTGCGCAGTTTTATCATAGTCCGAGTAGTCAAAGTTTAACTGAGATTAATAAAAATGCATCAGGACTCTTTCTTTTACTCTTTTACATTTTTTAAAATTTCATTCAGGAGACGTATCTCTTGTCTGCACGAGTGGGTTGCCTCTAAATTTGGTTGGGCTGTTTGTGAGGTTAGACAGGATAGTAAGTATCCCCTTTTATTAGAAAAGTTATAAGTTATACTGACTTGAAAATAAAAGAGTTACTTAGGTAAAAGAGGAGGTAGCTGCTTTTAAATATCTTGCTAGTTACAAAAGCCAGCATAAACAAAAGCCAGTTGCAACTATTTTGGTGCATTAAATTAAAAATATTTAGAGCTGCTATTTAAACTTTGCGAGTCTAAAGTGCAAAGTAGCCATATCAGTCTTGTATCTCAGTAAGCTAGGTCACTAGACCCCTGACCGTCTTTGATCATGAATTCCATAATCATGAATTAATGCCCAACCAATTTCAGCTTAACTCAACTAATGAGGTTGTTTCTGCCTGCTGTGCAGCTGTTTTCCAAACACACATTGTCGTAAAAGAGTCATCAGTCACACACATCTCTGTAAATCAGTGATACAGTAATATGCTTACTCAAAACACATTGGTGTTTAAGTCAACAGCAGCCTCACCCACGCTGCTACAGTATGTCATCATACATTGGGTCCTTTGCTGTAATGTTCCCTCAGGTTGTACGTCTGATAACACATGGAAACATCACAAACTCCTGGAAACCCTGGGTTGCCCCGTTTACCAGGATCTCCTGGGGGTCCTGGTTTTCCAGGGATTCCCTGGTTGCCTGGATGGCCGATTCCATCAAAGCCACGGGGACCTTGAATTCCTGCAGTGATAAAGGACAAAATAAAGGAAAATAGGAAATCAGCGGTTCCTAATACCTCTGCTGTACATATGCATAGAAAGTTAATGATTTCATTAAATGCAATCTTATGTCCTGTAAAATGTATCAATAATCTCCAGATCATAAATTACATTTTCTCATGTGGTAAGGGATGAGTTAATAGGCTGATATAGCTTCAACAGAGAAACACAGCAGTCACTGTCTGCATCTTGTCCTCACATCTCTCACTCAACCCACCAAGCTGTCACTGAATGTACCTCTTGAAAATTAAGTCCAAACAGGGTCCACTCCACTCACATATTAATTAAAAATGTAAGATTACAAACAGCCTTGATGCATTTTTGTTAAAAGTGCACTCATGCACAAAAAATTGTAAAAGCTCTGATGTCAGAACACTGTGGTTAGGTTACTGAAATAGCTGCACCTCCACAAAATGGCTTAATGGCTGAAGACATTTTAAAAAAACAGGCTGATAGGAGTACCTGGCAGTTGTACATACCTGGCAGTCCAGGTGCTCCAGGAGGTCCAGGGTAACCTTCTCCTTTGCTGCCTTTGAGCCCTCTTGGTCCCAGGTCACCTGGGGACATAATACATCTGCTTTACAAGATACCATTAGAGCTTCTGTAAATGAGCTGTCAGATTGAGAGCAGCAGGAACCTAAAGGCTATGTTCCCTGCAAGCCAGCTGTGTCCAGTCAGGTGCTGTGAAAGTGTCTGCAGGCTTTCATCACAAGGTAACAATACAGCAGTGTACTGTATTTCATTAGCTCTAATCATTTTTTTTACAACTCTGATGTTATTTTGATTTGATTTTTTACATTTACATCTGGTATGGAAACAGCTATATTGAAACACTGTGGAATGTTCAGCTGTACAACATAGTCAATGTGACAATGTACATGATAGAGTTTTAACATTAGTATCCAAGGCAATTTTATGAAAGTTTTGTTTTTTATAATCTACAGACGACACAAAATGTACTGTAATACACATTAGTAACAAGACAAAGTTTAAATCCAGGTAGAACTTGAAAAAAAGTGGTGTTTTGAGCTGAATATTAATGTCAGTACATGCTAACATAGTTAACATGAATATGTTTTGCAGGTATATTATCTGCTATGTTCCCAGTCCCAGTTTGTCCTGTTAACATACCTCTTCCAAATTAGATGGCAATCCATGCAACACAGGTTGAGACAACTCACAAAAACCTGAAATGTTAACCTACTGGTGGCATCAGATAAAAATTAAGTGCATTACCAAAGTTGTTGAGTTATTTCAATGAATAGGTGAAATTGTCTAAGTACAAGCAGAACTAGAGGGAATTTGTGTAGGATTCATTCATTTTGGGAACCATGAAGGTCCTTGAAGATTTAATGGGAATTTCAGCCTGAACTTAGGTTGTGGACTGACAGACTGACCAATCAACATTGCCTTCCCTAGAGCCATGCTGCTAGCGTGACTAATAGCCTCTTTGAGCAGGAGCCTATAGGATGCTGTTAGCATATTTGAACGATTGTTCTGGCTGAAAGGGTAAGTCCATTCTTCTGTCCAGATGTAATGAGTAACCCTGACCTTGAGCAATACTGCTGAAAAAGTCCCTAACCTGCTGGTTAGTGGAGCTTTGACCAACATCATTTACACCTTGAAGCATTGGCTGTTAATGACCAACAATCATGTTGTGCAAACCTTGACTTTAATTTATCATTATGCAAGCAAAGCATGAGAACTAGAAACTGAGTCAGTTCATTTATTTACTCATAATGAACCAAAGCCTGTGTAAAAGCTAAAATGGGTGATCTACTTTTGTAAATCAGTGAAGATTAGGGACGCATGCAGTGCATGAAAGGCTATTAGACCTTAAACTCCTATAGAAGCCCCAAAATGCTTGATGCTACACTTACTGCAATTTATCTTGATAAAGGTTTTTATTTGACCCTTGCTGACTGGTAAATTTCCTTATGCACCCAGTTTGAGATAAAGGCTTTCTGATGAAACTCTGGTGCAGCTTTCAGTCTCTCTCTTCACACTGACACCTTCAAAGTTACTGTCCTCTTAGCCTGATGAGTGGAAATCTTACACAGCAGTGAAGTGGTACAGTTTGGCATCTTTCACAACTGATTAGCCACTCCAAGTCTCGAAGTGATAATAAATCAAAGACAGCTCATTCAGATGGGTTTGCATTAAGTATTGTTGTCTTTTGCTCTGCTGACTTTCACTGATGTTCACTTGTTTAATGATCTTGTTTTATGGGGTACAGTGAACATCAACACATCCAATTTGTTAGTCGTTGACACTGTTTTGATTTTAATTGTTGATGAAAGCAGCTGTAAATTTTGTCCTAGCTCTTATTCATTAAGTTTTGTTGTTATTTATTGTCTTGTTTTTATCATGGTAAAAAGACTGATTAAAAGATTTATGTCACAGTTTCAGACATCACTGGCCTTCTAGGGAGCAACTGAATACTGATAACACAATTCTGTCCTAGGGTGTGTGTTATTCCCTTAAGAAAATCCTGCATAATGGGTTGTATCACCTTTAAGGCCTGCGGGACCCCGCATTCCAGGGCGTCCTGAATAACCTGGAGGGCCACTCCTGCCGGGGTAGCCTGGAGTCCCCATAGATCCTTTGGGTCCTGGTGGTCCTGGCTCACCCGGGGCTCCCTTCATGCTCTGGCAGGGTTCACACCTATCTTGGGGGGCCAGGGTCTGGAGCAATGCTGGGAGATGATCTGCAGAGCATAGCCAGAGGGGGTTGAGATCTTCAGTAGCATATTTAATTTTATGTCAAATATCCTTTCATACAGGGTTAACCACAGTATAATGGAAGCCTGACTGTGTAGAAAAGCTATACAGTGTATATTATGTATGAAAACTATAAATTTGCTCCAGAAATTTGACATCATGGTCATTCTCTGTTCTGTATGAAGTATTTAAAGTTCAAATATAGGATTTCTGTGAAAAATGTAGGACTTCATAATTTTTATTATTGTTTAAGTTGAGTGTTGAGGCACTAGAGTTGGCAGCGTTTCCAGGAGCCTCTTTTCTGCGGAGACATTCTGTGCTTTTCTATTCAGCTAATTATGCTCCCTCTTATTCTTGCTCCTACAGTCCTTGACCCCAAAATCAATCGAGGTCAACAATCATGGAGGATGTTTCAATTAGAGCTTCACACATAAATTGGCGAATATAATAAGTGATATGTGTAGCATCACTGCAAATTGGAAAAATGACCTGAAAAAAAAAGCTTTCATGTTTTTCTGTTTCATGTATACATTTAGTATTTCTTATTATAATACATGCATGTAACCAAAATAAAAATCCAGTATGTTTGTTTTGCTCATAAAGACTTTAGTTTGTTGAGTAAATCTTTTTTTATTGAGGGAAAGCAAGGAGGTTCAAATATTTGTTAGCCACTGCAGCATAGTCACAGCTATGATCAATCTTATAATACCAAGCCTTAGTTTAAACAGGACACTTGTACCTGTAGCCAGAAACAGCTTAAATGAATTGTGCACTTCCTCCCCAGCACCAAACACAAGACAGATAAAGTTGGCAAATAATTGGTGAACACAGTAAGGCATTTTGCAGCTTAAGAGCCAAATTTTTCTCTCGAGACTTGGTGGAGTCCAAACTAGAACCAGATGGCCATATAAAAGCCAAAGATGCTCCGTGTCAATTGAATGTGCTAATAAGGATCTGTTTATTAACACCTTATTCTGGGCTCAAACCACAGGAGTTTTAAAATCTTAAGTGTTCCTAAAACCATTTGCATCACCCATATGAGGAGAAGCGATGTTCTGTTCTCTAATCTCAAAAAATTCACACCCCGAGAGATTTGAAAATTATTGGACATCACACACTTTAGGTTATTAGAACTGAGATACGGACAAAGACCTGAGTGAACCATGACTCACAGGATATCTGTGATCACATTAGCAAATAGGTCTGGTTGAAAAATCGGTCAGGGAGACGCAGTCAGCACAGGTGGCATATTCTCCAGCAAGACTTTGAGGTGAGATTTTAACTGTTAGCTTTATTGTCTGTTAACATTGAAATGACAGCTCTCTTTAGTCTCATGCACTGGGCTGTTTCGATATTTCTCTCATTAGGTACTGTGGTTCTGCTTAGAAAGCACGGACATAATCTTTAAGTCTTAAAAGATAAACCATGTTTGATATGAGGCAGCCTGGATGAGCCTGTGAGCAGTTCAGGAGATTTAAGACTGGATGTTTCAACCCCTTGCATTATGAAATAATTTGGGTCAAGCATCAACACAAACAAGTTCCTGGACTTGATTTCTCTTTTGAATGTCAGGGACTGAGTTGGGTTAAATTTATGAGAAGCTCTGTATTCTGATCCTGAGGATGACAGTTTTATTTATGCATGTAAACCAAAAAAGAAGCAGTTAGTTTTTCTATATTTGCACTTGTATCCAGTTAATGACAGATGATTATTTTTATTTCACTTTCTTAAATAACCGAAACTACCCATTAAAATCTGGGTCGTTTAACATTGCACAGATCTGTATGGAAAAGCAGCCACTTAAATTGTTCACCAACAACAAAGATTTACCCTCCTTTGTCAAACTCAATGTAAACTGATCAAAAGAGGAATGTGAACAGTGTGCCTCTACATCAAAGACAACTGTTAGCAGCATTTGATGTTTGTTGGGAGGGAGTTTCACACTCTGACTTTTTTACTCCAGAACTCAGCAAACTGACATAAAAACAAGCAGATACTTACTACGCAAAACATCTGTGCAGAGCTTTAGAAGATGTTCATCTGAGGGAGTCTTGCCCTGCAACACACACAACACTTTGTTTCAAGTGAATCAATTCTGAGACTAGGAAAACAGGCTCAACCTGTGATTGAATATGCCTGCAGATTTGCAGGATCTTTTCAACACTCTACTCTGTGTCTTCACATAGTCCCCACACACTGATAGCTGCATCCTCACTGCATCCTCACTGTTACCAAATTTATATCCACTACCCTGACTGAAAATCAAAGATTTTTTTAACTAAATCCACTCATAGAAGTTGGTAAGGATGAGGTTCACTCACAGGTTTCCCAGGATATCCTGGTTGGCCCGGTTGGCCTGGCAGTCCATCCTGGCCTGGAAATCCCCTGGGACCACCAGGGCCCATGTGACCCATGTCCCCTTTCTTTCCTTCAGCCCCTCTGGGTCCATCGTCACCTGTCACTCCTTTCTGAAGAAGTTGGACAGAGGACAGTAATTCTTACAAAAAGATAAGAGGTAAAACTGAAGGTACATTTTTAGTATTGACACAATGATGTTAAATACAAAAGGATCAACCGACGATTTGCTAAGCCTTCTCCCTAAATAATACATGTTTTGTCATTTATCATTCTTATCAAAGCCACAAATACAACATGAAAGTTAAAGAAATTGATTATCAGTGTGTTTTTTTGTATTGTTTTGTCGGTTTTAAAAGGTTCCAATAATTAGCAACCATTAGTGGTCATTAGCAATCATTCTACTGACTGCCTAGCTTAGGGGACTACTCATTACAAAGCAACAAGGACCATATCATCATTTAGCCATTTTAATGTTAAACCTAATAAAGGGTACATTGTTTTGTTTGCTAACAGTTACAGAAAAGCCTCCACCAATTTCACCATATGATCCTGAATCATCAAGGGGCAAAAGTGCTAACCTAATGTGTGAGATTAGAAGCTTGAGCCTCAGTCTGTTAGCACAGCACATGACCAGTAAAATCAGCTCCAGCTGAAAAATGAAAAGCCCATTTTGTCCAGCTCTGTCTAAATACAAGCGCTCATTGCTGCAAAATTTACAAAATACCACCATGACTGTTGCATATTACATAAGTGTCACGTGGAAATGGAGATCCAGAACAGGTGTAGCAACAGTGACTAAGAGGGGAGGAATTGGCAAATGAATAATAATACCCATTATATATAGAGCAGTCCAAAATTTCCTACTTTTTTTCTTGGAGTTTTTTTCTTGCTAGTGATTACAGAGCTTGCTAGAGTGTAGGCTCATGAAATGACAAATAATGTCAAACAAATGGTACAGCACTTATACTACTAAGGAAGACTATATCTGCATAAAGTCTGATTCTTTAGATAGTACAATAAGTTGTTTGATATTTCAGATGTGTGTGCCTTTAGAAATGGAGGCCTTTGTGATGTATATGTTTGCCCAGGGGGGCAGATTTCCCCAGGCCTGGAGGTATTGGCTCTGTAAGTCTTCTATAGAAGCAATGCAGGCTTGACAGGGCTTCTTACTGTGGTGCAGAATAAGACAGAATGGATTATATCTAATACCACAAAGTCTAATTCGACAAACCTCTCCTTTCCTTCCCATGGGTCCCACTTCGCCCTGGTGGAAGAAAGAAAAGAGAGCGAGAAGGGTAGGGGGAAAAAGAGAAGAGGGAGGAATAGAGAGAGACAGTTAGAAACTTCTGCTTACATATCAAAGGCTGACTTAGTATGTCAGAGGAGCTATGCTCACTGTTCTGCATTGCTGATGCAGAACCGCTGTCTTTTCAGTCAAAACCGGTGGCTTACAAAACATTTTAGATTGGTTATTGTAATGCATTATCTAAAGCTTCTTTTTTGCTACTTCTTGTAATGGGATGAAAAATGCATTACCGAATCTCAATGTCCTTAAAAAACACCATCCTGTGGTAACACCAATGTTGTAAAGCATTTTTTGTTAAAAAAAAAAAAAAAATTAACCAAAAGGAAATTTATCTTTAAGAGTAGGGATGGGTGAAAAATATCGATTCACATAAGAATTACGATTCTTATCCCCCACAGTTCGGCATTAATTCACAAATGTCATATGGCTTTCCCCCAGGCTAGCAGCGCCGCAGAGAGGATGCTCTCTACTGCTGGAGACTATACGGTAATAATGACACAGCAGAGAACTCTTCCTCATTCTTTTATTCACATACAGGAAGGAGATTTTAAGATGCTTATTAATTGATTCATTCATAAATTAATAATGTCAACTTGAAAAGATTATGGATAATGAATACTAATTGTATCATATTTATGTTTAATATTGAATTTCAGTGAAAAAAGGACATCATTGTGGAGTTTGGCCCGCAATAAACTAGAGAGAGGGATTTAAAGTAATGCTTCCTTTTCTATCAATATAATCAAAAATTGGTTTTGAATAAAGATTGGTTTAAAATGTAACTATTTTGAACAGAATTGTGACCCAAAGGTCAAAACTGAATTGTGACATTCCAAATATTCACTGCCCTATAGCTGAGGCTCTGGGTTTGCTCTGTTTTTTTATGCAATGCTTCCTCTTTTAGTTCTTCTCCTTTTCTGTTGGATGATTTTAGCCACCCTGGTGCTATAGGAAACGATTAAACAAGCATTTCCTCAATCTGCTTCGAGGAAGCTCATCCTTGGAAATACCAGAATTTATAGTAAAGCACTTTTAAAGTCTAGAAACGCCTAAAGCACAAAAACCTTACTCTTTTGTGCAAGGAGTTGTGCTGTAGTACCATAAGAACTTCAGTCGAGCTTTGTTGTGATTGGCTGTCACCTTCTTTCTACACTGCTTGAACATTTTTTTTTCAGTTGTCAATCTTGCATGCATCTAACAGAACACAAACACTTTAATTTTAATCAATGCACTTGTCATGCATGCTTCCTCCATTAATGTATATGAAGTTAGTTTATGTTTGCATGCCTGTGATCTGCTACATTATCTGCTTTTCTTCTGTCATATTTTATGTATATCATTCAAATGATCTGCCAACCTTGACTTGTGAGTCAGCATGCATTTTAAAACCTAGAGCTGCTCACAATCAACCAATTTGAATAGTATCTTCAGCTCCATTGAGAGTGAAAAACTCTGCTGATAGAGATTGTGTGATACAATCAAGCAACCCAGCACAAGTGGCCCTTGCAGTGAGGTTGTTTTGTAACCAAAAAAAAAACTAGCTTTTGCATTTGCAAAATAAGAGCCTTCAGATCTGCACCAACTAGATCTATTAGAAATATGTTGTTTCATACGCAGTGATTGAAACACTGTGAGCAACTCTCACATCTTAGTTTACAGATTTTTGCAAATAACTTAGTTTTGCGTTGTGCAATGCGACATCCGCAAGAGTCGTGCTTTTGTGTTAATCTGAATGCAATGTGGTGAGGAGGAAGGAAACCAGGAAAACAGAACACACACCCCTTCTGAACTGCAGTGCAGTCATATTTATTTTAACCAGTTGGAATTAGGAAGTCTGTCTGAAGACAAAAATATGTGATATTCATTTCAGCAGTGACACACTTGTGATTCACTGCTGATGCATTTAGCCTTGAGAGTGTGTCACACAGAAGCTGGGCTGCTCTCAACACTGGAATTACAGAGTGTGAACATTAAGCTGCAAACTGAGAAATACATTCATTTTATCTGTCTCAAGTGTCACAGGCAAGACTACACAACTCTGTCTTCACATGATGCAATGTAGCTACTGCTGCACACACACATGTGCACGTATGCACACACAAACACACACAGGCAGACACCTCTGACTGGAATCACTGCCTAAACCCCATCTAGGGATTTATAGATCGATGCCTCACTAATCCATATTTACCAATCAATTCTTAAATGCTACTCATTGAATTTTGTTCCTATTAAAAAGTATCAATTACAAAGCTTGGCTTGAAAGCTGGAAATTGCAGATCACACAGCAATTCATATTATCATGTTTGTTCATTAGCAATTATTGATAAGGATGATAATCTCATGATAATCTCAACATGTATAAACATGTTGAATCAATTATGCAAATAATGCTTCCCTCACCTTGGGAAACCTCATTTCACCTTGGTGCCATAATCAAGCTTTTCCTTACAGCCAACAATTTGAAATTATTTGGAATTCAATCACTCAAATTCACAAAAGGATTGTGCGGCTTTTACAGCCACTAAACCTGCATAATTGAACCGTGTAATGCACAAAGCACTCGCAGAGGGTGAAATGCACCCCTCACTGCGCCACCGAGAAAATAGCATCTCAGTGCTCCAGTACTATTTGCACATATTTAAATTAGGTGATATGCATACATTTGGTGCAAATGGGCTCTTTTTTTATGCAAAGTGAGCCTCAATGCTAAAAGTCCAATTCACAAACACCAGCGCTAATAGCCACACGCAGAGTGAAAATTATTGCATCTTCAGAGAGTTGATGATGCTAAAGCGCGTTATTAAGTGGAGTCACGGCCAGACTGTCCACTGATCATGGCATTAGGGACCGTCTGTTATTATATTCTGTAAATAATATTTCCCATTACTATCATATGTTTTATAACTGCCATGGCATCCAAAGATTGCAGTGTGTTGAAGAGGTAGCAGTCCATGGTTGTTAGTAGTCCAAGAGTGACTTGTTTAAACTCTTGACATTCAATTTTACAAAAGAAGGATTGCAAACATACAAAAAACAGTAAGGTAATCCCAACAGCACAGAAAAGGTGTTGAATAAACAATTAAAAGTCAACACAAAAAAAGGGCAAATTGCACTTAGCTGCAAAACATTCTGGACATGTTTGAGCTATAACACAATTACTGCAATATCCTTTGTGAATCAGACCTTTACCGGGTAGAATGTGGCTCTGAATAATGCAAATTTCATGGTGCTACCAGTGACTGAAGTCCAGTCTAAGTGACTACATGTATTAGCCTCTTTCTTTACATTGCAGGTGATGCTTGATGCAAGAGACTTGCAGAATATGTCTCATGCTGACTTTTGTCTCTTTCTGATAGTCACTGGAGTGTCTAAGAAGCACAGGCACTATCTTTAAATGCTAACTTTAAATAGTATGAACAAGGAACATGCCGGTCAGTGATGATAATAGATCTCATTGAATTGCTTCACTCTCAGATTTGTCCTATTCACATACAGACATGACCTGTTAGCATACTTGAGAAGAAAAGAGTCATTGTTAAGCTTATAAGTAACACCTATGCTTTCATACTGTGATAAATTAAAGAAAAACTCTGCTGTAAAAAGACTGATTATGGTAGCAATAAATCAGTCCCCAATGGCAATGGATATCGTATAGGTTTGTGAAATAACAGCCAGGTCTTAAAAAAGGGCTAGGGCCTTTTTGCTACAAACACTGATGGGCCAGAGGAAAGGAAAGGGTGGGCAAACTTGTGGTGTCTATTATATATGTGTCAACTAAGCACAATGCACAAAGTACATTTTATTACATTAAAATATACATGTTATTTTTCATACTCTGTTTCTCTTGATTGATGACCTTCAATGTGGTTGTGTTATTTGAGTTACTGTAAGTATATTATGTAAGTGTTCAATGCATTTTGTTGTAGTGCACAAGTGCCAAAAGATGGAAGTACCTACATTTGTAGAACCAAATGGGCAGTGTTTAAGTCACCGAACTTTTTGCACAACAGGTTCCCGCAAATGTTGCACAGTAAAATCCTTTAAAAGGCTGGATTCTGTCCAGTAGAAAATGGGGCCAGATAAGTGAGCAAGAAAGTTTAATACTTAAAATGTAAGGAGGAAATGTACTTATCAGATAGACGATTGCCACAAATCAATATTTGTAAGTAGTAACAGTTATTATTCTATTATATAATATTTAAGATTTACTTTTGTTAAGAGGTTTTAAGCACAATTAGTTTGCAAAAAATGCTTCTTTAACCTGCTGCCAGTCTCTGACCTGTTGTCCTGTTTTCACCTTTTCAGTTATGTTTTCTTGTTCCAAATGCCTTGAAGTTGCAAACTGACCAGTGATTTTTTTTTTTTTGGCCTGCATGATTCAGTCTGATCTGCCTGATTCAGCCTGCACTGGGTCCTTCTCACTGTTGCCAAGAATCTGAGGCGTGACAGTATGATCCTCATATGGTTTATCTGAGGTTTAGTCTGAACACCAAAGTGAGCCGTGCTTTTGCCATGAGGGCCCTGAAACTCTGGAACAACTCTTCTGACCAGATTAGCCTGGCTAAGTCAGTTACCTCATTCTGTATCCCTGCTGAAAAGTTTCCTTTTCAGAATAAATTTATATGATTTTGTGATTTTATATTACTGTCTAAAGCCTCCATGATGTTTTGTTCTTTCATTTTATTTCGTCTCTTCTCATTTAGTCTGTTTGCCTTTATTTTTTCCTGTGCTGCTGTTTGCTTGTACTGTTTGCTGTTCAGTCTTTGCATTTTTATGTGTGTTTTATGTTGTCAGATTTCAATCTTGTAAAGCACCTTGTAAAGTGACTCTCAGAGAGGTGTTATATTAGTAGTGTTTATTATTGACATATTTTTTGTGATAAAGTTTTTATGGTGACTTGTACCTGAGGCTTTACAACATTAACGACAAATGGACTTTACAAAAAATCAAAACTCTAGTTCTAACCCCAAATTAGCTCCTTCTGCGTGAAGACGGGCAGAAATAATCTTCCTCATTCTTGTGTCCTTGGGGGTACAGTTTGTTTCCACACACACACACACACACACACAAATGCACATATTTAAAAGGCTGTCTCCTTAGTTGAAAGATAAGCTTCACTGCCATCCAGTGGAATCAGCATGAAACTACACTCACATTGACACCAGGAGTCCCCGGAGCTCCATCTCTGCCCGGCTCCCCCTGCAAAGAGATACATCATGATTAACTGAAGGTTTCTGCGAGTTTGTTTACATACATGCTGGTACAGCTTCATGTGACGTGTGTGTGTGTTTGTGTGTGTGTGTATGTGTGTAAAGATGAGATTGAATGTGTACAACAGTGTACGTTGATTTGGGTGTGTATGTCTTACTGTGTGCTAGTACATGTCTTCATTCTGTCTGTGTGTGAGTGTGAGTGAGTGGAGAAAAGGTCATGATTACCACTAGCAGCCAATAAGAAACCCAGGGAGTGAGGGGATAAGAATTGGCTAGTAGTGACCTTTAACAAACCTGACTTTTTATCTAGAGTGTGGCTGTCCAACAAACTGCTCTCCTCTCTCTGCTCCTCGGGCTCTCACACCCTTGTCCATTAGTGCATATAAAGGGAAGCAACTAAATCTGAGCATTCGTCACATGCTTTGTTTCTTCAGTTTGTGACTAATGCTCAGTTCACAATATTAGAAGCACAACAGGATGGCGTCTTGTAGCTGCAGTATAAATGTGTTCACATTTAATGATGTGATAGACTCTTGCAGAACTGTTACACAGACTGGGAAGCCAGGTACAACTAATTATTGTACATTTGCTAACAAACAAAAAACATTTACAAACTACAGCACTTACTGTACTATCACAGTGTGCAGATTTGACAGCAATCACAGTAAATTAAGGAGTTAAATTAGCTTGGAATGGCTTTTTTCATTATACACTAAGTAAAAGATATTAGAACGCACGAAACATCCCACATGTCCTAATTAGTGCTCAAAGCTGATGTAAATCAGTGCAGCATAACCCTATATTCTAACTAAGAAAAAGTAAAATTGCTGAATAGCTAATTATGGTAAATGATAATTAGATTCAAAGTAATGTGATGCTTAGTTGGTTTGCACTGCTCAACATTTAATGTTGCTTTAGCTGACAACTGTCCCAAGCATTCATGACACCAAGCATGTGTCCTCTCTGTCTGATTAAAATTTAAGATTGTAAGGAAGTGAGTAATAGTTTATATTCAACATGTACAAACTACACTTGGAAGGATTTTTATGGCTGTATCGCATATTTTTTGCTGTCAATATCTTAAAATGTTAAATTTTTGTACTGCATTCTGACACTGTTAAGAATTCCTTAAAACCATTTCGAACGTTGTTTGAGAAAATAATTTTTGACGGCTTTGCTTTGACAGGTAAGGGAATTTATGACTCTAGTTTTTCCAAAACAAAAAACAAAAAAATCATCTCTCATTGGCCCTGGCCAATCAAAAAACAATGGAATGTAAAGCAGTATTGAGATATGAAAGCACAATAAAAATAAAATCTGTTTCAACAATAAAAATAACAATTGTAAAAGTTTCATGATGGGTCTACTTCTAATTCTCAAACAAATAAATGCATGAGTCTTTTCGAAAATGCTCTGCAATAATAATGCAATTTTGATGGTTTATTCTTTCAGTTTAGAGGGCGATGGAAATGACTGTCACATTTCACTATCCAACAGACATTGTTGGGTCACTTAATCAAAATGTGTTTTGGGGCTTAAAAGCCTTATAAGGTACTGTGAGCTGTTGGTAAGCTGTGCTCAAGGTCATGGGAAATGAGGTACACATTACTGTAGACAGCTTGAGGTCAAATTACAAGATACAAGCTTCATTTTTTAATCATTCGACAACATGGGACTGTAGAGTGAAATGATAGCAGTAGTTCAAGCCACAATTTATGTAAACCAGAAAACTAATAAAAATCAATGCACTGAGTCATAGAAATAATTCTATAATATATATAATTAATGAATTATATTTTTTTGTATTTATATGCGCAGATTGACTTAAGAAGTTGTTCGTTGCACTTTAAGATACAAATAGTTGATTGATAGTTTTAAAAAAGAACTTAAAGTAGAAGAAAAAGGAGGGTACCTGGTGTCCTTTAGAACCTGTCTCTCCTCTCTCCCCCTAAAAATACAACACAGATGATTAGAATGCATCCTTTTTGCCTGAATTTTCAATAAACACTGACAGTACAACATCTAAAATCAAAATACTGTTAAAGAATTGAGAAACAGTTGATTGAATACTGAACAGACAACAAAATAAAGCATGTTAACCAGACTAATCCAGATTAGAATGGCTGGTACTGTATGTATTATGTGCCAAGGCGTACAGCTTTTGAAGCGTGAAGGACAACCTTCGGCATCATTAATATTATTCATGACATCCAAGCAAAATACAAATTATACATAAACATGCATGTATTATGTTAAACTGTGAACATGTCTACAGTACAACATGTAAATGTAAAAAGTCCTGACAGTCAAATCTATAAATCATTCATGAAGTGTCACCTCTGTAGCCAGCTGTAGACTCAATTCGGCACAGATAAAAACATGCGGGTCACTTATTTACTGTGTTTATGTATGTCAGTACAAAGTATGAACTGATTCTCACCTTGTGACCTTTAAACCCAGGCAGCCCCATGGAACCTGGCACCCCTGGAAAACCTGGCTCCCCTGGTAAGCCCTGGAAAGGTGAAAAATTATTGATTTTTAGAACTCCATAGATGGCATTTAAAGGTTCAAGCGATGTGAAACAGGCCTTTTATTTCACACTTGATTGAAAACTGTTGTGAAAATCACGTCAATCCATCTATCATTTCATCCAACAGATGAAACCAAATAAATAAATAAATAAAAGTATTCCATATCACAACCTTGAGCCATTTCCAGGTGATTTTGTATGAATGACTCTTGATTCTATATACATTATCCAATGGGATTCTACACAATGTGAAAGTCAGGCCGCTTCAGTGAAAACATAAAATGTTATTAGCCAGTAGTCAAGGCTGGTCAAATAGGAGCTTTAAGGATTTCTGAGTGAAAATTTTCAAACTCTTCCATCTATCCACTATCTGTAGCAGCATATCCTTACAGGGTTGCAGGGGGTTTCAGCCAATCCCAGCTGACACTGGGTGAGTGAGCAGGGAATTACACACTCGATAGGTGGCCAGTTCATCACATGGCTAACACATAGAGAAGAACAATCATTCACGCTCACACTCACACCTGCAGGCATTTTGAGTACCCAATTAACCTAAACTGTCTTTGAACTGTGGAAAGAAGCCAGAGCACCTGCAGGGAACCCACACAGACATGGAGAGAACACACAGGCTCCATACAGAACGTTTCCTACCCAGAACCTTCTTGCTGTGAGCTGACAGTGTTAACAACTGCAATACAGTGCTGCTGCCATTACTCATGAAATCATAATTCCAAAAAGCTGAAGTAAATCAGAATATGTAATTAAGGAGGACAAAAGAGCTAACTTTTCTATTTTTAAAAATAACAGCAGTTGACATTTATAGGCATAATTGCTTGGGAACGTGTCATTTAACAAACAAGTAGCTCTGGAAGTGTCACTGATCAGCAGGATCCAAACTGGCTGGCAGGATGAGAGGAATCAGGTAAAGAATGAGGTTGGTTTAGAAAAGTGAAAGGGAAAAGCTGTCAACATAATCACACCCCGATTCCTGAGGGGGAGTCAGTGGTACGCTCACTGATCCAGCCGGCCACAGGGAATTTTTATGTGGCCGTGAGTAGACCAACTGAGACTGGGAAATAAAGGTGCAAATAGTATACATGTTTTTGGTTGGTGGTCAGGCTGAGGGACACACAACTGTGTGAGAGTGTTTACATGGAAAGTCATGTGAAGGCACAGGCTGTACAGCAGCTTGGGACCAACCTACAGAGAGGAAAAGAGGGTTGTGGGAATTTCACTCTAAATTTAGTCCTATAACTACAATCCTTGTTTTTGAGCAGCTTTTGAATCAGAGAGAAAAACAGATGCTAGGGTACAGATGACTGATGAGGGTTCAGTGCAGAAGAGAAGTCTTAGCTTGGGCCGCATTCTTTCTGTTTCATTTTTAAAATATTGCTTCAGCTTCCTTAGAAAATGGACCCACTTGCTTACCTGTCACAAGATACATAAAGAGATTTGTACCTGTATATACCTTCCTATGAAGCCAGAGCAGAGGAGGTAATTCAACTAACTTAGAATAAGACCACAAACTGGTGCTGTGCAAAACTCCCATGGATGAAACTGAAGCTGCCACTGTTGCTAGGTAGCTGCTGGGACACAGCCCCCTGCAGACCAGACTAAGAAACCCCCCTCACTGTGGGGGATTGTTATTTTGTTTTATTTTCTTCCCTTTTTATTTTCTTGTTGGATTGCAAATGTTCAAAATTGTGTTTGGTGTCTGAATTTTAAACAAAACAGTGAATTCGATGTAAATACAGCTACAGCACACACTTCTTGTGTTGCAGTTGTAATCACCGCATAAAGGATTGTAAAAAAGATCAAACCCCCCAAAAAGTGATGTTTCAATATTTCAACACATTGGCAGGACTGTTAAATGCCATTATAAATTCTGGCTGGGTGGTCATTAAGAAGGTAACCTTTCCTTTGTAACAGCGAAAACAACCAGCATGCACCAAACAAATGACAAAAGTCTTAGTGTTCTTTAACGAGTGTTTTAAACTAGGTTTAACTAGCTGGTTAAAAAGCAATTATCTAGCACACAAGGTGTGAATATGCATGTAATTATCTAATGAAAAAATTTAAACAACAGGCATTACAGTGAAAAAAACTACCACTTACTTAATTAAAAAAATGGTTCTGAAGAAACTGAGGATAGAGGTTATAGAAAACAATGTAATCTCACCTTCGGGCCTGGTGGACCAGTAGGACCAGATGAACCTGGAACTCCACACTTGCCCTAAATTAAACAAACACATCATATTTCATTGTCTGACAATACTTGGACTACATTCATTCCAAAATCTAATCCTTATTACAAGTTTTTTTAGCTCTATTTTAACCATCACAAAGAGTAGCGCACAGGTCAGTGAGGGATCATCAGAGAGTAGCTTCTATGTGCATTCATATAGGTGCAGCGCAGCATGCACAAAGAGGTTGGTTGAAGTGGACTATAAATCACAGTATGTGGTGATTAATCATTTTCCTATAAGACAGTTTCATTATTGGTCTCTTCCAGCTTAAACAGCTGTGCCAGCCACACAAGGTATGACAGAAAACGACGGTTTTCATACTGCTGAGTCCATTCAGAGAGAGAGAGAGAGATTCAGAGGGGCAGCATGCAAATTTGCAGGAGAACAAATGCTGTACTGCCAAAAGTGGAATTTACAATGTGGACTCTTGTTGTGTCATGTTTTCTGGATGTAATACACATAGTGAGACAAGTTTAGCAAGTGAAAAGTCCAAGTGTAATGCATTCATGTAGAAGTATAAAGTAGCATAAGAAAAAAGTTTTGAAGTAAAGTACAACAGCCTGAAAATATTACTTATGCACAGTACATCGGCAGCTTCTTTATACCACTTGTTTGTGTGCTGGTTGCCTTTTTTTCAGCACTGATTAATTAGGATGGATTAAATAGGCTTACCTACGTGTTATTTACAGATGCCAAGACTTTGAGGAAATGTTAAGCTTAAGCCAGTTAAATGAAGACCATATAACATTTGAAAAAAAGAAAAGGCTCATTGTCTTTCTTACAAATAAAAAAAATGATTATTAAGTAATTAAACACAGCGTCTTCCAGTTAAAAGCACTCTCAGTTCTCCAACTTATGGCGGCTAATGATAGCTAATTTTAGCAAACTTTGAATTTGTAGTTTTCTAATCAATGACTCCACTGACATTAAGACTCTGCTTTGAAAATTTGCTACTGTTACACTACTTAATGTCACAAAAGACATTTTATTCATTTTGTGACAGAAATAAAGGGGAAAATACACAGTGACTATTTTATGTTGTATTATAATGCTATTGTCACTTGTGGCCAAAATAGCCACTGTTCAGAAAATGTTCCTTAGCTTTGTTAAACCTAATTATATCAACACTACTTCATAATGATCCAGTTTGTATAATTATCCAAATATAATTTAATTTTGGTGTGAGGAAGGAACAGCAAAGCTGTAATGATCACAGATGTAGCTCCCTCATCTCCAGTGTTTGTACATGTGTCGACAGACAAAAGCCTACAGTGTAGCTAACTAGTCAGGTCTGTGCAGAACTTCCATTTTTTTAAAGTTTTTGTACTTATTTGGCAGCAGCCTGATGTTAGTTATGAATGATATAAGCGATGGTGGATCATTGTGAGCAGTAGAGATGCTCTGTGTGTTCCGTCCCCAATTATCTGCAGCCGAGGGAGCACACTGCCTTCAGACTTCAGTGGGGATTTAATCAGCTGCTGGGGAAGTTTCCACGCAGGTGTTCAAACAGGTTCAGATCAAACAGATTAATGATAATCACCCAACGCTTCTAATCTTAGTTAAACTTTTTCAACTGACTGCTTAAAAACTAACAATCTTAAGTCAATCTCTAAGTAGGGTATATATAATTACGTGTGTTTATGTTAAGTATTAATTGAATTATTATTGTATGCTTGCTATTTGATCATATTATCAGGTGCCATACTGTTGTAGAAAGGAATAAATGTTTATTTTAAAGTCATGGAAATATGAGCATACCCTCCTGCCCCTTGTGTTTGTCTTTGCAAAGACAGAAAAACTCGTTTTTGCAGACACAGCATCTGTTGTATGAATTTTGACTTGTCTTGATTTAATTGGCCCTTTGCAAATCCCTCAACTTTGCAAAAGTGCAATTACAAATCACTGGAGTCAACCTTCAATCTTTAATTTGGCCCCTAATTAGGTAAAATTTTATAAAGCCTCATTCTGCATTCACTCTTTGCCAGACAGAGTAAAGCTTGGAGTTTTTCTTTGAGAGAGAAAAACACAAGTTTACACACACCAGCATCCTGTCGTCCTTGGCAGAATGGCATTTATCACATATTCAGAAACACCTACAATTTGATTCCAAACAATTGACTTCCTCTCAGCAAAATGCAGTTTTCTCTACGGGAACATCAAGAGAACAGGCAGGGAGGGTACAACATTAGAACAGGCTGAGAATAGCAGAGCGGTTGGGGAGCAGCAGGCTATTAGCATAATAACTAATTATAACGTTCAACGCACAGACCTTGGGACCATCTCGGCCAATCTCTCCGGGCGGCCCCCGGGGCCCCTGGATTCCCTGGACAGAGAGAGATATTGGAGGAGGGAAGGAAAGGAAAAGAAGAGGGATGGGAGGGGAGGGATGAGAGTGGAGGAGAATGTGAGAGAGAGAGAATGAGATGAAAGAGACAGACACAGTGCTTTGGGCTGAATGTGACAGAGTGCGTGACAGCTTAGTCAGGAGGCACTGAGGGAGAAATGAGATGGCTCAGGTCCACACAAACTCACACACACACACACACAAATACACACACACAAATACACACTGAATAACACAAATATACACATACACACACATTTGTGTTATTCTTGCATGTCCATATTTTCACACTTGCACGCTTTGCAGATTTACTAGTTCAAAGTCTTAGTTTTTGGAAACAAAAAGTCCTTAACTTGAGACGGAGGTGTAGTTCCAGCACACGTGGATGTTGTTATCTAGCTAATTAAACTAAAATTGTTTTGATGAGTTGGTTGAAAATGCTGTTTCCGGGTACTACATTTTAAATTTAGTCCATTCAAAAAATTAAAAAGCACTTGATGGCTCTGTGAGTTATAAAAGTACTTGGCTGAGGCTGACGTTCCAGGTATACAGTTTGCATCCTCCATAAGTTAATGAACCTTGTACAGTACATGAAAACAAATGAACAGTATTGTTGAGGTATTGCAGTGTAGAGCAAGCAAGTAGTGTAGTGCTGTTGCTAATCTTCAAACTTGATGGGTTGTTATTTTAGTTATATTTATCACATCAGTTTATGCAGAGAATCTTTCCTTTTTTCCTGATAATGTACTAATCATTAATTATGTGTTCTAATTATTGTTGCTAACTTTGAGTGTAATGACATTAATGACATCAGCAGTGCTAAATCTAAGGCCCCTTCTGGATAAGGTTATGTGTATATGTGTACATACACATATACACCCTCTTGGTCACAGTAGGATTTTACAATGTTAAAGAGCTTTGATGCAGCGTGGGAGGCTGTGTTCTTCATATTTTAATTTTCATAATACAGTCAAGCAATTTAAAAGTTAAAGGTGTCAAAGCTTAAGCTATGAATGACAGATGTTGACATTTGCACATAAATATTTTTAGCCATCTCAGTTGGGTAAAGCATAAGATACTAACAGAATCCAACGCTAAATCTGGCCACGATTGAAACAATAACATTACATGTCTATTGATTAATAAGAGGCCAAACCAGGAGTTAGCACATTTAAAATGCCAAATTTGATTGGTGTTGTCTGGGTCAGCTGACAAATAACTTGACTTCAGTGTATATTTATCATCACAAGATTGTACGTGGTTGCCTAGATACGAGGGGTGCCTTATGCTGCCTCCTCAGTCTGATTTGGTGTGAATGTGTGTGTCTGTATGTGAGTGTGAGATTAGAGAACCACTGCAGGCATAACGTCATAGTAGTAGTTCAGTTCTCCTGACAGGAATAGAAACAGGAGGATGTAGACCAAAAGATGAAGCTTGTGGTTGTAGAAAGGTGACCTCTGAGCTCTTACATCTTTGCAGCAGGCTACACCAGTGTTCAGCTGCTTTTAACAGAGCTCTGTGTGGTACAAAGGAGATAAGAGCCGATGCGTGCCCAAACATGCCAAATTTGTTACAGAACCAGCTCCATTTTATGATCATATTAACTTCAGTATTAGTTTTACATTAATATTGATGCTTAGCATACAATAATTATACTTAATTATATTCTGTCTTACATGCTGTTTTGTCACAATACACGAGTTCATCTCAACAAGTTTTTACTATTGAAATATGGTCATTTCACCTATATGTACTGTCTCATTTTGACCACAGGAGGGCAGCATAGCTGTAAACTTAGTACACTGATTATTCACCATGTACTGCTGTAATTGCATCTGACCATGTGTCATCTTGTTCACCAGAGGGGGGGTGCCTTTACTGTGTGAACAACCGTAACCCCACAAAAACTCATCTGACTTTGCTCTAAATTAACATCCACTTACTGCCTTAATGGCTTTGCTAAATAAACCAAATGGACTCATATGGTGCCTGAGCTAAATTAATTATCTCATTATAAGCCCATTGCAGAGATGGTAATGTAAACAGGTTTATAAGTGGAATTCTAGTGTGAGAGATAAGACTGTTCACCCTGTCACCCACCTGTCACATGGGTAGCAATGAGAACGTGAGTGGATCATGTAAGCGTTAAATGTAGGGTTGGTAGGCATGGACAGGAACAACATGATCCCGCATAGCATCCCATGGCTCTTTTTGTGGTCAGACTCTATGGGCCCTATCGTGCACCCAGTGTAAACACAGTGCGCCATTGGCGCATTGGGAGGGGAGCAGGATTACTCTGCTGCTCCTAGAACAAGGTGGCAAAGGTTGACCTGTAAACTCCCCTGAATAAATTAAAACCCCTGCGTCACTCGCCAGGCCAAGTGTACAATAGGGCCCTAAGTGTTCTTGTTGACAAGGTAAATTTTAACCAAAATTTGACCAAATTACAACAGCCATTAATTACTCAATTCAATTATTCAAGTATGTAACACTAAAGAATCGCAGTC
>JAQNCA010000016.1:2365030-2400750 GCA_029783725.1 Acanthurus tractus
GACCAAATTACAACAGCCATTAATTACTCAATTCAATTATTCAAGTATGTAACACTAAAGAATCGCAGTCCTTGTTGGCCGTGGGAGGGTACAGTGAGACAAGTGCAGCCTTTATGTTGCTGCTTCTCTTAAACCCTCAGGGAAGAGCAGGAGTATAGGTCTAAAAATGCTTCAAATAAACTAGGTTGTTGGATCACTTACCACATCTAAGGACAATTAGAAGATTGAGTTTTGCTAACAAATTTTACAGAACTCCTGCTCTCTGCATCTGCCCTTTGAGTTTCTTCACAAGAATTCTGTCCTGTGCAAATGGAAATGACATGCTCTTTAAGACAGTGATAATTTGGTTGTACGCACAAAGGTGACAGAAATAGCTATATGATTAGATTTTAAAAGAAAGGGTTGAAAGAAAAGGTGTGCCTGATTTTCACAACTTTGTCCACTTGTCTGATTGCTGCATATGATTGTCCTCTATTTAAGTTACAAAAATAATTGATTCCATATTCAGACAGTGTATTGAGTTTTAGAGACTAATACATGACTTAAAACTTTGATGAGCCCTTTGTCTGTAGCCTAATAAGACCTTAGTATGGTTGAGGTACGTGCTGTCCCCCAAAGTTTTACCCACCACTCTGCTGGTTCCCTGACAAATCTGCAAAAAACACATGGGCAGCGACAAACCACTGCACGTTTTCTACCTGCAATCAAGGGCAATTGTGACTTCAGCAAAAGAAGGTACCAGAACAAAATGATCCGTGTTAAAGTTATATTTGAGTAAGTGCCATAGATAGGGAAGCCTAATAAAAACAAATTTATATTCACTGATATCACAAAAGCAAATTTAAATAAGGTATATAAAATCAAACCAAAAGACTGCTGATTTTTTACTTACAAATGTTTCTGAGTTTCCAGGAGGTCCTGGGGGCCCAGGCAACCCTTTCTCTCCCTAAAAGAGAGAAAACATAAGAGACACAATTAACATCAAATGGAAATGACTTTAAATCCCACCAACTACTCTGTGTAACTCTGTGTTCCAGTATGTGCGGTCAGGATAGGTAGGTTAGTTAGCAGCTACCAAAAAACTAAAAAGAGAAAGGTTATATAGTTCTACAATATTTATCATGCCTCATTCACAGTTTAATGTTATATATTTTCAACATGCATTGTTCACCAGTTTTCTTGGGATTTCGCACACTACAATAAAAACTAGTAAGAAACATTAAAACAGAGATGTTTTCAGATCCTTTCATTACAGCTGGCAACTACAAACAAAATTCCCTGAGTGTGGAGCCAGAAGGTATCTTTCCTGCCTTTGTTCCCACAAAGGCTGGTGTTTTCGTAGGTTTTCAAATGCAAAGCTGGCTCTCACACTGTATTGTTGAGGTATGCATAATATGAGCTTGCATTAGACCTGCTGCATCAGTTCAGTGCATGCCAAACTGATAAGTCATGGCCCATCTGGGAAATGACTTCACCTGTTCATATTTAAATCACATCTTACCTGAGCTCCCGTTGGCCCTTTTTCACCAGGTGGTCCTAGGACACCCTGTTAATGATACAAGTATGGATAGTAAATAGTAAAATGGGTTGTACTTATACAGCTCTTCTCTTATCTTTTGATTACTCAACGTGCCTTTACAACAAAAGTCAGCATTCATCCATTCGCTCACACACTAATGCCAGGTGGCTTCTCTGCAAAGTGCCAATCTGTTCATCAGGAACTTATTCACACGCCACTGGCACAACTACTGGAAACAATCTGGGGTTCAGTATCTTGCCCAAGGACACTAGTAGATGACCCACTCTACCTCCTGAGCCACAGCCACCAAAGATTGAATGACAATATTGCAAATTGCCCTTCGCTTGCTTTCATCGCAGTTTCAGGGAGACTGCATTGATGTATATAATCTTTTCAGACCACTTGAATGCAGTATAATAATAAAACATGTTATTAAATTGTTCAAGCTCATGTATTGTTGTAGAGCTCATGTATCCTGACCAAGTGACAACTATATACATTAACAGCAACCATTTTGCTCTTTTTATTGATAAAACCCTTTTGCAATGTCAAGATTTTCTTTTAAATCATGTTTCTATTATTTCATTCTGTTTTAATTAAAAATCTAACCTTAAAAAGACTAATGGAAATTCCAATGCAATTATGTTGACAAATGTAAAAGAAGTGTCTGCTACCAGCTTTGAGTCTTGGCAAATTGATCCCCGCAATTTGGAAACTGTCTTGTGAACTCAAGAGATGGTACAGATAAAAACTCTATTAACATGAATAAGGGTCTCATTTTGCTACATCCTGTCATGTCATGCATCATCAGATGTTTGCCCATAATCCAGCCATGATTGAAGGCTTTGGAAAAGCAGTTCTGCTGAAGACACCCTACCTGTCATGCAAGCACAAATGGATCATACTAAAGGATCAAAGTGCTTTGAGTTCAGACTTTGAGATCCTGCACTAACGATTCCTCTGCACACTGTGTGTATGTGTGTGTGACAGAGTAAACTAAGTGTAATCCTTAGGCTTTAAGCAAGTCTGAGAGATTCAAATATCAGCAGGTGTCTGACATGGTGGCTTTACTTCAGTAACAACATCGGGGCTTTTTTCTGCTAACATCAAGAAGATTTCGTCAGCACTCTCATTATTCCCGAATCTATCGATGAAAGATGTTAGACAATGTCACATTTCAAGCTTGGAACAGCCAAATTTGCTGTACTAATTTGTTCATAATCATAATCTTGGAGGGGTGATAAGGATTTATTGTACTGTCAGATTTAAGAATTGGATTAAAACAGAACTTTTAATGATTGTTCCATTTTCATCAAGTTCTGTAGTTTTTCAGTGTCATGAAGAAGGTCTTCAGATGTTACAAGAAATATGAGATGCATCAGTTTTCCAGTGAAAATAACAGCACCGATCAGGGTGATAACAAATATTTCACTCTGAAAAACTTTACAAACAAATTAGAGTGAAGCGGGTCCTGCATCGTTACATACATCTTACTCATCCATCTGTCTTCAGTCTACCTGCAAGTCTGTGGATGGATAAGGATATATGATCTATCTTTAGCAGGTCCTGGTTATCGAAGTACCATCATACCTTCACCTTGAGGTGAGCAGAGGGCAGACCAGAGAAGGGTAGGATGACAGACAAACTGAAAGGCTGTAGAGGGTAGGGGGAGGAAAGGAAAATGTAAACTACAAGTCCTTTTCATGTCGATGAAAATGGCTGGTGATTGGAGCTTGGGTATTTAGCAGCTGATTGTGTGGTTAGGTAGCTTGTTTGTGAACCGGACAGTATGTAAACAAAATTTCATTTTGAGTCATATTTTTTAAACTTTAGTGTCCTACAGATTAGGACGTTGAGACACGGCTATAATTAAAAAGGTTGATGTTTGATAAGTTTGTAGCCCACAGTTGACAAAGGAAAGTTAAAGTTAGCAGCTCTCATTACATGAACATACAGTTCAACTCTTTCACTTATTTTACAGACAGTGTAAAGCCTTAATAACTTATGTGGTAGTTCTGTAAAAAGTAGCAAGTTAGCACTGTCTAAGAAAATGATCAATATAGGCCTTCATGCAGCCATCCACTACCTCTAACTCAAGGGCTCACCCAATGAGTCAATGAGAACATACAGACAAAACCAGAGGACAAAAATATCACAAAAATTAACTTAAATATAATCACTACATGTTATATAATCACCATAAGAGCTAAACTGCACATGCATGTAACAAGAACTGCATAGCTCCACTTCTGCATTTAGGCCATGGACTGATCAGCCCTTATATAGCACTCCTCTAATTGGACTGTGAAGGTCTCAATTCTGAAATCCAATTAAAAAAAACCTTTTTTTCACAACTTTCCCCAACCTGTGAGAAGTCTCTCTATTTCACCATGAAGTGATCTGTTCTATGACTTCTTTTTAGTGCCATTTTCATTATAACTCACAAATTGCACAAAAGAGTGTGTGTCCATGCCCTCATCATGGCATTAATCATTGCCCAACCAAAAATCCTGGGTAAATGGAGAGGTGAGGGCTCCATCCAGAGCTGTCTTTCAGTCAGGTGACAAGGAAACTCAAAAAAATGCCAGTGAAAGCTAAAAGCTGGCATCAAGAAGACAAAGAAGAACCATCAGGGGAAAATGGAGAGATATCTCAATACTAACAACACTAGAGATGCTGTTTTTTGCAAGCTATCTGGAATATCACAGGCCTGTTCTCATCATGTGTGAGTCCACATTGGCAGATGAGCTCAGTTTTCTGCTCACTTTGATCTCATAAAACAAAAAGTCAGCTGTGCAGTCAATTTCGCTTTTAAGTAGCCATCACTTTAAGTATCCACAGCAGGTGTGACAAGAATTCTGTTGAGAATGCTGCTGAGTAAAAGTGTTGAGTCTGATAACGTCCCTAGTCGTGTACCTAAAGAAAGTCCCAATCAACCAGAGGGTGTTGTTACACACATTTCCAACATGTCACTTCATTTCACATGCTACCATGTGGCACTTATTTGAATGGGGTGTTTTTTAATACTGGTACTCCATCACATCAAGAACAAGTGCAATGGACCAGACTGGACCTTCATCAGTTTTTTACTGATTAAAATACATAAAAGTCTGGACCTGAAAACCACATTTACCAACCAGATGTTGGACTTTCTCACAAATAGACTGCAGGCAGTCTAGATTTGTGGTCAGACCTCCTCTACTCCTGTGTTAAGTGTATGCTCTCAACAAGGGAGCCCCTCAAGGTTGTGCATTTGGTCCGCTGTCCTGCTGTACACCAGTGAGTGCACCCTACCATGGAAAGAACTCCATTGTAAAGTTTGTAGATAATATAGATATCACTGACTGAATCCCAAACAATAGTGAGAATTAATGTTGCTGAGAGAAAAACCTACTGTTAACATCAGGAAAATGCTAATTTTAGAAAAAAGAGGCAAAGACACACTATTGTCTGCATCACTGGAGCTGAGATTGAGCAGGTGTTTAAGTTACCTTGAAATCAATATCACACAGAAAGTCTTACAGGCAGCATATATCTCCATCCCTTTAATAATAAAAAAAATATTATTTTTCTTATTTCCTGGGGACACTCAAGCAGATAAAAAGCCAAGCCACCAATGTGCCAAATCCTTGTCAACTTCTGCAGAGGAGCCATAAAAAACATTCTGACTGTAAAGATCACAAACTGGCATGGACCCAGGACAAGAGGGCTCTGCTGCAGGTGATTCAAACCAAGAACATTGTTGGTACCCATTTGACGAGCATCGGTAATGTCAGTAAGGTGAGGAACCTAAGCAGAGCCCACGGGATATTTAGAGACAGTACCCATTCCAGCCACAGCCTTTTCACCCTGCTGCCATCTGGCAAAAGAGATATGGAGGCATCCAATCCACCAGAGAGCATCAGAGCAACCTTTTTTTCCTCAGGCTGTGAGACTAATCCTTCACACTTAAATATAAAAAAAGTTTCATTTTTAGAAACATATTAATTTAAATTCCATTTGTAAAATTTACTGGTTTTATAGTAAAACATAATTATACAAGGGAGGCAATGCAAGCTAAAATACATTATACTGCCTTGTGTTAAACCATAACAACAAATCTGGCTCTTGCATTTACACTTCTGCCTCCAGAAATATCTGAATGTACTGCATGTCACAATTTCAATTCAATTCAATTCACAACAAGGTTGTCTCAAGACACTTTACATGTAGAGCATGTGCAACTTTACAGCTGTCAATGATCCTGCCCAGTGATGGTGATTCATGGGTGTAAATTTTCACCAAACTACTTATTCTAGAGTAAGTTAGTATTTACCAAACAAGTCGACAAATTTGAATCTGAAATATAAATATGATGGCTGGATAAAAACTTAATAAATATGAGTTTTTCTTTTGTATTCACAAGTTGTATTTATTAAGCAAGATAATTATGTCTGTGGTCGAATGTCCTGCCTTTCAGTGTGTGTGTAATGCCTCTTGAGGTGCTGTTCTTACTTAATGACATTTTAATTTCATATTGTGTTTCTTTTCCGTGAATGTAAGTTACAACCAAGCATCTAATGCAAATTATAAACGAGTATTCTCTTGTGTGAGGCACTAATGCTGTATTTCATGCCAATATTTCACGAGTTTATATGCATGTATATTACATGTCACTCGTGTGTGTTGTCTTTCATTTAAAAAAAGGTGTGACTTCTGTCCTTTCTTGTCATACTATTATATCACACTGTAAATTTAGATATATGTAGATACACTGTATAAGTTTTAATGTATACAGTTGCGCTCATGTGTCAAAGATCTTTACACACAGGAAGTTATAACAAACAACCGATAGATGCCAAAAGTCTTTTTATATCTCTTCGATGTGTGGTACAGGAACAAGATAAGGAATGCAGGACAAACTGTCTGAGAAATGGGAGCAGTGGTATTACATCCAGCCTGGTCTCAGTGTCCAGGAACCTTTCCTCAGCTCCAAATCTCAGGGTTTTAGGTTTGGTTTGAGTTTTCTGTTACTTTAACACTAACATACACTTCCCTTACATATTTTTTCCACTACTGATTCAAGTCATCTCTGCACTCCATCTAGCACCCAAAAATGAGAATTGGAATAGTTAAGCAGCCTCTGTTACAAGGCAATAACAGCTGGGACAATGTAATATGGTAAAAATGTTTACGATAATAAAGTCTGCATTCAGAGTTATTGTTTGATCTTTGACTCATTTGATCTAAACATCAGCTTGATTAGGAAGGGATGGTTTGGCTTTGGGATGCAGTGGGGAGCTGCTCTGCACGCGATGCTGTCTGTTACTGTGTCCCTTAGAGGGTCTTTGTGAGTTTACAGGCATATGTTCACATGGGTGTATTTTAAATAGAGGGTTTTTGAATGTCGGATATCAGTTCTAAAGGCTGTGTAATTAGCAGTTACAGGGAAAAAAAACAAGCCTCCCAGTTTGTTTGGTTGTGTGTTGATATGTTTGTGTATACAAGTAATGCATGTATATCTGTATGTGTGCTTTGCTTTACACACTCATAAAGAGTTAGTGTGTGGTTGTGGGATGTGACAGTGATGACTTTACCAGTCTGACACTTACAGACATAGGATGTAAAAGTGCTAACATAACTATGAACCATAAAATTACACAGTATTGTAGTGCCAACAAACAGCCTTTAGCTGGGAGACTTGATGTAATAAATGGTAACTTCCCACATGCATAAACCTGTTTATTCTCATAACTTTAAATATATCAGAGCAGTACTGAGAAAGCTGTGTTGTACAAGCAACAACCTCTATGACCTTCTGAGAGAGAATACTGATGCAATCTAACCTGCATTCATCCTCATAACACTGTATTTGTAAGTATTAAGTATTTATGATGGGCATAATGCTGCCTGCCTTAACACTTTTATATGCGAGTGTGTCCATATCCCACCAAATCTGCACACTCCCAGCAGTAAAATGTCCCTATGTCTACCAGTATAAGACGGGGTGTGAACTCATCCTTATCCAACCTTCACACACTCAGTTTTCACTGCACTGTTAGCTGATCCATTTCCTGCAACAGTACAGATGACTGAATTTTGAACATTCAGTAAATTGATGATGCTTAATGTACCATGCACAATACAGCAGGCAGAAAGCATTTTGGCCTGTACAGTAAATCCCTTGGCCATAGCTTGTTCAGGATCCAAATGAAAGAATTGATACGTAGGGGCACTGAGGGAGACTGAATCAAACGAACATCAACCAAAAATGAGATAGCATCTTTATATGTTTAAAAGGTCAAAGATTCCGTCAGACTGAGCAGAAATATAGTCAATAATATCTCATAAGAAATTGCATGTATTGCAACTCTGCACCAGGCTCACGGGTAGAAAACAGCTTTGTAGTCTTAAAAACAGGATTTCTCAAAGAGGCTGTTCCTAAAGGTCTCTAAAAAGGCAAGTCATCAGAGAGAAAGTGTCCAAATTTAAAAATGATGAAAATAGATTTTCTGGTATTGTTTAAATAATTAACAATCAACATTTAATTAAACTTTACGAGATAAATCATTGCAAACATAAAGGGTTAGGGTAAGAAAAATGGAATGTTAAGGGTTGGAAAGAGTAAGAAAGAGGTAGGAAGGGGGAGGATGGAGTCAGAGAGGGATGAGGGGTTGTTTAGGAGGGCTGTAGGTGTTTCTATTCATGTATGAGGACACAGGCTCCTAAAGGTCTTCTGCTCGTTTCTCATGGTGACCTTCTGTAAAGAAAGTCAGTATGTTTTCATTTAACTTCCAACTGTCTGAGGTACAAAACTACTGAAATAAACAGTTTAAAAATTAAAGGACAATCTGAGGCAGCATACTTGTAGCTGGATGTCCTCTTTCATCTCTGCCTCCTCAGTTCCAGATCTTTTCTTTGACCATCAGCATCTCTTCCAGCTCTTTCTTTCTCTTTTCCACTGCTGTTTTCTTTCTCTCCAAATCTTGCAGAGTGTAAACAGCTTCTTTCTGGATATTATCACATTGTCATAGAGTTTCTTCTTGAAGGTCTCTTCTTTCTTCAAATGTTCCATTCTCAAAGTTCTTGTGTGTCTCTGTGAGCTATTTCTGGTGCATCTCAGCTCTCGGGGAGCTGCTTCTGAAGTTCTACCTGAAGAGTTTCACATCCTTGTCAATGAGCAAATTTTTGAGGTGACTGACTCCTGTCTGCGACCTTTCTTCAGTGCTCTTCAACTTGCTGAATTCAGTGTGTTTGTTTACAGATGTTCTCATCTTCTTAGTTTTCTCTTTCCAGGCATAGTTGCTCTGACAAAGAGATAATATCTCCTCTGTTTTTCACTTCCTCTGCCTTTCATGCTCTTTTTTTCAACTCTCTCCAGCCAACCACAACTTAATCATAACCCAGTGAGCATATTCATATTGTCATTGTCACGACAAATTTGCACGGGGTGTAAATGTGCAAAGACCTCAATTTTAACATGATTTAATATTTATTTACCATAACGAGTGATGGTGACGCTGACATAAACTTTTTTAACACAGTCATCTACAGTCAAGCTTACCTGAGTGACTGCCTTTGGGCTAATAGGCTATTCCATATTTTCATTTGAGAAAAAAGGGCATTTACACATGTTTGGGATAAAAATGGGTGTGCATTCTATTTACAGTTGGTGCAACAATTCATTTTTCTTGTTCTCTTTAATAGTTTTCTACAAGAGTTTTAGTTATTATTTTCTCATGGGTGTAAAGAGATGGACACTTGTCAGGGCAATATTAATTTAGTTCAGTAGCTGAATCATTTGTTTCCATGTTGTAATCCTTCCCTAAAGGGATGGTGTTGGAGGCAAACACTACATCATGTTGTGTTTTGGAGGCTAAAAGCTTTGTTCATCTGATTCATTTGCACCAATCTCTTTCAAGTCCCTGGAGCTGCATAAGAGGAGATCACACAGCTGAGCCAGAACAGCAAGTTTCACTTCACCAGTTGTGAAGTGAAACTGTAGGTGTCTGTGACTCACATAAAAGAGGGATACAATGAATGCAACCCTTTGAGTGTTTCTTGCAATTACAGGTCCAAGTTGCCTGCTCTAGTCAATTGAGACACTTTGGCTGACTCTCCTTTAGTTTCTTTGAGGTGGTTCGTCAGAAGAGTTGCTGTAATCAGGTAACCTTCAGAGATGGATACTCTGGATTTTCCACACAATGAGCTCCTTCATCACATCCCAAATTATCATCAGCCAATTCAAAGATCTGTGCTTTTGATTGTTTGTGTTGATATTTACCCTCTTTGCTGTGATAGTCATTGTAACATGTCATGAATACAGTTCCATTTCGTTTGGCAATGCTGCATGACTTTTTGCTCAGGTGAGCTCTGAAGTTGTTTTTTGTTTCAATGCTTGTATTACAGTGGCACTCAGATGAAAATGAGACAAGATGACATTACGGCTGCTAAATGCAACCACATAGTTTGTGTTGAGGCTTTGATCTTTGGTTTACAGATAAATAAAGTGGAAGTGAAAAAAGGCTTGTAAATGTTGGTACATGTACATAAAAGCACTATTATTCCTGGTGTCTGGTAATATTAATCTTTTTTTACATTTATTTTTTTTTCCTACACCAAACATGATAGCGCTAAACAAGTATGAAATTTTCATCCTAGATCTAATATTACATAGTTTAAGCTAACAGCAAATTTGGTGCAAGAGGTGTGTGTGTGTGTGTGTGTGTGTGTGTGTGTACAGTGAATTTACTAGCACACAGCAGTGTGTAAAAGCAGCAGTGAAGTCAGCTTTCATGTAAGTGTCCTGCTTACTCTTTCCCTGAGAACCTCATGTGATCTTTTCATAAGTAGTTGCTTGTTTCATCAACAGATTGTTGAGTTACCAAGAACTATGTTTTTCGAGCAGTCTCTGCATTTGTCAGCAGCTTTAACAATGAACACTTGTCAAATATTCTGCATTAACATGTTGATCATTAACATTTTGATGAATATTTTGCATATTCATTGCAGAGGTAATCAACAATGAACAGATATCACATATGAGCATTACAGAAGACAGTTCATTCTGTCTTCTATAATGCATACAGTAGTTACATATAACTAGTTTCAACTCACCGGGGGACCTTGAGCTCCAGCAGTACCAGTTGGCCCAGGGTCTCCTCTCTCGCCCTGAGGACACAACAGACATGTCAGTATCTTCCTCCTTATAACTGGTGTCAGCTATAGCTTCGTTCTACAGAACCACACCAGTTTTAAGTAAATGTCCGTTGTTAATGATTTATAAACTCATATGAAAGATGAGACAACTGAAAAAAAGGTTACAATCAAAAAATACAAGGTAAAATATGATGCGCTAGCATGTGCTTTTACTATGGTGCAACAGCATTATAGAGCAAAGGAATGAATAAGTGATTCTTACTTGTTTGCAAGTAATTTAACAAATGAATAGAAAAGAAGTCAAGCAGAAAAAATGAGTAATCATAATTGCAAATTCAATTGTATTTATGTTGACTGCTGCTGTTGTAGCACTGCTGCCAAAGCCAATTCTCTGGGTACTCAGGTTTTGTTCCATGTAGCCTCTTTATTACAGATTTAAGCATTTTTTTGGCTTGAAATGCTCATTGTAATACCTTTTTACTAAGTCTTAATTGGATTTAATTGATTGTTGGGTCTTTAGAATGTTGTTGAGGTCTTTTTGCCATTAGCTTTTGTGTCGTGTGTAAGGTCCTTTATTTTCAGTTGATGTGATACATGTAGTCATCAAACAACAGCTGGTATGTCTCTATTGCAAACATTGTTTAACAGCAAATAGATCATTTAAAACTAAAATCAGTGTAATTATATTGGCAATTCCTAGTGTTACAGGCAGTGATTTTAACCAGAGCACACTATGAGAAAATGTACCTCTGCCATAGAGTGTTGTAGTTTAAATACACTAAAATACAAAGTTTATCTGCGGCTAATTACTACATTTTTTTCTTGTCTGTTGATAAAATAGAAAGAAGTCATTTATCTGCGCTACTTGTATCTAACAGGATTGTTCGGATTCGACCCGTTGTGAGTTTATCTGAGGCAGTGACACTGACGCATGAACAGCAGCTTGTGTGGTGAGTCCTGTGGTCAGAGATCTTGCAGTTAGCCAGCAGCTTGTTAAAAAAAAATTTCACAGCAACAAACAAACTAATTTTAAGCCACAAAACAACATGCAAGTAGAGATTTAACCATCCTCACAACACTAAAATCCACTGTTTGGTTTTGCCCTCAGACCTCTATACTGTTTAACTATGTTTGTTGAATGTATTATGACACAAGTGGTATGTGAATAGGTTTCAGTGTGTACTGCTGCAATAAACTGACACTGGCAATGAATACGTGAAACAGGCTCTAAAATATATTTTGGTACTTCAAGCTATTTATTTCAAGCTTCATGTTATTCATTGCAGAATACTGACAGTCTGCTGATTAAACAGAGGTGTGCAAAAATTATCTGTTGATTTCCACATAATGAATATATCAAACTTCTTGTTGCACTGTTTCAACATAATACCACTCAAAGTCTTTGCTGCGACTGCATGATAAAGGTAGAGGGCATAAATCTTGAAAATAATCTTAAGGACAAAATATTTAAAAACTAAAGGGAGTATGTTATTTTGTTAATTACATGTTTTAAAAATACTTGATTCTAGATGAAACAAAAGAAAAACAGAGCTTACATCAACAGGCAAACAAGTGCGCTAGTTCTGTTTCTTTGCCTAGTGCTTTATTTTTTATAACAGACAGCTGCTCTTCAATTACAACAGCTTTTTAAAAACATAAACAGCAAATACCTGTTGTTACAGTAATTTAAAAAAATGAAAGTGGACACTTTCTACCAGTGTCTATTGGGGACAGTTTTCATATGGGGGGAGCTCTCTCTGGGTTGCCAAAAATGTAGTTCTACGAGACAGCTGCCTAAGCGATAAACACCGACAGGAAAACCTGCTGTCTATCCATGACCATTTCACCTGCTTTTACTATAAGTCACCAGTAGGGTGCACCAAATCACTACTGCTGAGCAAAAATAGACAATAATTATCATTACCAATCAGTAAATTTGAAATTAAATCAAAATAGTCCAATTCAAACAATGTGTGTGATAACTGTTTCATCACAAAAAGGATTTCCACATAAAAACCTTTAAATCACCTCTCCTTATTAAAAACCTAAGAATTTAAAAATATGCAAACTAAATAAGCTCAGAACACAAAAAGCAGTCCCTCCTGGAATTTGCGATGTTGCGATCACAACAAATAACGAAAATTCAACCAATCTCCATAAATTCTGCACAACTTTGCAATTTTGTCCAATCACCGCCACTTTTCCGCAATTTTGGCTAGCCTCCCGTGAGTTCCACCAATCATAGCAGTCCCCAGCACAAACGTAATGCACATACGTCACCGAATTCACTTCCTTATTTATGGTTTGAAGATGCAGACATGTGCGATAGTAATGTATCTCACTTACCAATAAAAGATTACTGCTTAAGACCATGCAAAACAATTCCCTGATGTTCTTCACAAAAGCAGAGTTAAACTGTTTTGCACCCTGTGCAGTATTGTGGTGGAACACAAATGAAAATCATCGATTGACAAACACTTTTCTACCACGAAACATATTAGGAGAATGGGTGTAATGAGCATACCACAGACCAGACAAAAAAAATGCAATTTTTAGTAATTTTCACTGTCTCCCGCAATAACATCACAACTTACCTCACAATTTTTTAGAAAAGCTGCCGCGTATTCAGGCATTTTAGGCCACAACAGTCTTGAAAAACAAAATCCTGGAGGGACTGATAAAGATATAGGTTCTTATTTAAATGGTACGAAATTCATTGGATTTTATTAAACCTTCTCTGATACAGGGCAGTGTAATGACATTTGACCGAGTGTCTCCTCTCATCCCCTTGTCATGTTTTAACTGAGTCAGGGTGGCCAGAAGAGTGTTATGCGAGGAGATTATCCGACTGATGGCTGTGGCACGAACACACCACCTAGTAGGGCACAGTCCTAGGATGTTTACAGCATGCGAAAAGCGATCCAAAAAGCTGTTTGTGCTTGGCTGACTCTTGGATAGTAGTCGCCACGTTATGCACAAAGTGTCCGCAAGGCTTACATCACTAGCTACTTCTTGGAGAACCAAATCCAGTGCATGTTTGTTGCAGTGCATGTACATTGACTGAGGACACAACTCTTTAGGTCTGGCCTGAACCCCAGAGAAGCACCCCAACAAGTCACTTGCTCCATTGAAGCAATATGCTGCCAGGCGTTAAATTGGAATGTTCAGCCTCAAAAACAGATCTCTAATGCAGGAAAAAAGAGTTTGCCCTGTGATATCGTAGGGGTTGTAAAATCCCAAGACAGTGAGATTGGAGGTTTTTGTCAACAAACTGTATGCTGTACTGTGGTGCTTACATCGGTGGTGCCATCAGCCACTCATCTAAAGAACGTAGATGCAGATGAACGTGAGACAATGTTCCTCTGCAAAGCATGCGCAAACTGCTCGATAATTCATTTTTTATGGTGCTTGACATCCAGTTGTCTCTTCTCATAATCCACTCATACTCTTTAGGGCGATCATAGGTGCGCTTCAACATCATCTCATACGTCCTATGTAGTGTCACCCCTGAACGAGATCCCCTTGGAGCCCAAAAAACGAATGGTCCTGAACAGCAGCTCCAAAACATGACGTGCAGTTGCCTGCTGTTTGGACTGTTTGGCTGCTTCTGACAGGGGGTGTTAAAAGGGACATTCTCCAGGGCAGCAAGCTTCTGGATTGAGTCAGAGTGAAGTTTTGATTTCTCATGCTCATTGAATTTAGCTGTAGCTTAATGTCAATTTCCAAAGCCACCTGACAGGAACGGGTTGTCTGCACTAAAAGTGTCCTCAGCAAGGAGATTTTTAGCTTTCGCGTTTAGACAAGCAAAACACAGCTCTCGATCGGTCTTAGCAACATAGTGAAGCCAGCCCCATCTGATAGACCAGGCCGGTGTGAAGGACCGATTGAATGTTTCTGTCCCAAAACGTTGACTTGGAAAATTGAAATTGGTTGGCTGAAAGGGCTCTGTTACCGTGCCAGTAGGCTGACTTGAAGCAGACAGTGGTAGAGATGAAGGAATCAATGTTGGGGTGCTGTTATCATTTCTGCGCTGGCTTTTAGATGGTGAATGTTAAAAAAATCTGAAATTCGTTTCTGTGCCATGGTGATAGCCTACTGCAATGCTCTTGTTAGTAATGATGATACAGTTGATGATACGTGCTAGTAACAAGTTGTTACTAGCATGTATCATCATCCGGTTATTTAATATGACGTTTATAGCCGAATGCATCACATCACAAATTACACTTTAGAAATGAATTTTAAATTTGTATGAAAATTAATTTTAAATTTGGTATTAAATTTGGGCAAATAACATATGAAAAGTGTTTTAACAAAAAAAGTTATAAAGTCATAAAGGTACAGGCCAAGATTTGTTTCTCGGAAATACGTCACTAAAGGTGGCTATAGACAGCATTAAACATTTTAAGTCTGCATTTTAAGGACTGATTATACATTTTAGTCATGCCATGTTATACATGTTTGCTCATGTAAAAACATTTAGAAAAAAGTCATGTAGAAAAAGGTTTTCTTTAGTGAGGGGCTGTTTGATTATTCTTGATGTGGAACAGGCCCAAGCGCCCTAGCGCCCTCTATTGACCAGCTGTCCCTAGATTCTACCCAACTAATCAAATGAGCCTGAGATGCTTGAACTAATATCAATAAAATCCTCAAATCAGTTCTAAAACTCAGAGGCAAACGGTTAACAGCAACAAGGATTAGTGTAATGTGAATGTCACTCTCAGAGTTTTCTCAAGCCTGGTAGCTGCATTTCATCCAAACTGCAGTCACGAGTTATCTCTCCTACAGAGCTCAGAATAAAAAGGGATTACAAAGATCAACCCTGTGGCCAATTCAAGCATGAATGACCTTTTGAAAATCGCCAACTTATAAAAACCAGCTTTATTTCAGCAATGTGTTTGAGCCACAGAAAACACAAAGGCCAAGCACTGCCAGTTAAGGATGAAAGAAATAAGGAAACTTAAGATCACACCTAAATTACAGGCCTGAGACTACAGTTAGATGACACATGAGACGGAAGATAGCTCATGATGCTAACCATAGTAGCCACTACAGCGGCATGAGGTATCAGGTTTCATTCAGGTTTAAAGAAGCTCAGCTTGCAGTAAACAATGTATTTAGATATGAAGTGTTTGCTCAGTCTGTTTCATACAAGTTTTGCTATGAAAAGTACCTGTCTGTAATGGCTGCCTTTTCTTTTTCATGCCATACATTTTCTATTTGCTATTAGTATGCCATATGAGCAACACACTACTTTATGTGCCAGAGCATATTTAAATGTTTTAACTGTGGTCTTAGTGTCTTTTCTGTTTTAAGAATGCAATATGCAATGTAATTTTCACCTTAACATGTATGAAAACAATGTCAGTGTTATTCATTTTATCGAGTATTTTCTTTGCATTATTTAATTGTTTCCAACAATGGTAGAACACAGAGAAATATGTATTTATGATAGAAAACATGTCTAAATGTAATGGGAGTGAAACTTTGATACATGACCTTGTCCCTGCCCGGTTCAGTCGGATAGATTTTCATCTGCAGTAGCTTTTTAGCAATGAAATATGATGTTGTTGTTTTGATTGAGTGACCTCTGGCCACAGAAATTACATACCCAGCATGTAACGACTACAGGGGTTTTATTTTTGGTGTCCGTGCAGGGTGCAGAATACAGAGTCGCACCAGTGGACTTTTACTTTCCTCGGGCACCTGAGAATAAATTTCCTCGACTACACTGGTTTGGTATCTTGGTACTTAACGTGCACCACAGGGGGAGGTAAGGTGCAGTATGTCAAAACTCCCCTAAGGAAAGTTATCCCTGCCAGACCTTTATGACCCAAAACACCTGATAAGCTGGCTAATTATATGGTTACATGTGACTGTGATGGTTTATGAAGTTAATATCCAAAATGTCAGTCAATTAAAACATTTTGGCAGACATGTTTTCTTCCTATGGCCCTCTCATTCAGGCTAGTAGCATGGCTCCTAACCCTAATGAAAGTGGTGGTTGGTAATCTGTTCAACACTATGGGCCAGTCTCACATATTTTTCCAGCAGTTGGACGGATTGCCATTAAGTTTAGGGGAGATATTTAAGGCTTAAAGTGTAATAAGTTTGATGATACCTTAAGTTTTTGTCTGGTGCCATGAACACCTTGTTTACTGTCATTTAAGTAAGTTACAGCAAGCAAACTTTAACAGGGCAACATAGACAGTAATTTTGGTAAATATTACTGTCTATGTTGTTGCAAACATAGCTGCTTATCACCAATACATTAGCA
Source organism: Acanthurus tractus (assembly GCA_029783725.1). NCBI lineage: Eukaryota > Metazoa > Chordata > Actinopteri > Acanthuriformes > Acanthuridae > Acanthurus > Acanthurus tractus. The sequence continues at coordinate 2,381,965 of JAQNCA010000016.1, forward strand.
ATGTGATCTCTGCCACTTTTACAGTCTATGTTGCTTTACAGCTGCAACCCCCAAATCCCTTCAATCACCACTACCAGTGTCAAAACTAAGTCTGTGGCTCCTCAGAGGAATCTACAGTTGTCCACTACAGAGCATCATCTATACACATTTTTTCTAATGAGCAGAGTAAACATCTAAGTCATAAAACTCTCTGCATGCATGTTGGTTTGCATCTTTCTTGATGGAACGGCAGCCACACAGAGCTGCTAGCAAGACTGTAGATTCATAGCATCATTTTGATTTATATAATATTTTGAGGAGAATAGTGACCTAAATGTAAAACAATTGACACATTTTAAAAATTATTTTTACATGATCAAATAAAAACTATTTTGTGAGTTCTCAATATAGATAAAAAATCTCATATTTTAAACTTTTTTTTTAAGTATGGAACATAACTAATATTAAAACTTGTCTGTGTCTTTATGTAGAGCCTCAACATGAACAAAATTCTGTGAAATAATCATTGATGTCTGACTCTTGACTTGCTGTTGAACCCTTTCGCTGCAACTTCTAAATTCAACCTGTTCTTTCTCTTCACTTATCTGTGGTCTAATTATAGTCCCGAGTCAGCACTCTGCAGTGCTTCAAGTGTGACACCATGAGGTTTGAAGCACTTTCTTTCTGTCTGAGCTCTCTACAGACACAGAGGTTACCAGGTTCCACTGACATGTATTTAAGTGCTCAACTCTGCATGCTGGCAGTGAGGAAACAACTGAATTAGCTCTCAACTGCGTCTGTTTTCTTTTGAAGTGTCTCACCACACTACGCACTTAAACCCACAAGAGCAGCAGACCCCATAATTACACACACAAGACGCCCACCACCGCCCAATAAATGACCAGATGACATAAACCCCTGGATGTCTAGAACAAGAGAAAATAGACAAGTGCACAGAGACAAGTCTAACACTGTCCTGTAGGCAGAATAATCTAAAACTTCACACAGTCACATATTGTTTAAGACTGAAGAGTCTGTGAATGCTTGACTCGACTGTATACTGGCAGGGCATCTGGAAGACAAGTTAATCAAAAAATACCAGCAGAAAAAATACAATGACAAAAGAGACTATGGCTTACCAGATCCTTTTATAAGAGGATCGAGCTAAACACTGAACTGCCTACTCAGACTGGAGTGAGTTAATGTCTCAAGTGCAGAGTTTGAGTATGTCAGAGGCTTGTTCATGAGATAGAACATGGAGGAGCAAGGAAGGAAGGAGGACCATTTGCTTTGAGTAAATGGCCGTAGAAATTTGTCATTTACATTTTGTTGTTGGGCAGTGATCTCTAGTGTCCAAAGTATTTATGACAGGAACAAAGAATGCACCACTCTCCATCCAGGAGGCTGCTGTTTGTGTCCTGACTGAAGCCAAAGGTTAAAGATAGCCTTTTCTTAATTTACATTGAGAGAACTTGTTTATCTATTTCGTTTACCTTTCTGATTGAATTAACCAAACCAATCTGCGACCCTTTTACAATATTACCCATGTGTTTTTCTAGTACACCTGCAATTAGTACTCTTCAACCATCATATATGTCATCTCGGACTGCAGTTATTCATATTGTTTTGAGACTCACTGAAGAGCTCTTCTGAGTTTTAAGTATTAGATTAGTTTGAAAGAAGGCAGGGAGGGCAAAAGAGAAAAAGAAAGAGAGAGAGTTGGTTAGATTTTTTTTATCAAGCAAGACTTTTAGAAAAACACTGCCTAAATGTAGGTAAGAGATTATCTACATGTAGAATGAATTGGTGGCAATCAGGTCAAACCAAGCTAAAGTGACTGTGCAAAATTAGCACTTTTATGTTCAACAGAGGATTAAAAGCTTTATCCAAGACTCTTTTTTTGCTCATGAGTTATCACCAACTAGAATCCAAACATAATGATGAAATGATTGTCTATGTATTTGTTTGTTTGTTTTTTTGTTAACACCCATAGAGATGGAGAAAGAAGCTCAGACATCCAAAAAGAGCTCTATGTAGAACTACTGCTCCCTAATCTTGAAAATTCCAACTTAGATGATTCAGGCATCTGACATAAAATTCTCAAGGACATATTCCTTCAGAGGTTTTCCAGGCAAGTTCAACCGGGTGGAGCCACAGGGCAGACCCACAACATGCTGGAAGGATTACGTAGTTCATCTGTATGTGGCTCTCCAGAAGTTTTTTGAGTTTCTGTTGTTACGAGAAATATTGCCCTGTTCAATATGGGATTTTTATTATACATGTTGGGAGTTTGCATGCAGAAAATTAGCTTATGATATTACAAGATGCTGGAACATCAGGAGAAAGTGTGAGGTATCTTAAATGTTTTGTCTTGAACTTTTGGTTCTGTCTGACAAACAGATCATGTTCGGAAAAAATGTAGTATAAAAAAGTACGTATGTACTGAAAGTTTTAAGAGTCAGTCCAGTCAAGTGGGTCAAATTACTACTCAAAGCCACAAGCCATGAATGCATGTACATCTTGTTGTGTGTGATTATAAAAATGAGAATGCAATAAAAAGATTTTTTACTATTTTCCACAACAGAAATAGTCCCAATAAAAGCACTTGGGAGCATTTTCTGTGTCCTTTTTCAACTCAAGGACACTGTTCCTGGAAGAAGACGATGCCCCTTTTTTTTCTTTTTTCTTACTTTGTGCTCTGAGCAACACTGATGAAATTCCATTCACCTCCACTGTATGGGAAAAAATGGAAAACCAAAACTTTTTACATGACCAGTTATCTTACTCAAGTAACAGCAGAGGTAAGGGAGAAACATGTTTTCTGTTGTGTGCACAACTAAGATGAACTGATTCTTCAACCAGACAATTATGAGTTGAATGATTTTTATCTTCTTACACAACAAATGCATGTCAACAAAATAGCAAAGGTTTCACCTCCACTCCATATTCCTTTCCTATATAATCTTTCAAAGACCTGCTAAATGCGGGAAATAAAGCAGACTGTCAGCAAGTGCGAATTGATTTATCGTGGCCTTGAATGATGTCACCACCCCAGGAAGCATATTTGTGCACGCTGGCATTTTTTACATATCATGTGTGTGTGTTCAGGTTTTGGTTTGGGAGTCAGAGTGTGTTGAGGGATGTGCCTCATTTGCCTCATTCTGAGCATCCCCATGAGTAAAACAGCACCTAATGTGCCTCCATAATCACCATTTATAATTACCTCATTAAATAGTTTGATGTAGATTTGTACTGCTATTATATGTCTTTGGTGCAATTAATTGTTCTGGAGATACTTCATTGAGTGTTAGAGAGGGAGTTGTTGTTATAGGCATCCAGACTGTCAAAGCATAAGGCCTGTTTATTTTCTGCAGACATAAATAGAATAAAATACAGAATAAATAGAGTATTTAAGTTTAACTTTGATGCCTGTAACTCTTGTGTTTGAGCTGACAGTGTAAAGGATGAACAGCTGTGTTAGGAAATATTTTTTTCTTAAATTAAAAGCCAAAGCAAGCCTGCTTCAGCAATAATCTCACTAAGGTTTAATTTAAATCAGTTCACTTTGGATTCTGCATCAATTTAGGATGAATTCACTTGTGTCAGGACACCAGGCCACACAAGCAGTTTGAAAATACTGAAGTCTCGATTCAAAGTCTGTCTCATACTCCTTTCCAAAAGTTGTCCTTTTTAAAATGCTTTGAATTTTCAGATTCATTCAACTAGCCTGTCTTTCAACAAACATCCTCAGATCTTTGCATCTGCAACTGATGATTTGGAGGTTTAACAGCCTGCAGGATTAAGAAGCTGTACCTTATGTATGTAGTTAGTCTCTATGCCTGCTGCAAAATAACAAGTACAGGGTACAAAAATAAACTGAACTTCAACCCAATGGCTTACCTCCGATTTGTGGAAGGATTCCGCTGGCATATGTTTGCTTATTTAAGCCAACTAATTTAAAGCATCCGACCTTTCTGTGGACTTGATAACACGCTTCTGCTAATTTTGAAATTCCTTCACTGTCTTCTTAAAAGTATCAGTTAGTAATTACAGGGAAGGAATGTGTGATAAATAGTAATTCTACGAGACACGAAAACCTCACACAGCTGCATCTGAAAATCCATAATTTTGGGAGTATAAAATTCTATTCTTGATAATAAGAGACTTGTATGTAACGTGAAGCCAATAATTTTTTAGGTTGCTTCACTTAAGTGTGAAACATCAAACACCAAATTGTTTAAAATTCCATATATGTTGCTGAAAGAAAGTTTTATGTGAGTACGTGTGTGGGAACGTGTGATTAAAGACTGTGCTGATAGCCTTAAACCTTATACAGTTTATCTTCATGTAGGCCTCATTAACATTCAATAGAGCTGTCACGGTTGGGTGCACAGAAATTCTTTACAGTTGATGGCAGATGTTTCCACAGGCGGTGACCACACTGGGGGCTAATTTAGTTCAGTCACATCTGGATTCCTTTTTCACAACTTAAATATCATTGAGAGTTCAATCCCCGGCAGTTGTATGGGAACTGGTTTTAATGCTGCGGGGTGATAATAAACCAGTATGTACAGGCCATAATCTGTTTGTAACACTGTCACAAGATATATGTGATATACCTGTATACAAAACACTCTACTAGCAAGGCTACAGCCAGGACTTTGGAAAGTCAAAGTCGTGGTCCAAAGTCTCCTCATTTCCTGAAAACAATTACATTCTCTCTAAATAAAGCTCTTTGATATGTTCTAAAAGCTTTTTTCAAAGATGTACCTTTAAAAATCCACTATGTGGTAACTGTTAAATGTAATTTCCTCCTTAGGTCATTAAAATCCCCAAATTCCCAGAAACAATACAGAGGACATGACCTCAGCGCCTTCAGTGGTCCTGTAGCAGCTACAGGTTTTGCAGTCATAGACTTTGTGATGTCAAGTGTCTGAAATAGAAAAAATTGGTGCCCGTACTGCCATTATTCATTCATTGGCTCAAGCAGCCCACAGAGTGACCATGTTGGTGTGTGTTTTTGCCAGCAATGTGTCAGCAATTCCCTACAGTCTGCAGTGAATAAGATATTTTACAGCTAACATTTATGTTTAACAAAGAGCAGCAATTTGAATTGTTTAAGTAATTATAATCTATAACCTGCCAGAATAAAACAAGTTATCATGATAACATTTGGAAGTAATGCAAATTGCAGTGGTTTCCTAATATAAACAATTAACCAGGGGCCACTGGTAAATGTCCCTGCAACCTGGGAAAAACAGGAATGTTGGTAGGTGTGGCTTTGATTTTTGATTTGAAAACACAGCTGTGGGAGTCCTTTACTACAGCTAATTGTTCGGCATATTGCTCTCTGATCAAGCTGCCCGTGATAAGTTTTTTTCTTTTTGAAATCAGCCTAAAGGACATCATGTGACAACTGACCTCACTCTGGCTTCAGAAGGACGTATCTACTTTGCTCAGTTGATTTCTTGTGCTTGAGCTGAATTAAAACCTTGTTCAAACTGTGACGCTGTCTGCTCACCTGTGGTGTATTCATACCCGGACTGCTCCAAAATAAATGTCCCTGTTAGACTTCAGCAAATATTAGAGAGAAACTAACATATGCACCAAAATACTTTAAACAAGTGCAGCCAAAATACTTGATACTTATGTGATTTATAACCAACCAGTGCAGAAAATTGGAACCATGAAAACACTAAGTCTCATGCAGTAGGATCTGCATTGTGTTTTGTTAAGCATGAAAGAGATCAACAGGAGAATAAACACTTCAGTACTAAAAGTGTCTCATCTAACATGGCATGAAGTCTCTGCTGTGTTCTTAAAAGTGAAGTTATGTCAATAATTATTCTTGCACACATAAATTCCATATTTTCAATTATCTCTGAGTCTAAGTCTTCACTCTGAAGACAATGTTGGCAAAAGACTGCATTTAATTTCTGCCCTTTTAACCTCAACATTACCCTCAACAAGCAATTATTCCTTCCTACAGCACATGCTGCTGTGCTCTGTTAAAAGGCGTTTGCTGTTAGTCATTAGGAAGCTCAATGTTCCCTGACGTTGCAGAGAGAAATTCTGTCTCATTGTTAGACTTGTGTCAACTGTGATGCAACTCTGCTAGGTCAACACAGGATTGTTCCAGGAATCTGTCATTAGTGAACTATCTGGCAGTCCAGCTAGTTTCTTAAGCACTTTTGTGTTGTTGTGCATTAACATAAAATATTCATAAAAGAAGATGCAACCAGCAGCAATCACCCACTCTGCAGCTCCCCTATGATCTACATGAACATTGAGACGTCTGGCTGAGTATTTTGGTGCAACGCCCCAAAGCTTTTTTTGTTTTGGTTCTCTCTTAAGGCTCTCATTAGTTCTGTTCCCAGCAGCAGCAGACAGCTGTTTCCAGTGATATACTGTAAACACTGATAGAGCTGATAATAAAACCAATGTAAACTACCTGACCAGAAAAAGCGATGCAAACAAACACAGTCAGAGACTAGTGGGTGAACATGTTGCAACATTTGGCGGGCAAGCCTGAGGTTTTTCTCAGGACTTAGAGGAGATCAGACTGAGTCTATATAAAAACTAAATATTGGAATTCATTAACTGATTGCTGCTGGATAATTACTGGTTGCTATCACATTTTGCATGAAAAAATGGATAAAGTTTTGATATAATGACATGTTTTCAGCTTCTTATGGTATTTCTTTTGTCTTTTGTCTTTTATGAGAGCTGTTAGCTAAGTTATAACACCACACATGGACTCTCACATAATTTTTCCTCACTAAAAGTGAGGAAACTTTGTTGTGAATTGACGTTACATAAATAAAATTGAATTGAATTGAATTGAATTGAATTGAATTGAAAAGTTGTGTGTGTATGCTGATTTTGAAAATGTAGATTAACCCACTAAAAACTGTGACATCACAAAAGTGCCAGGAAACAGGGAACAACAGAAGGCCAGTAAAGTTGTTACTAAAATGCTGTTATTTATATTTAATCTGTCTATGGAGTCTTGCCTTCTATCCATGCTGCACTGAGCCGTAGCCGGTCTGTCTGTCCCGTATCCCTTGACCCGACCCTTTAAGTTACACACTACACAGACATGTGGCCACTTCTAAAGTTGTTTGGTCACCCGCTGGTGGCATGTCTCAGATATGCTAAAATAAGATTTCTGACAAAACTGAAATATGTGCAGTTCCCTTTTAAGTGTGAATGCAAATAGTATACAGTATTCTTGTGGCAAAAAGGGCCTAGTCTGACAAATCACATTTAAATAAATGAGAGAAGTTTAATTTGTTGCATAGCTTCTGGTTTGATCTGAAAAAGCCCTTTGGGTGTGGAGGGTTGGTGGAGGAGCAACATTAGAGATTACGATTGGTTTAAGAGAAAGATCTAACCCTTAATTCAGCCTGTGACTTTTAGTTGTAGTTTTATCATTTAAAGAACAAATTATATTCCTAAAATGAGTTTAGTAAACGCAAAGTGAATCTTAAGGGAGATTCCTTGGATGTCTAAACTTCATAGGTGAACACCATGGTTCACAGTTGCTGGAGTTAAAAGTAACTCAGTTAGCTGCTTACTGTCTTTCCAAAACAGATTTACCACACACCCCCACCCACCCCACCCTCAAGACTTCCACACATGGACACCAACTGTGTGCTGTTTCAGCTCCCTGTGTACCACCACCCTCCAGTTGGTGTAGAACACTTCCAGATTCTCGGGCAAAGTAGTTTATTGTGATAACAGGAAGAGTCCCAAATTGCTGGCAGGATGGCTGGGAGTCAAACTGGGAGGACTCTCAAAGGAGTTCAGAGAGACTCAAAATAGCACTGCACACTTTTAGCTGGTGGGTGTACATGCTGCAGATGTTTGCCTGAGCTGTTTCATTTTGGCACTTGTGCTTTACATATATAAAGCACAAGTACTCCGGCATGGTATTAATTTTACCACTAAAAGAGGTGGAGAGTGTTTATGCATTAACTGTATGACTTCACATTGATGCAAGTGTGCTAGTCTGTGTGAATGATGACAGTTTTAGTTGCTGAATGATAGCAGTAGCTTGTTTATTCACACAGGAAGCTACTCGTGTTTAGTTTGTGTCTACTAATGTTACGTTTGTGGTAAGCCACCACAAACCAACCAACAAACCAGCGCAAAAAAAACCCAAAACAAAACACTTCACAGTTAACTCATTTAGTTCTTGAAATTCTAGTGCTGAAGTGCTGAAACTGAAGTGCATCAATTTGGATTCTTACAAATATGTCACATGACAAAAAGTATTTGTAAATTAAAGTTCATTTATTATGTGACCTGATTGCAGAGTTGGAAATGGAAAGGTACAAGTGTTCCACACTGAAGATTAAGACATGTCCAGACAAACAGAAATGTTTCAACTTGAGTTGCCTTAACTTACCCTAAAACTTAGAAACAGTAAGTATGGGAGGAAAAAAGAGAGAAACTAATGGGAAAAAAAACAGTAAGAATTAGAGTTACTGGTGGGTTCTGAGATCAGTCATTGACTGGGGTGTTACACACACACACACACAGCACCTAGCACCCATTGCAGTTCTAGGTGCTGTCTGATGAGACCTATTATCCGTACCTTTTTACTTACTGTTAGGGATAAATTAACCTCTTACACAAAAAGAAATTGCAGATAAGCTGACATGAATAACAGGGAAGTTAAAAAATGCTGTACTTTCAATTAAAACACATGTCCAAAAAGCACTGTGCTTTCAGTTTTGTCAACCAGGCCGTTTTAATCAATATCAGTGTTGAACCTCATTAGTAATGAATCTGAAAGCCAGTGGGACTTTCAATGGGAAGTTTTCCCAGAAGAATGGAGCAGCATCAACATCAGTCTGTACAGTTTTGGGTTGACATATATAGTGAAAATAAGGGAGTGAAATGTCTGGACCTGCAGTGTATGCATCTCCCACCTGATCTCACAGTAGCTACAGTGTGTACTGACCTTTGGCCCTACGGGCCCTTTCACTCCGCCAGCGCCTGGCAGTCCTGGCTCCCCCTGGTTGGACAGTAAGCACACTGTGAGAGGCAAAGTGAGGAAGCAGCAGCCAACAGCCACCACTATTACAGCAATTATCTGTCCCACTTCGAACACTCCAATGCTAACACTGCTGTGACAAGAGGAAATCCCAAACACACACACATACACAAGGGAAGCTAAACCCTCAGAACTGGAGAATGGTTCTCTGTAGAATTATTTACTGTACATCTGTTCTGACACGGTTAGGTTGTTACATCTGGCATAATGTTCTATTTGGTGGTTTCACATTCTGTAACTGTCAGTAAGGCTGATTTAATGCATAGTAGCGACAAGTTCTGTTGAACAGAACTAGATCTTACATTTGGTCCAGCTTTTCCTGGAGGTCCTGGCTCACCATGCTCACCAGGAAGACCCTGCATACAAAGAATATATCATTTATATATTTACTACTACACATACTGGTCTATCAACTGTCAAATTATCATGTAGGAAGGGCAAATAAAAAATGCTCCTTGCAGAACCGCTCTCTCCCAGAAAGATCAAGTTGACTTAATAGCCAACATGTGGTCATGTGCCAAAAAAGTTTCAGCCTTCAGGTTTATTTTTTTATCAACAGGTAAGATGATCACCATTAATGCTCTGTTAATTTGAGGTTAAATCAGCTTACAAATGACAGTTTCTTGGCAGTAATTAGCACTTCTTAGCACTTCTCAATCTGTGCAGGTGACCAGAGAGAGGCAAGTGTTTTCAAAGTCTCTCTTGGTTCAGCTTTAAAGACTCCTGCAGCTTCTCACTACAGTCCACCAAATATTGACCTTGTTGCTGTTTACTTGTCACTCTCCTGCAGATGTATTGACATTGTGTTAAATAACAGTAAGTAAACAGCATTTACTGCTACTTCACATTAAAATCTATTTACCGGCAAATCAGTACCCTTACTTCTTGCTTTCAAGTTTACTTAACTTTGCGAGAAGTACTGCTGTTCAAAGACAATTAGATGCACAACCTGATATGAACTTATTCAGCACTTCCTTTATAGTCACAAGAAAAGTACAGCCCCAGAATAAACCCTTTGCCTAGATATTCCTGAGGGAACGAGCTGCAAACATCAGGCTTATGAAGATTATCATTGTCTATACCTATTAGCTTACTTTCTGTTTTATCCATGCATGTGTTAGAGGAGCTAGAACTGCAATCAAAAAAGTCAAAGAGCATTAGCAAAAGACCCTCATTAAAGTGTAAAAGATGTCTAGACTTAAGGCATTACAGTCTTACATTGGGTCCTGGGGCTCCTGGTTTTCCCGGTAAGCCTGGTTCCCCTCTGTCTCCCTGGGCAGTATCAGAAGAATCAGATACTATCAGTACTGGAAGAGGATTAGAAAAGCCACAGCAGTGATACAGATGCTTCTTTAAACACTTACCATGATGCCCTTTAGGCCATCCTCCCCTTTTGGCCCTGCTGGTCCACTTTCACCCTGCCAAGTCAGGGGAGGAGAGTAGGAAAAGAGCATGCGATCAGAGTCACAAACTCATTTTCTTGAATACATAAACTTTGTTTCCTTCAAACCTTGTCAAAGTCGACTATGTGGCTCATAAAACCGCCAACACAATTTTGAGCACAGTTTCAGAAATTTCTAGTTATTGAGAACCTGTTTTATTTTTGACCAAACTCTAAGAGGAAGACCTTTCAATAAAATGAAAGTCAGGGCAGGAAAAGCCTGATGAACACATACAGGTCATGACCTCTGCACAGGGAACAATCTACAGATCTTAAAGACCCAGGAGGTCTAATAGAAACAGGAGATTAGTAGTCCACTTATGTAATGTGTTGTGGAGCCATTATCTGCAAAACTTTGGAAGTAATAAAGCGTATTTGAAATTCAGTGCCAAACAAAATAGAAAGCGAATGTAATTATTTCCAAATTGAAAATGACAGAAATGAAAATCTGAATTACTATTTCATAAAAGAAGGAAAACCTTTATGTTCAGTGTACACATACGCTTCCTCAGGTCATACAATAAAATGTTATGGTCGATAGTATTTCAAGTTTATTTTAAGACATTTTCTCTTTACTGCAGCAGGATTTAATCTGACACTTTAAGCAGCTGTCTTTGTGCTGACGCATTAAAGGAAAACACACACCCATTCAATAGCTTTTTTTTAATATGTTGTTTGAACACAGCTTCTTTTAAAACTCTGCGAGACTATAGTGAAGATTCTATAATTAAATAGGTTTTATATAAATTTCCCCTCTTTGTTGCAGCAGCAGCTCAGCAGAATCTAGGCAGAATTTGGCACAACAGATTTTTGTTACCTTAATCCCTGGTAATCCAACAGGCCCAGGTGCCCCAGGACTCCCATCTTTACCCTGAGGACAGAGTCAACATAAGCTGATTTTATCATGTGGTGGCAACATGTACCCTTAAGACTGATGATGACGTTACAGTTTAAAGTTGTAAAAAGAAATAAAGTGGTGAGAAAAAAGTCACTTACAGGCTTACCATCAGGTCCTGGGGGTCCGTCCCTTCCTCTCTCCCCTCGGAAACCCTGTAGTATTGAAACATTCAATCAATTCAATTTGCAGATTTTTGCATTTTAATTTTTCTGCATTCTTTGCCTAAAGACAGAAGCAAGATTTGCGATGAAAAATAGTGTCTAATCAGTTTTTGGATATAAAAAACTTTAACATTTCTTCACTTCAACATTTTTTTTTTTTTAAGGTATTTTTTGAACTTTTTGTGCTTTTGTTCTGATAGGACAGCTGAAGGATGGCCAGGAAGTGGAGAAAGAGGGCAAGGGAAAGACACACAGCAGAGGGCCACAGGGTGGAATTGAACCCAGGGCAGCTGCGCAAGAAATAGCGTCTGTACTCGGGGCACCTGTGCAACCAGCTGGTCTGGCCATGTCTTTTCTGTTTTATACAAAAGAAAATCAAGCTCGTCACGTGCAACCACAGGGTCTGCATAACTTGTTTCCTAAAATTTGGCTGCACTGAGAGTTTGGTAAAGGACTGAGTTATGCTGGCATGCTGTTTCTCTATTTTTTGGAGAGTCTTCTACATAACAGGGAAAACTCCACTTTACTTAACTAAACTTTACTTCATCAGTAAATTCTGCCAGCCTGCCCATTTCACTGAAACCACCAAAATCATAGGTCCTTAGATAAGTCTGCTTCTTGATCTAAAATGAGAATAGTCATCTAGTCGGTAAATTAAAAGTCAGTGAATATCACACAACTAACTAAAATTCACTAACATTAGATAACATTACCTTCCATGAGACTGTTTCAGCAAAAGTTCTGAGTCCTTTGAATTGAGCAGTGGTCCAATTTAATGCAAAGGGAACAATGTTATAATTTCTAAAGCAGCACATTCATGCAACACATTCTTGCTTTAACCTCCTCCATTCCAAGCTATTTTTACGAAACCTGTAAAATTACACGCTCAAAATAAAACGACTGTACTACTGGTCAACACTGACTAATGTCACTGTGATGTGCGAGCCAACCACTGCAACCACTGGTGGTATTTTGTGGAAGTCTCAGACATAGAAGAGCTACTGAAGCAGAGCAACACAAGCTTAAAATCTGTAAAATTCTAGGTTTTATCCTAGTAGAGCAAAACCAAATTTTTTATGTGTGTGTATATTTATTTTTTGCATTGTTTACTCTAAACAGATGTTTGTGTCATATTGTCCCATGCTGTTTCCTGTAGAAAAAGGCCAAACAAGAGAGCTGAGTATTAGAAGTCTACTCCTTTTTCAAAACTATAACATGGTTAGGAGAATCCAAAAGCTTCCCAAGACTTCTCTGAGGATGAAATTAAAAAAAATAACTACCATGACTCATGAAAATGTGAGCTGCCATATCTAGAAGTATTTAGAGGTCATTATTAGAGGTCTGGAAATGTATCCTTTTGGTGTAAAGAACTGATTCCACATCAAAAAACAGTTATTTTTCTGGTTAGAAATTTGCCTCTTTTGGACTCTCCTCCCTTCTCATATAGTATATATGACTAAGGGCATTAATAACTATCAGTGCAGTGTGCAATAACTTCCAATATAGTATAGTGTTGACTTCACTTTGGTCAGATTAATTTTAGCCAGAAAAAACAAACTACAAGGAAAACAATAGTAATGTGGGTATATGAGGAAGATGTGCTTTCTATATTTATGAATCTGATCAAAGTTTGTTTGTGAACTCCTAAAATATTTACACAGTAATAAAAGCTAGTGACAGTATCACACACACTCACATGAACACACAGACACACAAACACACAGAAACCATTCAGCAGACTCTGTCAGGCAGTGGGGTGCCATAAAACAACTGTAAATTGTTGCTCAAGAGAAAAGTCATATATCAAATGTTCAGAACAAAACAATGTTTTTTGTGTGTGTGGGTGGGTGTGTGTGGGTGTGGGTGGGTGTGTGAGCGTGTGTTACCATGCGTCCTGGCAGACCACGCTGCCCTGGTGGTCCAACCACACAGTTGCAGTCGTCTTCCTCCTCTGTTTCTTCTCGATTTAGAGGACACTGAGGAAACACAAATCATATTCAAGGCTTTCTTATTAGTTGGAAAGAGCCGAGAGTAAGATTTAGACATTTAGAAAGCATGAACAATGAACATGGTTGATTTCCACTATGAAATATACAATTAAGTATGATTCACTACATTTGCATCAAATTAAGGGCTAAATAGCTTAAGGCATATATTAAATGTATGTCAGACAGAAACAGCACTTACCCTTTCATCATCCTGTAAAGCATAAGAGAGAGGACAAGAGAATGGAAAATGGTTATTATCCATGAAGGTTCATACAGGCAGTCTTACGCAGATATAAAAAAAGTGACTTCTGGACAGACAGAAGTAGACGTAGGCAGCGGTAGAGTTCCTACCACAGAGTAGATCTCACAAGCTGTTTCTCTCTCACTCTGATGGGGATCACAGTACAGACGCAACTTCTGAATCTCCACCTGAAAAAGAAGAGAATGGAAAAAGGAAAACAGTCAAAGTTAAAAATTTCAAGGTGTGCCAGGACCCTAAAAACTATAAAAACTAAGGACAAAAGTAAAACAGGTCATTATACCAGTGATGATGTAGGTTTTTTTCTTTTGTGAAGCATTTTGAGCTGCATTTTGGCAATGAAAATGTTTTTAAAAATGTCATTACTACTCATAGTATTGCAGTAATATTTAAATGTAAGAGGATAGTACAAATAATGTAAATAAATTAATTAATTGTTTAAATGTATTTTTTTATGTCTCTTTTTGCCCCTCTCTCTATTTGTCATGGTTAAGAATGGTGACCAGAATTCATTTAAACTGTTGCAACAGCTTTGTGTTTGCGTTACATGTGATCTGATCCTGGAATGAAATTAATTCACACATGGTAATGAATTAACTGGTGTGTTCCTCTCCAGGTTATAATAAAGGTTATAATAATGGTCTACTGCCAAAACAGAATATATCTTTTTAAAGCTGTAAAACATTAAAAAACATTTGAAATATAACATTTTTAGATCTGTTTAACTAACCTTAAAATAAAATCTATAATTATTATTTCCAGTTGCTGCTATTAGCTGACAATTCACCCGGTTATCACATATCAACTTTTTGCTTTATTAGCAGACATGTTATTTCTTCTACATTCTGTAAATATACTAAGACACTTTTTTAATTTCTTTAAGTTGTGCTCGAACCTCTCAGTTGCCTTGTTATTACTCACAGGCACAGTGATGTCTGTCCCTCGCCTCTTAGCCAGCTGTGTCTTTCCATTAATGTAAATGGGCTCCACTGGTTCCAGCATTACTTCTTGGATTGGTTGATCATCAAGAAAACTGGTGACCTGGCTTGGTCGCACCAGTAGTTTGAGCTGATGCCACTTTCCATCATATAGACTCTAAAAGAAGGCACAAATATGTGTTAGTGTTCTGTTTACATGTCTTTCATTTGATACTTTTTTGTCGCTGAGGCAAAATATGTCTTCCCTTGATGTTCCACAGATGGTTTAACCTGCAAGGTATTGAGGGCAAGAAATCCTTTATTTTTCCATCACATTTTTATGTATAAACACTCAAACTGTACAGAGGGAGGGAAAGAAACAGGGCAGCTATTGTTTTATTGGGACTGAGCCACAGCCATCCCTTCAAAATGACAAATCACAGGCTTCTATTTTGTGCCACATCAAACCAAATCAAATCAAACATGTGCAAACACAAATTGGACATAATTACAATGCCGCTCAGTGCTCTAGTCTAAAGTCTAGGTGTGTGTAAGGATGTAAGGTGGTGGGTGCCATTTGGAAAAACAACCTGGCGTGTCCAACTGGATGTATTATTACTTTGTGCTGCCATGGCAACAGAGGCATATTTTTCAAGAACTAAGTATCCACCATAGTTTCCACTGGGGAAATACATTGGTTCAGGGTAGGAAACATTTTCTTTGAGCTTCCTTCCATCACATTACATTTTCACTGGTTCGGCTGTGTCTTGAACTGAGCAGTGGGTGATATTTAAATAGTGCTAGTTTTGGCTTTCTGTAAGTCATCCCAGTCAGGTTCATTCAAAGCAACAGATACAAAAAG
The DNA here is from genome assembly GCA_029783725.1 of Acanthurus tractus. Taxonomy (NCBI): domain Eukaryota; kingdom Metazoa; phylum Chordata; class Actinopteri; order Acanthuriformes; family Acanthuridae; genus Acanthurus; species Acanthurus tractus. Next base: position 2,397,531 of record JAQNCA010000016.1, read on the forward strand.
AAACCAGAGATTGGAAGAGACACACTGGAGTTACACAATATATTCTTTCAGTGGCAGGAAAATAAATGTGGAATAGCACAGTAAACCTCTAGTATGAAGCGGTAGTAGTAACTAAATTTACATTTTTATTATTTTGTATTTTTGGTCTAGAATTATTCATGTAATTCTCATTTATTTAGTCAGTTTTCAAGTCTTCTCATAGGAAACATCCATCGATTATAGCTTCTCCTGTCTTTATTCTAAATTATCCAGTATTTAAATACTGGACAACTATTAATATCCTAATAGCATCTTAATAGCATCTATTGTAGTCATATTTATCGTTGTCCTGGATTTATTGTACCATTTCTTGGGTTTATCTCACATTTTAAAGTAAAGGAACCCTATTTTTTTAATTTGTTATAAACTATCAGTCATTTAACAACCTCTGCAGCAAACCAAGGCCAACAAACAGACCTTAACATCAAGTGATGCAGTGATGCAATTGTCAGAGTGATATAATTTCAGATGTTTCAAAAGACAAAGTTAGACCAGTGTTTTATGAAATATATTGGATTCACCAACTGACAGAGAGATATCAGTAACATGTTAGACTTGGGCATACAGTATATATATTGAGAAATTGTAACATGATCAGCCAAAAGCTGACCGGTGAGAAATCTTTCTTTGAACATGATACTTAATGCTAATACCAACCTGAAACCCCTCCTTAAAGATGACCTTTTGCTCTTTTTCTGTTATACTGGTGGTGGTGAAGATGACAGTTTTGTCCTTCCCACTTAGTGTTACCGCAGCCTGGATCTCCTTATCCTTAGACAGCACCCTCCAAAGGTCAAAGATGAGCTTGCTAGAAGATCCCTTCAGACGCAGGGTGGCTACGAACACATAGGATGGAGGGAGGCCTTCTGGGAAAATCTCCCTGGTATAAGGAGGATGTGAAATAACAAGAAATGGTTGATAATATCAAATGCGCAAAATGGATTTTCGAGAACTACATCAGACTCTTTGGACAGTACTCTACCTGGTATCTTCAGTAATGTCTGTGCTGGCAGTGAGAGCGTAAGCTGTTTCGGAAGTCAAAGAGCCAGAGATCTTCTTGGCCTTGGTCTGAATGTTCATGCCCAACATCAGCTCAAAGCCTTTCTCATCACGAGAGGCCACTGGGATTCGTGTTGGACACACAGACTCTAAAAAGAAAACAGTCTTTTAATCAGACAGCTAAGCTACATAATAATACATTGGAAAAATCATTTTTGGGTTAAAAATGTTATGTGGTGGTGTATTCATTTGTATTTTGGGAGACTAAACAAGTTAACTGGATTTATGTTTGTTGTTGAAATTTAAAATGGTAAGTATATGTACTGGATCGCAAGTGATTATTTATTTAATTATTATTCATGTAAAATTTAGCATAGTAGGGTACAATGATAATGACTTATTAGCTTACAACCAATAAGTACTGCAAACTTGTCTTCTTGACCTGCAGTCAAAGCACTTCTATGTCTTGGATCGGCATTAAACAACATTGATTCAAAGCACAAGCAACAGCATTGAACATCTGGTTCTTTGATCAAAAATTAAAAGAACAGGGCTGTTCCTAACCCATCTATTCTATCCCAAAACCTTTGGGACTGAAGTTAACTGTGACTCCCATAAGGCATTTGACAAGAAGCATTTAATCAGAGAGTTAAAAATTTGCTGCTGAGGGTGGGTATAAGGTAAGATTATTGTGCTAAGGCAACATATTTTTTCAGTCTCCATGCTAAACCATCATACGCTTTGTTTTGCAACTCTAATCCACTTTCAAGAGAATTGAGAAAATGGCTGATAAACAAACCAAGACGATAGATAAACTAGATATCCTGACCTTCACAAAGCTTTTGCTCCATGGAGTCACGGATACGGTCAATGGTGGTGTAATCCTCTGCATACAGGACATAGGTGGATGATGGTTTATTGGCAATGGACACCAACTCTGAAGATGTGATCTCATCGCCAACTCCAACAGCAAATACTTTAATGCCCTGAGCTCGAGCCTCCATACTGGCATCCACCTGAAGAAGCAAAGGTTGTCTGTGGTTAAAATGAGGCTGGTTAGATACACAAAGTACAAAATGACAAAGTGATATTTACCACGTCATCCTGAGACTTGCCATCAGTGACCACCACAGCAATACGGTTCTTGACCCGCTTTGCTCTTTGGGAGGAGGGGAAGACGTGGTCGACAGCAAACTTGATTGCTCTGCCAGTCTGCAAAACATTCAGAAAATAGTTATGACCTGGTGGATGAAGGAAAAAAAAAACGTGTTGTGTTGTGAGGGATTGCGTGTGTGAACTTATATGTTCTTGCAGCCACTGACAGCTGCATCACATCAGAGTGCATCGGATTGGAAATTAAATGACATAAACACATATAAAAGCTTTTTTTAAATTTATAAAGGGACGAATATGTATTCTTTTTTTTAAAGAGCATATGTTATAAAGAAAAGTAACCAACTTTGCATGCCTATATGTTTACTGACCATGTTTGTGGTGTTCTTCTGTGGTCATGCTGCTGCTGCAGATGCACCTGCGGTGAGTGGATGCTGGCACCCATGGATATGTGCAAGTGTAGTTTGCCTCTCTATAACCAGCCTCAGCCTGCCCTACTTTATTAGTTTCTTGTTTCTGGACAGAGTACTGGAAGTAGTAAAAATGTAATAGAACATTTTATGGCGCTTTTCGAAATCCGCTTTATTGTCTTACAACTCTACTGCAATGCAGGTGTCCAAATCAATGAGTCAGAGTCATTGATGCAGTGACCAGGCCATCTATGGCATCAGAAAGTGTTGAATTTCAAATAGATTTCAATGCATTGTGATATAAGTAATTATATGAATAAACTGTCTTGGCTGTGGATGTGACATGAAAATAATTTATCTTTGGCCAGCTTTCAGCCCTGGTCTTGCCTGGTAATATAGTATGCCTGTGAAAGAGAACTGCCCTAAAACAACAAGTGGAAGAATGTCATTTTAGGTAAGTGCTTGCTTTGGCCTTTACCTAGATTTTTTCTTTTTTTTCTCTGTGTTTTCTCCCTGTGTTCTTCCTCTTACCCTGTTTCTCTTTGAGTGTGAGTGTGTGTGTGTGTGTGTGTGGGTGTGTGTGTGTGTGTGTGTGTGTGTGTGTGTGTGTGTTCTGGTATTTATCACTGTATGGGGACATGAAACTGTTTACACAGTCA
>JAQNCA010000016.1:2438008-2448113 GCA_029783725.1 Acanthurus tractus
CATTACACCTGAGGTGCAATGAAAATCCTTTTAGACTGTTTCTTTTGTACATAAACAGAGTGCTGAACAGTAGGTGCGAGTAAGTGCTCTAATGTTCATTGTTTGATTGTCATCACCTGAGTGAGTTACATTTTTGTGACCACTGGTACAAATACAATTACAGTTTCCTCAATTGTGCATACAACTAACCACACAGCAGGCTTGGTATTGATGAGCCAGCACAGTTCAAAACTGAAAAAGGCACATCAAGTCCTGAGTGCCAACCAGAGCATGCTGGTTGTTTTCTTTGACATTTGCTGGGTGGTGCACTGTGAGTTTTTTCCTCAGGGTCAGAGTCTTAATGCCAAATATTCTCCTTCAGAAACCATAGGATATCAAATGACCATTGCTGGGGCACACTGAGGCTCTCTACATGACTGCATGGGTCATAGTTGAAGATCCAAGTTTATCATTGGTGAATTGCAAATGCAAATATACCCATGGCCTCAAAAATGCCTGCAACTTCGTTGCTTATACCGAGTCTTGTATGTAAGAGGAGACCGGCCACTCATAGAATCCTGAATGAATTTCATGGGGTAATTTGTAACACCAAAGATGGCGGTTATTGTACATATTTCGCCCCTCTACACTTGAAACCAACTATTTGTTCCATAACGGTCAAAGCTCGACAACCTAACAGGCCAACTGTGTATCTGCACTTATGCAAAAGTAGAGCTTTGTGACAGTTTGGTTCAACAAATGACTTGGAAATGAAGTGTTTATCATTCTTTTGTAGCCACAGTTTACTGTTCTGACTAAGCAACATAGCATTTAAGTTAGCAAAAGCATTCCTACATATATGTTGATGATAGCGCACGGTCTCTCAACAGCTCTGTCTGCATTTAACCATAAATGAAGCTGGTGTCGTGAAATTGTGCGCATGCGAAGTAGAGCTATAGCTTATGAAAAAAAGCAATGCTCTTTTGTGGAAAAGACACTATAGTTTTTATTGTAGTAAATATAATATTTTACTAGAGAATCTATATATACAGTTGTTATATCCGGATGACCACTGAGAGCAGTTATGGTTATCTCCCCATTCATTTAGATAGGACCTGTCTTGTTAAGCCAAAATAACTGCCAGGAGGCCTTACCAAGATGGCCGCTGAGTGGCAGGACTTGTCTATAGGAACTTTGGCTTACAGTGATCAAGTAATGTAACTTGAACTACTTATTAATGATAGTTATTGCTTGCATCTGCTGCATGTGTATTACAGTGCTCCAGTCATGTACAACAGGAACAGTCATTAGAGTTTTGGTGGCACATCATGAGGTGCACTTTATAAATCAAAGTACCTGTAATGAAGAATATAACTGTAGTGCAGCTCATATTATCCTCTGTCACAAAGCTGTTGGTGTAACATGGACTGAACATGTACTTACCTAATCTTGTATCTGTTAGATACAGACACCCACTCTGATGACTCAAGTAAAGGTCCAGGCCCCGAAATGTTCTTCACCCACCAGACTGATCCAGCTGTGGTGGGAGAAGTCTCCCCTGTCCGCCCTCTGTCTTCCAAGAACCACCAGGCACAGATGGAGCCACTATGCTTAGAGACCAGCACAGATTTCCCCCCTCTCTCTCTCCCACCCTTCATGCATTCTCTACCTTATGTACTCCCCAACGGGGCCACTGACTCTCCACTTCCACTAGTCCCTCCTCCCAGCCAAAGCATCGTCCCTGATGTGAAGCCCTCATCTGGGACACTTATGATGCAGATGCCCCTTGTGCCTTCAGGTGTTCCTGGTTCTGGAATTGTGGGAGACCCAGAGAAGAGGGACATGCTCCCAACCTTTGGTATTCCACCTATGGGCCTCCACCCTCCAGGAGGTCCTGCTGTGCAGCCCATCGTTCAAAGGTTCAAAACAGCTTTGTGTCACGGCCAAGGTGGCACTGATGGAGCTCCAGGGATGACTTCTACTCCTGCTGCCCCACAGGCTTCACACCAGGTTCCCGTAAGGGCCATCAGTGCCATGTCTCCTGGCCCAACATCCTATTCCTCCTCTCTTCAGCAGTCTCTGCCCTGCCAAGACCCAGCCAGCATCAGCCCAGGCCTGGCCTCCTCTCTGCCTCATGTGGAGACTTCACATGCCAAGCACCCCGGCTTGCCATCTGGCCAGCCTTCTCCCTACACCCTGCCCCTTGTCCCCACCTCTGTTATGCCTACTGTAGGGGCACCTGCAGCCACTGGAATAGCTCCATCTCCTGGACATTTACAAGCAGCTGTTCCTCCGGCTGTGCCCACTCATACACCTGGACCTGCCCCCAGTCCCAGCCCAGCGCTTACTCACAGCACTGCACACAGCGACTGTACATCATACAGTAACAGCAGTGCTTCCTGTGGAAGTGCCCCAGCTGCCCCTGGCAACCCTCTTACTCAGCAGCAAACTCAACAGCAACAGTTACCCTCCCAACAACCAACGGCACCACAGCAACAAACACAGCAACAGCAGCAGCAACCAATGGGCTGTGGGACCTGTGGTTGTCACAACAACTGCGGCAGCCGGATCACCATCAGTAACAACAACAGTGTCAGTGGTGGCTCTGCCTGCCAAACACCGTTATTCTATCCCACCCACCAGATGGCAGCAGCACGACACGTGTTCAACGTTGCCACCCCTCTGTTCCACCTCCCAAGCCTGTGCAGTAACAGTTACCTCACCCAGGCCCAGCCTCCTCACCAGGCCAACGGTGCTGCCACCCTGCCCCCTTTCTTCACCAACCATCCTCCGGCACACCCGGCCACCTACGGCCCCCTGCACACTCACACTCACAGCCCCGCGGATGTGCCATCACATATGCTTGGCACCCAGGCTGCAGCAGTGGCAGCTGCAGCAGCGGCAAACTACAGCCTCCAGCAGCAGATGGCGCCAGCAGCTTCATTCCAGCGTGTCTATCAACATGTGTACCCGAATCCCCTGGGTATTCTGTCTGCTGCTACACTAGGGGGAGGTGGAGTCAATAAGAAGAACGGCAATGTGTCCTGTTATAACTGTGGTGTGAGTGGCCACTACGCTCATGAGTGCAACCAACCCTCCATAGACTCCGCACAGCAAGGTAGTGTAGCTACACGGAAAAGAGAGAAACACAGCGCAGTGCAGAAGGAAAAACATGGAAACTAGCAGACATTCCTCTGTCAGGGCCCAAATTGAAGTTTGTTTTGGCTCTGTGTTTGAAATTTGAGTCCACTGAATGAATGGTCAGAGTGGCATGCCAGCTGCCAGCCCCTGGTTTGCACAAAGTCAGGCAGACTAAGTGAAACTAACCCAACACTACTAGAACAAGAAGCAGTCTGATCGTGTTTTGTCTCTGCTATAGGAAGTAGAATTACAGAAGACAGCTATCAGACCCAAGGCTGAGCTTTAATATGAAGCACATTAGTAAAACAGACTTCATATTCATTGATTTACTACAAAACAAACTCATAAGTTCATTCATGTATGATTAAAACACTGCAAATTTCCAACTAGGTTGAGCCATTCAATGTTTGTCATTTCACAGCAGCTACTGAAGCCAACCTGCACAAATTAAAGAAGATATGCAGATGCAGACATGTCAGTGCCCCCTACAGGCCACTTGAGTAATAGTTAAATAACTAGGCATTTGTGTCACCTACAGTTTTGAGGTTTTGAGAGCTTCAGGAAAGAAAACAAGTGCAGCAGGTAACACACTTTGCATGATGTTGGCACAAGTGTTAACACTGCAGAAATTGAGTGTGCATTATTTACCCGCACATAGGACTGTGTCATCCACTAAGCAGGGAGTCTCAGATGTCTCCCATGGAAAGGTTTGGAGTAGCAGCAGTGGGCTGCACATTATAGGAGTTGTGGATGTTCACAGGATGTGTTTGAAACACAAACCCGTTACTGTTGATGCATTTATTTTTTAACCTTATAAAAAGCTAAAATCTGCTTTGTGAAAACACTTTTGCATGAAACATAATTTGCACGTTTGTGTAACTTGTCCAAATAAGTTTTGGAGTGCAGTGTCTTCTTTGACTCACTTTTGTTCACAAGTGAGCTCATTAGTTCCCCCTAGAGGCTGGAGAGCACCAAAAACTCCAAAACAGACAACAGCACTTATTACCTGTCTGCAGTGCTGTCCTTTCATCCCTTCATAGGAGATACAACAACATTTCATACGTGGCCTCATTTGACAACTCTAGCATCTGTTGTTTATATAACAGAGGTGACTCAAACAGCATTCATCCCAACGCCCAGGATTCCCAGGGAAGCATGGCTATCAGTTACCTCAATTATTCCACAGAGTGGGAAGTCCCCACCGATATATTTTTCTGTGATGTTTCTCTCTACCATTTTTTCTGTCGATAGCCACCAGACGCAGTAATGCTTTAAAACACTTTTGGACCAGTCACACAATGTTGGACTTCTGTGCACAGAGCAACTTGGGAAGCTTGTCTACCATGCAGTGTATGACACTTTATTAATGCTGGCCATGCCCCTTGATGGCAGAATCAGCAGGTCTAAACTCATACTGCTGCACAAATGGTAAATCCTAAACAAACTGTGTATGAAACAAACATTGTGTCATGGTACATAAATTATTTATAACTCACATGATGTTTATTGGGAAGTCTGCAGATAGTTTTTTACTGAGAAATAAATGTAACAGCAAACCGGTGAATGCCAGGATGTTTCAAAAAATACTCAAAGGGCACTTTGAACAAGTTTTATCAAGAGCTTAACATGTAAAGTGCACATGAACTAAAGCTGTAGCAGGAGAAATACATGTTTAGGAAATTCAAGCCAGACACAGTCTGATAATATGAGGCCCTCACTAAGCATTTTTAATGTTCAGACTATTTCTCTCTTAACTGTCTATTGATTGTGTATTCTCTGTGTGTTTGGATGCATCTCTGTATGTGTGGATGTGATTTGCCTGTGTGTTGGTGTTATACATTGCAGGTGGCTTCCGGTTAAAATATGCAGCCTCCCACATTTCAGAAGCACTTGACAATGCCGACTGAAGAGGAGGAAAGGATGAAGAGGAAATCTGCTGGCCTAGTTTCCACAGTGACAGTCCTCTGTTCTCCCTCAGCTATGTGTGTGAGCAGTGCACTGAAGCTGAGTACTTCAGGAAAAAAACAAAAAACAAAAAAACATTCTCAAAAAGAAAGTGACCTGCCAAGGGCTCGGTGGACAAAGCCTAAGAATTTGTGCCTGAGAAAATCTTGTTCCCACTGAGATGTTTCACTGTCTCACGCACACCAACAGTCCACGTGACTCCCGGCCCCTTCCCTTTCAGTTTGTTTTTGATAGTTTTGCACTGAGGGTTGAAATGGTTAACTTATTACTTAATTATTAGAAAGTTCAGATTTCGGGGGTATTTTTTTGGTTTTACATTACAGTGGAGACTAGTCTCAACTGAGAAAAGAAAAGGTTCTTATACACTTATTTCTATAATATCCTATTTATGCTTTCCTCATTAGTGTTCACATAGAATTTTATTGTCTGACAGAATTGTACAGCAGTTTTCAAAGATTAATACAAGAATCAAAAAAGTAATGTAAGCAAATGGATTTTAGGTTTGTTTTATTTTCAGTTACGCTATAATGTTTTTGAATGTACACCTTGTTTAAGGAATCTGACTGTATTGAAGTGTATTGATCTCATGCATTTTCTCCACTTGACATATGTTTAGTTGGAAGGTAATTGCTGCTTTGTAACTTTTTTTTTTCTTTTAATTGTTTTACTTGGTGAAATGCACTATAGTGAGGCAGGAAAACAAGTGCACTAAAACAGTCTGCACCAAAACTGGATTTATTCATTTTCACTATCAAAAATCGTAATAAAGTAAACAGCAAATCCAGCATTTTGACCATTTTAGAATACTTAGGTGTTTCAAGTGTGAAACAGCTTTTATGGCTAATATTTTAGAGAGTCTATTCTCATTGTTTTAAATTTAAGATGGTTTGAAAATACAACAGAAGAGAAAACCGTTCTACCCAGTTCCTGTTTGAATATGCTAACAAAAGTCAGTCTACTTCTCTTATTCTTTTGTCTTCTTGACAACTAACTGCCAGGCTACAATAGATTTATTTTCCCTGAACAAAAACAGGGTTTGAGGTGGATTAATGTTCTTCTGAAGATGAAGCTGTTCTGTTTTGGACACCCTTCACTGAGATGATAATAAAAGCCTCAGTTTGCTTCAAACTAAGCAAAATATGTAACGTGTTTGTCAACCAAATGTAAACCCTAAAATTTTTACTCGCCTGTTCCTCAGTCTCTCCCTGAGAACTCTGTTTTACTATTTATTAATTTGCTTACAATGGCTGACCAAGTTGCCATCTTAAATTGGATATTTCCCTCAGCTGTTCATATTGGTCAGTTTCTCATCAGTAGCGGCTCATACCTTCCTTGGTGTTTGTTTTAATTGAAACAGAGGCTGCAGTGATGTGTTTGGGTTAGTACATTGTCATGTCAATTGGAAAAAAAAATGCAATGTATTTGTGAGATATTTCTTTATGTCCGCTAACAATAACTGTACAGCTGCGTCACACTCATCTATATTGAACACCATTTTTCTGTCACTGCTAGCTAGCAAGCTGGCTTTGAGAGAAAATGATTTCCCTGTTGTTAAAGCAAGATTATGAAACTTTTGTTGAATTGTGGCCATGAGTGATGAAACTGACTTTTCTACATTATTCAGTCGGCAAACCCTGTGAACAAGGCCAATGAAATGACCCAGTCAATTGGACAGCTGTAATTTTCCAAAGTCCGCTACCATTAGCAACTATGTGCTATCGTCCATAACAGACCAAGTAAAGCTTGGGCAGCAAAACGTGATGATCAGTTTTTTTACAGTTATGAAAAATATCATTTAAATAGATGGTTGCCAACAATTGAACAAGCTCTCTGTTTGAAGCATACTGACACTTAAAGAACACGGCAGTTTGATATTGTTAAGTGTGTGATGAGGGGACTGCTAAAACACTAAAGGTCCAGTGTGTATGGTTTAGTGGCATCCTGAGTGAGGTCCAGACTAATATGTTAACCCACCTCCCAGTCTGTAGAATCTCCAGTGGTTGTAAAAAACACAAAATACTTATTTAGAGCCTGTGTTAGGTATGTCCGTCCTAAGCTACTGAGGAAACATGGCAGCAAAACATGGTGGATATGGAAGAGAACATGCTCTCTGTAGGTAAAAATACCAACAAAAAACAACACAATTCTTAGTTTCAAACACTAATAAAAACAATATGAACATTTTACTTCATTTCTGCTCATGGACCCCCCCCCCTAAATCTTACACACTGGTACCTTCTGGACTTTTATAAGACAAAATGTTTAAGGAAACTCAAGCTTTTGCTCTCATTTCTGTGCAACATGAAGTTCTCTTGAGGGTGGTGCAGTGTACTGACTGAATGGACAAAAAGCTAACATTGCATAGACTTATTCATCAAGACAATTCTTTCCTGCACTCTTACATTAATGCAGTATGTTTCACTTTGACAACTGTATTTGTATGTCAAATCACCTTGCAAAGAAAGCATTGTTCATAACTGGTTCCACTAAGAGATCAGAATATGTATTGAAGTTGAAACACTGAGGGGGAGAAATAACTGACTTTCTTACACTTGTTAATTGAGTAAATAAATCTGAGATGTCTATGTTGGATTATTTTTTCTGCACAAACTGAGAGCTCTCTCTGTGATTTTAACACTTAAGCACCTCTGAGGTGTTTAAAAAAGTAAGTTGGCAAATATTTAAAATAATAAATGTCGACAATGTGTGACAATATGAAGATAAGTGTGCTGTACCAAATAAATAGATGGTAGATAAAACAAAAGTTTGAAAAACAATTCAAGAAATGATTAAGGCTGAATTAATTTTTATGCAATGTCATTTTTATCATTTTTAGTCTTAAGAATGTCGTGTTTTTTCATGGTAACAGTGTTGTAATGCTGTCACCTTTCTGCCTACGCAACCAGTCACATGGGAGACAGTTTCAAAAGTAGCAGCTAACTTGAGCTGGTTGATTCAGTTCTGTGGTAAGAGTTATGTTGAAAGTGTTTTAAATCTCAAGATGTTTGACTCACAACTTTGTAAAGAGCAGCAAGAAAGACAGTCTTTCTTTGTGGTTGTCTCTACACCAGGAGCTAGCTAACACTGCAAACACTGGCTTTAGTATGACGTTGATTGATAATTTAAGTTTGAAAGTTCACTAGGAAGTTAGCACTGCTTTTTCAGCTTTCAGGATATTGGGTCTATTTTACAGCAGCAGCTATTTAATTGATTCAGAAATACCTTAACATCATTGTTGCTCTTGCTAGCAGGTGCTAACCGACTAAATCTGGATACAGGTGTTGAAACTGTTTGTGACAGCCGGCGGCCGTGTGATTGGCTGAGAGTTGTGTTGTGACAACGCAAGTGTCATAAAGAGAGACAATTACAATGTTTTATAAAAAACAGAATTGAATAAGGGTATGTCTTTTATGATATGAAATTTTATAAGAGTTGGTTTATTTTTATGTTTAACAGAATTGATCCTTTTTTTATTTCAGAATATTTTTAAATTTTTTGTAATGAATACTGTAGGGTTCCATAAGACAGAGTGGATATAGAGTTAACAGTTCTAATACTAGAAAGAAACAAAACAAGATAACACTGAACATTTGCCTGTTAGTGAAGTGAAGTGTGTACTGTGAGCATCTGTGGGGTGTTTTTTCACTCTCTGAAAATGACAAAATATGTTGCATTTTTTGTTTTAAGCCATCAGACTCCTGGCAGCTCGCAGGATGCCATTTCTTCTTAGTAATGCTCTCTCGTTAAAAAATATTTTAACTTATTTTAATTAGAATATATTTCATGGTTTCCTCACTTTGTCTTTCTCCAGCTGTGGAGTTCCTAAACAGGGGTGAGCTTGCATGTGTGTATGAGAAATAAAAATCAACCTTGTCGGGACCAGTAGTCCTTATTGTGACCAGAGCCCGGTCCCAATGAGACAAAACTTCACTTAGGTAAGGTATTAAATGAGGTAAGATTAAGGTTAGTGTTAGGCATGAACTGGTTGTATTTAGGGTTTGGCTGTACACAGTCAATGAAAGTCAATGCAATGGTTTGTGCAAACTTAAGTGTGTGTGACTCAGGCTTCTCCTTGAATGTTTTCAGGGCTTGGTGGACCCTTTGCTTGGTTTTATGTTTTTTTTTTTTTCTGACATGACTGATCAACCTATTGTCAGTGCATTAATTAAATCTATGCATACCCACTTGTTTTCCTGAATGTTTAAGTGACTGTGAGGAGATGCCAGTGGTAAACACTATTTGATGTAAATCTGTAAAGGCTGCACACCCTCAGACTGCTGTCAAATCACATGATGTCCCAAATTGTTTCCTTGACAGTTCTTCCTTTCATTTGACACTTGAAGTGGATCAGAAGATCCTGCAGATTTCTGGACCCAGTTGTTCCACACAGTAAGCAGATATAGACCAGACTGTGTGGATGAAGAGGTCCAGTTTAGTGTGTAAACTGAGGATGAGGATGCACCAAACAACCCCAGTGCAGTTTTGTTACAGTTTTTGACAGTTTGAAAAACAAATGCTGTACTGTACATTTGCAAGGGGTCACTTTTGCTGCCACCCTTGGTTATAATGTTTACTGTACTCTTTGATATCTCTGTACTGGAAAGGTCAAATATATTTATAGAGTGGAATTTGGATTTTATGCAAATTGTTGATGTTCTTTTCCTGTAATTAAAAGCAATAAATATAAAAATGATAAACAAATTTGTGCCTATTCATTTAATGTTTTTGTTGGGTGTTTCAGGGCAGCATGAGCCACTCGCAACATGTTTTCTTAGCCATGAAATATGTGATTAGTGTTTCATATGAACTGGAACAGTGAGGATCAGGTGCACACAGTATAAAATATCAGGTAGTAAACTGCAAGCAATTCAGCCATGAATGATTATTAGTGGTTAAAGTTACAATAAATTCCTTTAAGTTTAGCTTTATAACCTTATGTATACTATATATATATATATATATATATATATACACACACACACACACACACACACACACACACACACACACACACACACAC
>JAQNCA010000016.1:2448213-2460154 GCA_029783725.1 Acanthurus tractus
TAAAATTATTTATAATATATATATATATATATATATACACACACACACACACACACACACACACACACACACACACACACACACACACACTTATATACTTGTATACTATATTCAAGGCTGCACCAGGTAGAAATTTGGTTTTGTGTGCTTTGGCGCCATCTATAGGTCTCTGAGTACAACAGTGCTGTCGTAAAACACGGAGCATGCAGCAGTCAAAAGTATACAGAACTGCTGCTCTAAACACTGACAGATAACATTAGCAAGCACAGCTAACACATTAGGGTGTGCTGAAATCAGGCTATAATGTGCTATTGTTGCCTGCTAAAACTCTTCAGCAGACAAATTTCATGATCATGTGGGAAACCTTCAATAGCACAAGTAGTAATGGACGTGTAATTCACGAGTTCTGTGAGGCTAATTCATCACTGCAGAAAGCACAGTGACTCTCACCTTTGTGCAGCCAAAACATGTCAGACAACAGTCTTAACATAAAAATGGTAAATAAGGTGTGAGCAGCTAGTATTACATCGGTTTAAAATGGCATAACATTCTATTTGATTTTTTTTTCAAAATCTCTTTATTCAAATGTTAAAGCACTTTAAAGCCATATTCACAGAAACCTACATAAAAGGCTGAGTCACTTAAACATTTACATACAAAAAAGTAGATAAATATGCATAAAATCTTGACTAAAAAGATACATTTTGTAATTTCTTACAAAGACAGTTATGTCTAACTGACCAACAGAAACACTCTACAGCGTTTCAAACTTTATAAACTGAATGTTTTTCTGGCCCAAACTCTCAGTCTTTGTCTTAAGAGGAAAACCTTGAAACCTAGTTTAAAGATTGAAAATAATCTAGTGTGTAGTTTGTAGTGATACTGAAGCAAACAAGCACATTTATAATTAGCATTATAATATAATACATATAATTCTAATACATATTATTATTACTACTTACCATTTTATTTATCATTTTCCTTTTCCATGTTGTGCCATAAACTGAAATGTGTTGTTAGACCGACAATGTCTAAAATCAAAATTTTTTATGTGTATTTAACTCCTGTTGTTTTGCAAGGAATCTATCAGACTCTTGTTGTACTCAGCCACTTGCTCGTAGACGTTCTTAGCGACTGAGTCATAGTCACTCTCCTGAGATTTAGAGGCAATGACTGATGCTACAGTTAAAGAAAGATCACAGCTGGGATCAGCGAGTGGTTTTAAAAGGGACACAACTGTTATAGCTGGCTTCTAGATATCTCACAAAACTGTTAGTAGCAGCATGCATCTTGCGGTCCACTTTAAAAAAAGATGATGACAGATTTCAGAAGGATACATTCTTTCATCACAAAGTTGTTCTGCTCCAAGTGTTGCCATTTCCTCTCAAGGTTAGCCAGCTAAAACACAAAGTAACACATTTTTGACATTAAGGTAATGTATTTTTTCATGGCAGATCTGAACAGAAGAAAATACTTACAGATTATTTGTACTTGGTATTCTCATGCCAACATCATAGGTATCGACTTATAAGAGTTGTAAAATAAATTCTACATATTTACTACAACTGTGCTAAAAGATGTACTTAAATTAGCTTTAGTGTGTTTGTACTAATACACTAATGTTTAAGTGTAAAATGAAAGTGTGAATTAAAGTGAAAAATGCACCAACCTGAGCGTGAGTTTCATTTTCTTGCAGTTTGGTCTTCAGAGCTTCATATTTCTGGTTTATTTCTTCCAACAGCTGTTTGAAAGAATCCCAACGCTGAGTCAGTGACACACGGTCCTCCTGTAGTTTCTGCATCAGAAGAACATACATTTGGTTCAGCCTACAGTATATCTGCCTTTATCAAAACAGCTCTGTGTTCAGTTATTCTGCATTGAGCTTCCAACACTAACAACAAATAAAAATATTTTAAAAAGTGCATGCACTGGGCCCAAATTGGTGCTACAACATTCATTTTCTCTTATTATATGCTCATCTATTATCCCTATTATCCGACTAGACCATTGAGGTCTCAGAATGCAGAGCAACTGGTGGTTCCAAAAGTCTCTAAAAGTATATTGGGAGCCAGAGCCTTCAGTTATCAAGCTCCTCTCCTGTGGAACAATCTTCCAATTTCAGTCCGAGAGGCAGACACCCTCCCCACATTTAAGAGTAGGCTTAAAACCTTCCTTTTTGATAAAGCTTATAGTTAGGGCTGGCTCCTAGTTAGACCAGCCCCTAGTTATGCTGCTAAATAGGCTTAGGCTGCTGGGGGACTCCATGACACACTGAGCTCCTCTCTTTCATCTGTCTCCCTATATGTTCTGCATTCATGCTCTGTTCTTGTCATTTACTAACTTGCCACCTTCCTCGGAGTCTTTGTGCTTTCTCGTCTCGCAGATACCCATGGACAGAGGCTGCTATGATTGCTGATCATAGCCGTGCCTTCTGCTGTGGCTCTGCTTAACGCTCAGAGCAATTGTTATTTTTATAATTTTTATTATTATTATTCTTATTGTTCTTATTCTTATTATTATTTCTAGCATTACTATGATTGGTATTGGCACTAGTATTATTCATAGTATCATTATTATAAAACACTTACATATAGCCTACATATAGTTCAACATATAGTTTTATCTTAGATTTTGGCTTTGCTCTCTCTTCCCTTTCTATCTTTTTCTTTGCCCTACCCCGTGTGGTTTTAAACTACTCTATATGATGTGATTTGACGCTATATAAATAAAATAAAATTGAATTGAATTGGATTGAATTGAATCTGTGCGGCAGTGTTACTTTTTTCTTGTCCTCTGCTGTTCTCTTCAGAGTGTCCAGGTCCCGATAGGTGTGCAGCTCTGACTCCATGGTGCTGATGCGCTCTTTCAGGGTGCTCAGCTCACCTGTGATCTTCCCCTCCAGCTGCTGCACCTTCTCCAGGTCCTGCTGCAGACGCTGGGACTCTGAGTTTTGGTTGGTGGGGCATAGAGTCATTGTTTGCTATTTCGCATTTGGTTATTTTGCATGTTTGGTTTTTCACACTCTGTGTACTTAAATATGGACTTGTGTTTGTGTGTGTGTGTTACTGACCAGTTGTCAGTCCTCTGGCAGTGCTCTCTGACTGGACAACCTCTGTCTCCTTACTGACCAGCACCTCCTGCATGTTCCTCAGCTCACTGACTGTCACTGTGTCCACCTGGCGTAGCCTTAACATGTTCTACAAACACACACATTCACAAACACTTAGTTTTCTGTACTGCACTCCCTTTCCACCCTGAGATTTTTATTTTGTCTGTCTACCCTTCTTTCCCGACTTCTTTTATCTATCTCTTACTGTAATACTTAAATTCCTTCCTTCCTATCATCACCCCCTCCCTTCCTTGCCCTCTTCACCTCTCCCTTGCTTTCTTACCCTGCTGCAGTGTTCCAGGAGGGAGACGATGTTCTCTTGGCTCTGTGTCATCTTCTCCTGCTCCTGAGCTCTGGACTCCTCAAAGGACTCCAGGTACCCTGCAACAAAGAGGGGAAGGAGTTTCTGTTGGCTGCATGTAATTATGTTTTAATGAAGTGCTTATGCAGGTATATTAAAAATAAGGTTCTGGATTTAACAACAGTTAGCCTTTGGCGACTCCCAGTGGTAGTTTCTAAAAAGGCACTGTAAAGCCTTTTTATTCCCATATTAGTTGAACCAGTTTTAAAAGCAATGTCAAACCCTTCAGACAGACTGACAGCAACAATCACAATTCTGATATGACTAGATATGAATTTAATACATAATGGCTAGATATGGTCTTATAACTTCTTCAAGTTTGGCTGTTATATCTGGATCATTTATATCTCAGAGATGATTATGCCCCCATGTTCTACACTTAATGTATGAAAATACTAATGCTCAAACCCATATTATTAAAATGACATACAGAGGAAAAAAATACAGTGATTTCTGGTATTGTCACTATTACCCAAATCTGCACAGGTCAAGTTATATCATTCATCTTTTGTTCAACTTACGGTCGATTTCCTCCTCTTTCTTCTTTAGCTCCTTGTATTTCTGCTGACACTCCCCTTGTGGACAGACAACAGTTTTATTTTTCGATCAAGCCTTCACATAGTTTTTAAACAGAATCACTAAATGCACACTCAGCTTTGCCACTGAGTCTATGAATAGGATTTTGGCAGTGTTTAAAATGTAAATATTTTCTGGTATTTCTTCATCTTGCAGGACTCTGCATTGTGGGCTCTTGTACAGACAGAGCACTAGATGTGGGGTTTTCATAGCGTTTAATAACAACATTCACCAAGAAATTATAGGCAAATAATTGCTAATGAAAAGGATTGTTTCAGCTCTCAATACATTCAAAAAAATGATTGATAGACCCTGATGTAGCTTACAGTGTAATGTTTATAATGTGCCTGCCATAAGGTGACTTCAGCACACAATAGGTAAAAAAAGTAGTGATTATGAAATAAAATGAAAGGCTAAAGGAAGCCATCCACTGTTACCATGTGCTTCCTCTGAGTCCTGCTCCAGCTGACGAATCTCTTCTGTGATTTGTCTTGTTCTGTCCCCGATCTCTGTAAGCCTGAAACACACAAACACACACACACAATATATAATATGGTCTTACTGGATTTGATTGAGCTTCATTAAAAAGCTATGTAATATGTAACATTTCCACATTAAAATGTCTATAGATGACTAAGTTTGTGCTTTGTGTCAAGTTTTGTTGAGTTGTGCACTAACATTATCCTATTATTTGTAATTTTATGCAGGGTGACAGTGTGCTTAATTTTGTGGCCAGATGGTAATTTTCGGGGTCACTCCAGTCAAAGAGGAGGAAGTCGACAAATGTGACTGAACATATATGAATTAAACCTAAATAGAGTACCTCATTTCTGACTGAGTCAGGGAATTGGTGGCTGTTTACAATAAAGACATCAACTCCCATGATCCCATACTACTGCACGACATCATCAAACAATGTCTTTTGTTTTAAATGTTTTGATTGAGAAACCACATAGGTCAGAAAATTAATGGAGAAAAAGCAGAAATTGGAAGTAGCATGTCACAGCGCCCAACATCCAGTCACAGTTTTCTTGTGGAAAATTCTAAATTGAGAAATAACGATAACGATAACTTTATCAAAATAAATTGAAAATGAGCAGACAGAGTTTGGTGGGACAAAACGACATGTGTTTTTCATTAATACATACTGTCTCTCCATGCTGGCGATTTCCTGGTTGTCCTCCTTTACCTGTAAACAAACAAGTAGTAGCTCTAATTGTTTTTTTTTACTAAACCCAAATATTCCAATCAGTGAACAAACATTAAAAAACACATTGTTTCAGTGTGGTTCATTAAACGAGGAGCGATCAAAAACTTCAGAGACTGTTTGTTTTGTGCATTTAGCAGGTGCAAGCAATAACTTTGGTGAGAGGTATTTCAAGTTGTAATACTTGATCACAATCAGCACCTGAGTGACACAAGTTTTTATGACAGTTAGGATTTCTCCATGGACATAATGCCTGGGACAACGACTATGACCAAGACACCAAACTTTATTTTGGGGAACATTAGGAAGTTACAGGGAGCCAAAGTAGGGAAGTAGGGGAGGTGGAGAGCTACAACATGTTAGCCACAACTACAATTCAGGTAGTTGCTGGATGTTCTCCCTCAGTACCTCAGAAAGTCTGTATGCAGACTTTATCCCAGTTCAAACTAAATAAGATTGTTTTTGTCAAAAATATGCTTTTAATAAAGCAGCTGATATCCGTCAAAAAAAACCAAACTTTTAGTTGCGTACTGTCTGTTTCAGTTTAATGTTTTCAAAGAAACTTTCAACCGTTATTTGGCTGGTTGTGAAGCTAACCTGTTTAAATAATTTATCCCTCTCCTCCTGGGGGGAGCCCAGGCTCTTGTGTTCATCCTCCATCGTGTCACGCTTTGCCTCCAGCGCTGACAGAGTCTCATGAAGCCGAACCATTTCCTGCTTTATGTAAGAGTGGGCCAGCTCCTGCACACCGGGGAATGCAAGTTAAAACAGCTTGGACTATTACTGCTCCCAGTGATACTGTTACTACTACAGCTAGAGATGTTAGCGCGATTACGCTACACAGCAGCGAAATATTACTACAAAAATATCAGTACTTTCCTACTACTTTCCCACTATTCCTTCAACCCTGTCTTTTTCACACATTTTCCCTCCCTTCCCAGGGTATCTGCAGATCTTTAAAAGAACACACTGGTTTCAATGTCCTCTTGAAAGCCTTGAATTTAAATAAAAAATAGTCATTAATAACTTTCTAGCATGCTCAAACAGTAATGTTTGTGTATGGGATTTTGACAAGACCTGGCTGAAAAAAAAACATCACTATTGTTGGAATACTGTTTTCAAAAAACTCTTATTTTTGAAACTCTACTCACTGCTTCATAGTCTTCCTTTCTGGCAATCAGAATGTCCAGCTCCTCTTGGAGAACAGTTAGTCCCTGCAAAACAGAAAAACAAGGAGAACAGGAGAAGAGAGAAGATGAGTTCAGTTAGGGTGTTAGACTACAGGATGACTAATATTATTAACAAATCATGACTGCAGTATCACATAAGAGTTACACTTTTTCTTGGAAATAAAAGCAAAATAGCAGTATATCAAAACTGAACTGAAACTACATGAACCACCTGTAGCAGTTCCTCATTGTTTGCTGTCATCATGAAATACTTCTCTTGCTTCACTGCCGGCATTGCCTGAATAACTTGGTCAGCAACGTGTCTCTCCTTCCTGATCTCTTCTTCAATCGCCCTGATGGCCTCCTCTCGTCTGCAAATACAACAGCATGAAATAGTTTTTTGTTCATTCATTGTACATATGCCTTGCTTTAAATTAGCAAATAGCACAAGGTGGGAGATGTGTGAGAAAGATCTTTGGCCAGATTCAAACACAGGGCAGATAACACAGAAAGACATCCACATAATACAGCTGTATAAGTAGATAAAGAGAGGATGCTGAGAGGGAGGGTGAAGAAGATGTCACATGGACTGAGCATGTACAAATATAACTGCTTCCTTTTGGCCTTCCTTCTCTTTCATAAGCCTTCAGTCTTCCTCAATTGTTTTCTTAATAATGGAATTATCTTACTGTATAACTACATTACTAGTAAAAAGCAGCTTTTCAACGACATGTCCCTTAATCTATTTATTAATTTGCTGTTTTATTCTAATTCTAAAACAAAAGGCTAGAGAGGCCAGGAAACACTTAAGGCAAAGTAGGAAAGGAACAAAGGAGAAGTGACTTCAACTTTAAATGTTAAGCAAGCTGTTTCTGTGTATGTCAGCCTTCAGGTTTTACAACGAGGAACAAAGGTCATTTGCTGTGTTAGCTGTTTCACACTGACAGGTGAATAAGTTTATCTGAGTGCTCGTAGAAGTACAGGTAAGTTGTTTTTGGTTATTATTTAGTAGTATTGAATAGTATCAGACTAAAGCCTTAGAGACTGAAGCCTCAGATCACCAACACTACAAAAAAATGGATCTTGTACTGTATGCTGTTTAAAGGTTATACAGCATATATATACCAACATGGCTTCATAAAAAGTACAGATGTGCTTGTTGTTTTCTGAATTCCAGTTTCAAGAAGTTCAATGTGTTTGTTTTTCCAAAAGGTTTCAATAAAATAACACTCCAATGTAGGTGTATCTGCTCCTACACTCTTGATTTACCTTTTAAAGAGAATGCACTCTGTTCAAAGATTTCTTTAGTACTGATCAAGTTTTATGCTGAAACATGTCAGCAGATTCCTCAATCCAAGACCAACAGTAAGATCATTACTCATACTTTCTGCTTCATTTATAAACCTGTTGACAAGAAAGGGGTTTACATGTTTTGATGTTCCAAAAATGATTTTTTTATATACTATTCACTGCCACAGTATCTCAGGTTTGAAGCAGCCTCAAGGTACTCTTCCTGAAAAACCCAAACTGCTGAGTAGGCACACACGCCATGTGTCTGGCAGCTCTAGCTGTCTTTTAAGCTTATGAAGCTACACTGTTACCATATATCACCACAAGAACCAATTCTGAGCTAACAACTACACATGTTAGAGGAGGAATCTAATCCACATTAACCCGGACTTATTGCATGGAGAGCTCGTAATATTACAGCTTAGTAAAAAGTCTTTGTATAATGTCAACAAGCTCAGGGCTGGGTGCTAAACGAAAGTTACACAAAGTTGCCAAGCAAACGAATGTCCTCCATTTCCTTTCAACCACAGCTTTATTGCTACCATCAGGCTTGTCTAGTGAAATTACAGGAAACAGTAACACACATACACTTACTGGCAAGGATCCAGCAAGAAAGACAGGCTTTGTCTAACAGCGTTGCTATAGTAAAAGCTAGTAGTAAAAGCTAGTGTATAATATATATATATATATATATAATACTCAGAAAAAGCAGTTATTGGCATCCACCTTATTACTCTTGCTAATTATTTGGCTTCAACTGAGCTTAACATTCAGAGATATTTCAATCTATCTTTTACACATAAAGCTCTTGAGTGAAAGGCAGGTAAACTAGATAAGGTCTGCAGTACAAGAAAAAAAATGGTGTGACTTGAAGTGACTTGAAGGCTGACTTTGAAGTGATAAACAACTGTTTAGGGAGGCAGACATATTTTCTAGTTTATTTTCCAATTAAGGATTGATTACCGAGTGTGTTTCCTGTTCTTTCAGGGTAGGATGATGGAAAGGTGCCAGCAGCCTCTTCTGCTGCTGTGGCTGCTAGCAATGGTATCGATGAATATACTGGGAATCAGTCATGCTGGTAATCCGGTTGTGGCAGACATCAGACCGGTAGGAAAATTATGGCTTTACTGAGACTTGAATCCAGAGCTAAGATTATTTTTTCCCTAAAATGTTTATTTAAATAGTGTATCTGTTTTGATAACTGACATCAATCCATCCATTACTATTACAGGTAAAGAACTTAAAGAACAACAACACTCTGCAAGTCATTCCTCACAATAGTGAAAATGTCACTGTTACCAAACTGGTAATTCAGGATAGTCTGATTACTCTGAATGAGGATGACAGGAAAGCTCTGGCTAGTTATCCAGACCTAATAGAACTCCACTTAGATGGTAATTTGGTGACAAGTATACCGGCAAAGTACTTCTCTGTGGTACCAAAACTCAAAGTGTTGACTCTGTCCAGGAACAACATCAGCAGGTAAGTAAATAAACAACAACAATCTGTACTACTCTAGATTTTTTGAAACGCACATGCCAAAATAAAGTTAATGATTTGACTGTGCGACTGTTACAGAGTTTGTAATACTACTCACTAATATGTACATACATATTATCCAACAACCTGTCGTTACTGCAGCCTGGACCCAGAGTCTTTCTTTGGCCTTAAGTTCCTGACAGAGCTGGATCTGTCCAACAACCTGCTGACAAGTCTCCATACACAGCTTTTCAGGCAGCTTAATAGTCTGAAGGTAATCATCTACGGGTAGCTTTCAATATATTAGTATAACTGTCATACTACAGCTGAATGTTAGGTAATATGATTGCATGATTTTGTCTTTACCTAAACTTCTTCTTTTCTCTGATTCTCCTAAGTCTAAAATACAAACAATCAAAATTAATTTGCATTTTCCCCTTATGACTTTCAACAAGAAAGAAAAACGTTAACCTGGCCATCCATCATTGATCTAGCTGATTGACCTGACCCTGTTTGGTCCCATTAGGTGCTGAACCTTGAGGAAAACCCCTGGAACTGTTCCTGTTTACTGCTGAGTAGTATTGGAGAGGTCAAAGCAGCAGGAGTGGCCATTGGTAAATATGTCGTGACAATGATTTTAAGCTTTCAGTTATTCACTCTTTTTTGACTCTGGGTGGGCGTAAATTGAACAAGGTAGATTGATACAATAAATTGAACATGATTCGAGTGAAAAATCAGCAGCTTGCTAGTAGTTTCTCCAATTTTGTCATTTAACAGAATAACTTAAAGCACTGCTCTTAGACACAGCCATTTTTTTTAAACTCTGCACTGAATTGTCAATGAACCATTATTTAAAAAAGTAAGACCTTTTTCTGCTTAAACCTTAAAATTTCAAACATACAACAACAAATTGTATGTAAGATATTTACAGCTGGTCTTGTCCCCTTAAATTGTACTTTTAAGGTATCTACTTTTTGTTATGATCTTACAAGTCAGGTGCATGTGGTAGGGCAGACAAGTTTTAACACTCCACAACAACCAAGGAAACCAAAATCTAACCCTGGTGATGAAGTTCACCCAGGTAGCTGGTGGTCAAATTAAGACATGAAAACAATCAAGTCCAGTACTGAAAATCAACTGGCCATTACTAATGATGTTAACAACATTTAGAGACAGGAAAAACCTTCTCAACTAAAGCTCTTTTCAGACATAGAAAAAGTAACACTGCTGGCTTCATTTATCTCTTTAACAATTGCTTTTTATATTTCTAAGGCATAAGCGGAGTTATAGACTCACATCACAGGAGTCAAACTCCAATCACACTTGGGTAAAATTTTGATGACTTTGGACTTGAATAGGATTGGATAAATAAATAAATTTAAAAAATATTTCAAACGTGTACCATAAGTCATTGAAGTTTTCCCTTGATTTTCTGAATCAGTCGACACATAGGCTATCCAGTCCCAGCAGGCTGACACATCTAACCCCTCTCATCGAGTTTCGATAGAAAACTGTGAAAACAATCATGCTGCTGTGATCAAGTTAGATTTGAGCACAGAGACTTCAACTTATTTGAGACTTTAAATATTACATTCTCTGTACAGGGGGACCAAAAGTCACCTGTGCTTCTCCAGAAAGTCAAGCTGGAAGGGATCTTTTGCAGGCTACAGCTTTGTGTTACTCATCAACACCGCCACACACCTTCACTAAAGGCGCACAAAAACCAGCAACATCAGTCACATTGCAGAAGTCAAGCCGATTATCCACTATCCTAAAGACCACACTGACAAGCCAGAACGACACCACAGGTAGGACAAAGACAGAAATGCATATCTATTCATGCTTGTTATTTAAATGCTATATCTTCACCATTCTTCTATTGCAAGTTTAACATAAAGTTTATGTTCTCCTTGTCTCCTTCCTTCAAATCTAACCAGACCAGACACCTGTCCTTGGCAATTCATGGAAATTCACAGCATGTGTTGCAATCTTGGCACTATTCACCTGCATGCTCATTGTATGTGCCATAAAGGGGCCTTCATGGTACAAGCTCCTCTATAACTATCGCCATCGGCGACTACACCAAGAAGAGGATGAGGACATTGTGTCAACAGTCTACCCAAGGGAGGAGAGATTCAACCATCAGACCTTCACCTTTAAGCAAGAAAATGGGAAGATAGAGGAGGAGGAGGAGGAGGATGGATACTATGAGGATCCATATATCAAGAGGGAGGAGTAAAATGTAGCAAAGGGGGCATCAGCAGAACCATTGAGAAGCAAACAGCAGGTGATGAACCAGCCACAAAATGAGGAGACAATGATCACGAGCGTAAAAAAGCTGTCAGTTGTGTTCTATAAAACTAGGTGCCTGCTTTGGGGCTGCTTTTGGGGTTGTATGGTACTGAGAGCATAATTCCACTACATCTGATATTACGTCGCCATTGATGGATAAGCTAATTAAAAGCACCTAGCAATTTGACTCCAGCACAGGTTAATTTTATCAGCCTAGAGTCATGTAAATACTGCCTTGACTCTGTGACTAAGATAATTACGCTATTCATGATTGAGTAAATTACTCTGTAGCATCTAAGACTTATAACAAAGACTAACATGCCTGTTTTCTGACTAAAAAAAAAAAAAAAAAAAAAAAAAAAAAAATAAAGCCATAAACCAGGTATGGGAGTTTTTTTAAAAGCCACGGGGCACTATGCGCCACAGATGTATATTTTATAGGTATTCAAATGGTTTTG
>JAQNCA010000016.1:2467854-2505219 GCA_029783725.1 Acanthurus tractus
ATAAGAGCCTTCCTCAACACCCTTAAGCCCCCCACCCCCCACCCCACCCCACCAACACACACACACACACACAAACCCATCACGATGCTGCTATGGTACTGTCTTTTGTTCTTTTCTTTAGGGCCATCGAGAGTGCACCAGCAACAAAAAACTGTTTCTAAATACATCCATGTGCAACCTGATTAGTAGTGGTAAGTAAAAGCTCTTTAATAAAAGCAGAGCTAAAACACAGCCGTGCACAGGCACAAGGACAAATTTAGCTAGGCAACAGCCAGGGCACAAACAAAGCAATTTTACTAATTGATGACAGCTGCTCTTTTAGCAACACATCATCTCCAACTGGCAGAAAAATACTTCAACAACTGCATGTGAAACTTTCACATTTTAAGAAGACATTAATTAGAAGTTTTATCTCATTTTTAGAAAAAAAGGCATTAAAAGGCAGTGTTTTCTTCTATTAAATTCAAAAGAGTTCCAAGATAAATTAAATGATGACCAAATATTGATTGAACAATGTTCAATATTAAATAATAAGAGAAAAAAGGGGGAACTGACATACAGTTTATTGCTTTATTAATGCCATCATGCAAAAGCTAATCCAAAATTAAGTTATTTAGGGATCGCATCTTCATAAAGGGGCATTTTAATAGTGAAAATGTCATCATTCCATCATAAAGAGCCCTTTTGGTTATTGCCAAGCAATAAGGTGCAATTTAGTTCTGTTGTCTTTACAAATCACTTAAGCGACAATCTGAATTTAGAAAATTAGAAGGGTTTTTTATTTTGGTTTGACATGGTCTCTAGGGGGCAGTCAGTGGAGCTTTGGTCCAACAAGTGAATTAGAAAAATGAATTAGAAATTGAAAAAAAAATAAAATGGAGAACAAATTTTTAAAAGTTGTTCAATTTCTGCCAAGACATTTGCCATAATCCTACTGAATGTTCCTATTTATCTTTATTTTCAACGACTAGTTTAGAATTGCAACAAAGATACTGTATGCAGATCTTTTCATACTTGAAGTCTTCTTACTGTGTAAACATGTGTTAGAACTCAAGCTCCTTACCGAGCTTTGATACTTTATGGGTAAAAACCAAATTGTGTTTGGAGAGCAAAACATCACAAAGTCATATCACATTTGTTACCAAATATCTGGGTCAAACTCATTACATTTTTTAACTATAAACTGACTGAATCATTCCTGCCCAACACTTCAACAGCATACAAACGCAGGTAGCAACTGGCTGTAACAAACGTGATACAGAGGATAATATGTCTGCTTTGTGTTTATAGCCTATTTGGTAGCCCCTATGTTGTTTAAAAAACAAACTAAATTCATGCAAGTTTAAGATGTTCACAAAAGTAGGTACAAGTACCAGAAGCAAACTAATATCGAATGATTCCTGGTGATACCCAGCCCTTCGTTATAACACTATACCTAAAAGTGAGCGTGGCTGACTAGTGAATAATGAGAAGAGTAAAGTTTGCTAGGGTAGTGATTTTTGTAGCTGCTACATCACTAAGATAAAATACAACTTAAAGGTCATAACCTTTGTTAAAAACACCATTAGTGTTTCTGTACGAGTCATGGAGTCACCAGTTGGTTTGATGCAGAGTAATTAAGTCAATGAAATCCCTTCCCATCGGCACATTTGACTAACAGCATATTAACTTCCAAGCACTGCTCCAGAGATATACATATGAGACCAAACCACAACACTTCGTGTCATAATGCACATGGGCTTCCAGCTCTGGGCATCACATGATTTAATCTGGCCATGCATTATAAAGGCAATCAGAGGCAACAGTTGAATACATTGCTACAAGAACAGAGGATAAAGCCACATCATGTTCCGACAAGAAGAGTTCCCAATACATAACAGAGATGTTTTTTTTTTCTTTACTGAAGCTTCTGTCGACTGCCGAACAACATGCTACCAAAACCCTCATAGAAACACCTGAAATGGAACAATAATCATGACTACACACGGCTACCAGGACAGCTTGATTTACAGAGTTCACTTAAAACGGCAAAACCAGGTCGCCTCGAGAGTTTCATGCCAGTTTTTTTCAACTTCCATATTCTTGTTCTGTGAGCAGTTTCAGACATGAGCCTGCATCATCCTCAATTGATGTAGTTTTCAGGTAAGACAGACTGGAGGCACATACAAGACACACAGCTCCTTGACTCCGGAGACGTTTTCTCGCTGCAGCGTTTAGCCATCTTCCTGTACGCTCCGTTAAAGCTTCTCTACTTTAGCAAACTTCCTTTGACACGTTTCGGAAACTTTCAGGTTTCAACATTTCTATTTAGCCCTAGATTTAAAACACACCTTCAATATCCAATGCCTGCTCTTCACCCTTCTAGCACAACTTCTTTCCCCACTTTCTTCCTCCCTCTGAATACGATCCGCTTCCTTCACTGTGTGTCTTTGTTTACAAAAACCTGTGCGTGTTTCCAAGATTTTCTGAGTGCTATCGGAAAGAGTATTGCTTATACAGAAAGAAACTGTAAATAAATAAAATCCTTGTTTTAAAATCAATAAACTAGGAGGAAAGACGAAAGAAAACTTAAAAAAAAAGACAGTAATAAGATCCGAACAGAACACCAAAGCTCATTTTTACATGATTTTGCCACTCAAACACATCATCACAAATACAGAATAAAGAGTTTATCAGCCTACTTGTTGTCTAGCTTTTCTGTTTGTCTGCTTGTTTATAATGATTGATATTGAAGAGAGAGAGAGGAAGTTATGAAGCAGATGAGATGCACAGTGAACTACAGTGAAGATGTTATTGAAGCAACAAGTAAGTGGTTATTGGGAACAAACAGCCCCTAAAGTCACAAGGAATGGAGAAACTACGTGTCTGATAGAAGCCATGGGTGAGTCCAAGAGGGTTTCCACGCTGCTTGGTTGACAAATGAAGTAATTGCTGATGTTATTTGTTGAGGGGAGGTGAGATTTAAGGGTCTCTACCAGGCCTGGGGCACAGAGGATCCAAGTAAAGCCTCGTGATGCCAGGACAGATGCCAGGACAGCCCACTTGGAGAACAACAGAACGACCAAAAACTGGGAAAACCTTGCTGCTCCTCATTTCCCTCCACATAGAGTCCCACTAAGGCCCTATTTCAGTCTATGCAGTCACTTAAGCCAAATACAGAAAGTCAGGGATAGCAATAATGAGAGCAATGCTGCATGATGATGAGCAAACGTGAGAGAACAGGCATGATAACTTGAAGTTGATACTAGAATGACTGAACTACTGAACGATTCAAACATTTGCAGTGATAGATTTATGATAAACAGGGTTTCAGAGCTTGACGGGGGGCAAGAAAGGTCAAGATCCCTTTACGGAGCTGCTGTTGCCATTTTGGACCTCCCCTTGAAGATTCAGCAAGGATGGGGCAGAGGGGGAGCTGACGAAGCCCGAGGAAGCCAACGACTCGATGAGGGAGATACTGCGAGGGGTCGGGTGGTGTGGGTGGTTTTGTTGTAGAGAATAGAAGGAACCGTGTGGGTGGGGACTGATGTCCTGGGGGGCTGGCCAGGTGATGATGTCGGCGCCGTGGTCCGTGCGAGAGCGAGCATTCTCGCGGAAGTTGAGCTTGAAAGACTCAATCTGCAGCAGAAAGGTTTGAAAAGAAAAAGGGGCAGACAAGAGGGGCAGGAGGTGAGGGAGAAAGAAAAAAAATAAAGATGGGAGAAGGTGGGGGAGGGGGAGGGGGAGGGGAGGAAGGTGTCGATGCAGTGGGGGGGGTTGAGATGAGGAGGGCAGAGGGATAGCAGAATTAAATGCCTGCAAAATAAGAAGTATAAAGATGACGGTGTGATCAGGTGCGTTGGACTGCAGACAACAAGATGGAAACATTACAAACAGCACAGAGTCACAACTCAATGCAGTCACAAAGACGTTCATATGAACAAGTTTATCTCAGTTGTGGAAAAGAAAAAACATCAACCCACATGCTGTTAGTCTATTTATTTCACGATCAGATGTTTCCAGGCAACAGGACGTCTCTTTGCCATCGCTGGCTTTACCCTGCCACCTGACAGCAGGTGAGGCCGGCACACACACAAACTTACTTGTCTCTGGGATGCGTGAATCCAGAGCCTGGGGCTCCTGGAGGCCCTCACTATCACAGGGAGCCCCCTCCTTCAGCCCATTCTCGTGGGCAGCAGGGCTCCCTGGCTGCCCTGGCTCGGAGCCTGGGGCCGGGCCCTCGGTGCCACTCAGGGGAGTCCCATTCCCCTCTGTTGTCTCCTGGGCCCCCTCAGCCTAAAACACATAGCAGGGTGTGTCAATTGGTGGGGATGGGGATGGAACCTGGCTCCAAATCTCATGGGACTACAGTACACATGTTTTATTATTTTATGTATAAAAGAGAATACATTTTGAATATAGTTTTTTTTACAGATAATTGAGACATTTTGTGATTACGAACATCTGGTGAGGCAGATGTCCCGATAAAAACAAAAGATCTGGAGCCAGACTAAGGTGGATGTAGGTGGGATTTACAAAAAAAAACCAAACGTAACTGGTGTGTATCACAATCGAACTGAATAGCTGAACATGCCCAATGAATGCAATGACAGAAAACAAATTCAAGCACATCTTATGAAAGGAAAGTGTTGTAAAAATGATGTTTTTCCTCAAACACAAACCCTTCTGCACCTAACAGGTGAGCTGCTGGCAGAGGTGCAGTAGGAGCCTGCTGTCTGATGTCATCTGAGGCTCTTACTCTTTGTACTCTGTCTTTTTCAAGTATTAATAGTCTTGTTTTTTGGAACGAGATGTTAACAAAGCCAATTCAGCAATGAACACTCCTACAATTCATCAGTATAAGTCACACTGCACACTGTTATCCCAAAGCTTTTTAAAGCAGTTCTCATCAGTCGTAAGGCAACACAACATGACTGCCACACAACTATTTATCATTTCTTCATTCATTTTTTTGGAACCTCTTCTCCTTTACAGCGTTGTGAGGGTGAGGATCCCAGCTGACATTTAGCAAGCAGCGAGCTACACTGTGAACAAGTCACCGGTTCATCACAGGGCTGACAGGGCAGACATGTACAGACAAACAACCAGTCACAGTTATGTTCACACCTAGAGAGCTGAAGTGCCCACAGAAGGCCACGGGGACACGGGGAGAACATGTAAACTCTGCACAGAAAGGCTCTGCCACCGCTGGAACAGTGAGGCAGCAGAGCTAACCACCGCGCCACCGTCACGCCTCAGTGCAGCAGGGCTCATGTCGAGCCAAGAGAGAGGCTGCCCTGTACCTGCACTTTGAAAAATGCACTTTGATCTGCACCTACACCCACTGTGTACGAGTATGAAAAACAGGATCCTGAGGAAAAGATCAAATTTAAATACAGAATGTTTCCAGCCTCATCTATTAAAAAGCAAAGAGACACAACTGCTGAACACATAAAGATACCAGTCAGCTGGAGACTCTAAACAATGACACAGCGTGAACAACACAAAGTAATATATAGTACAATATACTGTCCTTCCAACATGAACAAATAATAGCAAGAGCAGAAATATCTGGTTTTGTTGTTGGTTTCAAAGCAGCGCAAATCATCATTTTTAAAAATAGACTTCAGCTAACACTCTTCAAAAAGTTATTGGGGCATAAAAGGTTCTCTCAGACAGGTTATTATTATGGTATTTTTAGCCGTCCTCATGATTATGCGTCGTCACTGAGTTGAAGGGTGCAGATGATAACTGGGCGTGCAGAACAGTGCATGGAGATGAGAATGAGAGTGACAGATGGGATCATGCAGCGATCATGGGACACAGACGGGCTGCCATAGGCTGAGGGGACAGGTGACATCATCCTGTTGTATGTGCCCCGAATGGCTTCTCCTTCTATAATTTCACAAGCCCATCCCATCACATACAATAATAAAAAAAATTTACATCTGGCTTAATCCTGTTGGAAATGTGCTTTGTTGTCATATTTTAGACATCTACGATCATCCTCAATCTCTTGTTTCAAATATGGCTGCTGTGGCTATGTGCCAACATGTCAACACTCTTCCTCTGTGTCCCCATCACCTCCTATTTGCTCTCTAAACCTGTTGGACAGAGCTGAGAGTGGCTGTGCCCTGCAGGGGAGCATCCAGACACAACAGAGGGACAAAAGGGCAGGAGGAAGGAACCCATAGCCTGCGTGGAGGGTTTGAGATGCTGCAGGTTTTTGAGGATGGTGTATGACAGGCTCTAACTATCATCAGAGACTGGAGCTTAAAGCACAGCATATCTCTATGAACAGAGTGGTGGAAGGAAACAAAAATGAAAAATACTTCAGACTATTTTTCTCCTTGTACACAAAAAAAACCCCTCCATGACACATTTTTATTAATCAGCATGCAGACACACAGGAAATGAAGGGACTGAGTCAGCAGCAGTGCCCTTCAGACAACCACCATCTAATGGCCTGACTGACGAGACTCCACAGTTCGATGAAGGTTAACACAAACACTCCACTTATCATTTAGTGTATGAACATGACTTCTTGATCTCAGGAAGGAACTGATTCACACTCTATGAAATGTTTGGTGCTGTAAAAACCATGTCGACGTCTGAAATCATGAGAGTTTCATTTGGATTTAAGTGTGATAATCATTTCCAGTGCTTCACATCTCTTGCACAGATTGATTTCTTTAATACTAACTTATGGCAAAGTTGAAAAGCAGTGGTTTGCTGCCCTCTCTGACCGAAAGTCGAGGCCCAGAAAACTTTTTTTTTAGATGATCACATTAGTAAATATGTGCAATGGGATTTTACATGAAAAAAAATCTGTTAATATTACAACAACTAAAGCAGTCACACTTTAGAGATTTATGTGTCTCCATTTCTCACTGGTTTGATTTGTCCCGGGCTTTGATAGAAAAGGGTGATGTCACACACTTCCACACCAATCAGGATTTAGTAACATTTGAAGAGAGATGGCAGGATGTTCAGTCACTGCCAACTGAGTTACTGAATGTTAAACACTTAATCAAATTTACCTCAAAAATGATTTAAGAGCTTATTTAGTGATGAATGTTTCATGCTATGGAGAAATACTGAACCTGGTTTTCATCAAATTGGTTTCCCTTTATGGAGCTGTGATATTATGTTGATTATGACCAGAGGTTCAAACTTATTCAGGACGTGGATACAAGAGAGAAATCTGGGCAAACATTTTGGGCAATGGGATGTAAAAATAGTAGACACTGTAGCATTATTATATAAGTAAATCCACAATCAGATACTAGACCAACGGTGTGCAAATGTGCAGCAGTATGTGCTTTATATTCATGGGAGAGAGTAAAAAATGCTGTAATTGAATACTTTCATCTGAACTTAGTGGCCAAACTGCACATTCTACTTTTAACAATAAAGGAGAATCATGCAATGCACACTCTGTAACTGTCATGACTCGACACGACTCTCCAACACTCTGCAATGTCAAATCACTATTTGTAGAAAGTATATCTCAATTTTTATTTGCTAACGTACTATGAACCTGACTTATCCTCGCTCTGATTGGCTGGCTCATGAAAAGAGATCAAATAAGCTAGACAGATCTAATTTTTAGAAAAAGTTCCCCGATCTGCAGCCACTTTGAGTGAAGAGGACTATAAATACAACAGTTTTTGGTCTCTACAGTGCACCAGGGTGGACTGCACACAGACTGAAAGAGGTCCATGTGTGTGATCATCTCACCTTGATGTTTCCTCCACCAGGTGAATGACTCACGTTGTCCATGGAGCCAATTTTGGGCTGAGCCTTTTCCCTAAAGCTCACTTTGTGGGACTCGATCTTCACGTCACCACCACCTGCAGCACACATGAAAAATCAGTCTGATGATCTGACAGATGATATGTGTAACAAGCGTACTGTATGTATGAAATAAGCACGTGCATGACAGACACAGCTTCTACCCGGCAAGCTTACCTGTAAACCTGTTCTTTGTGTCAAATCAAGAATTAACAAATCTTATGCTCTGTTGCTAAAAGTTAAAGTTAACTTGAATCAAAACATTTATTTAACACTATAGCCTTTATGAGGGGAGAAGTCTGCATTCATTTACATATTGATAAGATCAATCATACAGTTTTTTAGCACAATGTACCAAATATAGAGATCAGTCAAAGCAAGGTTTCGCAGCTCACCAGGCTTGTGCTTGATGTTGTCCTTGGAGCCGCACTTTGACGTCACCTTACTCAGATCCACCTTCTTGTTGAGTATCTGCACCTGTCAAATGTCAAGCAGGCCTTTTGATCAGCAGCGTTTAAAACACAGTGAAGGTTATGGATCGTTGATAGTTTCATTTGTTTGGGCCGTTTCTTTTTTCAGCTGCACTTAAAGCCCAGCTGGCATGCTGAACAACCACTGTCAGAGCAAGTAATGATCTCCTGAAGACTGGGAGTCATATCAAGTGGTGGAACACATACTGTCCTCCACATTGTAGTCATGTGCGACAGCAAATACAAGAAGTTAGACTGCAACTTCAAGGTCATGCAGCTTCAATTGAGATGTAATGTTGCTAAACTTTAAAAATCCAGAAATGTTGCAAAGACGTGGTTGAATCCAGCCAGTGACTTTTTAATCTTGTGTAGCAACACAGCCTCAAGACACAAGAGCATCAATTCAAGATAACAAGAAAATCATAAAACCAGAAATCCCATAAGTCATTTTTTTGTAGTGACAGTGTCCACACAGAACCAGACAATCCAAACAGAGACACAGCCAATCAGTGGCAAGTAGTTTACGTCTGCACGACTTTATTATTCGTTTAGTAAGTTAGTAAAACAGGGCAGGACAACACAGGAAGAGTTTGAGGAAGCAGGGGACTGTAAAGCGGGTTCTGAGGAAGGGCTGGTACACAAGCTTTGCTAGCATGCTGTCCATGGATATCCTTCACGTCCAAGTGTCCAAAGTGGCCATAAGCTGGGGAACTTGATGTTTTTAAAGGCTGACACATTTAGTTTATTCTAATAACTAGCTAATGCTGGCGCTTATTAGAATTTAGGATTTTTTTATTTATTTTCATGATGAGCAAAAAAAAAAAAGGCTAAAAAATTACATTTCTTCTTTGCTCTGTTGTCTTTTTAATCAAAGCAAATTTGTTTGACTGATTGGCCGCTGCGTATGAGCTCTGGTTGTAGGCCAGGCAGTACTTACATTCCCTCCACCAGGAACATGCTTCATATTGTCCTTGGAGCCCAAGCGTGAGGTGACGTGGCTGAAGTCCACCTTTTTGGAGACTATCTGAACCTAAATGGACACAGCATGCAGCAAGAGGGAAGAGGAGAGCAAAGGAGGGCAAGGAAGGGAGGAGGTAAGATAAGAGGAGATGAGAGGAGAGGAAACAAAAAGACAAAAGAAGAGAGGAGGAAAGGAGGTAACCATCACACATAAGGTTAGAAAGGAAGGACGGAAGGATGGAGCGAGGATCACCTGTGAAAAACCAAACATGGCTACAATCTTTTTACCTGACCTGAGGGAACTGTTACCACCTGATGGGCAGTCAGGCACTTTTAAATGGTAAATCATGCCTCTGTCACCATTTCAATGGTGATAAAAAAAATCTCCCCAGAAAAGGAAAACAGCACACACATGCAACAGGACTTATTGACATCTGTCCCTGCTGAGGAGAATCCATGAGACCCTGCAGAATGTTGTTAACACACACTGACAGATGACAGAAGCAACGCTGACACTGCAGTTTAATGACAGGTTAGACCACGAGAGCTGTGAGACTGAAAGACGGATCCGAGTTAGTTGTTACAGTTACAATAAAACTAACTGTATGCTTGTTCCACACACACATGCATGCACACGCACATGCCTCCATCCAAGTCTCACATGTGACCAACTCGTAGGACGAGGTCCCTTAACAGCCTCCTGCTGATGAACATTGCCAGCTGTGTTTGATGAGGAAACGCCTTCTCTGGCCGACCACAAGTGGCCACTGATTTTGATTCATTTGTTCCAGAATCACAACTTGTCATACAGAGTGCACATATTTACAGTGTAATACTGTAAATGAGTCTGAGGGCTGATTTAATTGTGTCGAAGTTATTCACTGCTGTTAAATAGTTTACAACCTCAGGATTCAGAAGTACTGAGAGAATAGTTGCTTAATTGACACAAGGTAACCACTGTGTTTAGCTCTTCCACTTAACTGCAGTGCTTAGATTTCACACATACTGGACATGTGCACTTTAACCCTTTACAGACACAGAGCAGATTTTAAAGGAAAGAGCCAGAGATACTCACCTTTTCATCTCCTTCATAAAATATAAAATGCAGTCTATGAAAAACAGCTCGATGATCGTATGAGTTTTTTCTTTTACCCTTGGACTACAAATGACTGAGTCATTCTAAAGCATGCTGCAGTGTTTCCATTGTCTGTTGTCTTGTTATTGTGTTTTACATGCACACTTAGTTTCTAAGTATGAATGTATGACCATATCAGCATAACGCCACTTAACATGTCTAAAATCATTGATTTTGTACTATGGTTAATCAAGCATAAAGTTTGCTGTGTCAGCTTTATTTGTCTACAGGTACTAGATGGTTTGTGGGTAATAACACCTTAGTTGTACATTAGTTATATATATTTATTTGAATAGAGACTTGATGAATCCTACATGGCTCAGTTGTAGAGCCAAAGCAGCTTTGAGACTGTAGCTTGAAGCTATTTAGAATGACTTCTTAAACACAACCAAAAAGCCACTGATGAAATCTGATAAACAACATGAAATGAGGCTTAAAGGAAGAAGGATGCAGACATTAGTTTAGTAACACTGACTAAAATTCCCTCGATCACTTCATTTGCCATTGCTAAAAATAATTTCTCCACTACAGCGTGAATCCCAAGTCGGAGAGTGGGTGTCATAACTCTAACAGTGCTGGAGCAGCCACTTTATTGTGGGTAGTCATTCTGTGCCCTCAGTAGTGCACATTATGAAAAACAAACAGAAAACAAAGGAGATGGTGTAAAGGAAATTAAAAAAAGCATGAACAGAGGGGAGAGGTGGGATGTAGAGTATGTGGCGATGAAGCATGGACTCACTTTGCCCTGGCTTGTTTCTTTGGAGGCGAGGGCCCTGCTCTGAGAGGAGGATGACACCTGGGGAGACAAGGCCACCTGGGGTCAACAACACCACCGTCATTACAAGACACAGGAACAGGAAGTGGTGCAGGTAGGGCAAAACAATATGCATGAGGTCATGGAGGATGATCAGCAGAGAAAAAAAAAAAAGTTTTACACAAATTATCTGCTGTAAAAATCCATTTCAGGGTGACGACGACAACCTGGTCCAACCTGTCGCATGTTCCGTACCTGCCGAAACAGTTTTCCTGTGCTTGCAGGAGTGCACACTGTCAAAATGTTGCTGCAGTCCTGCAATCTAAGCGGTTACTGTAGTTAGGACACTGCTAAGTAGGACCCAAACCAGAGAGTGTGCACTGACGTGACTGTGTCAGGTGCAGTCGAGAGGCAAACGGTGTCAAAAAATACCTGCCAGCAAAAGCAAAACATCCATAGAAATAGCTGCAGAAGAAGACGCAGTGGGACTTACCCTCCCCCCTCCAGGCTGGTGCTTCATGTTGTCTGTAGAGCCGATCTTAGAGCGGGCATTACGGATGTCAGGGGCTGGTGCTGTGCTCGGGCGAGACGCGGTCCTGGAGGCGGTGGTCGTGGTTGTGGTTGAGGAAGTGGGCCGTGTAGCGCGAGGTACCGGGGGCTTCTTCTCCGGTACTGTGCCGGTCGTGGAGGAGGGTGTGGCCGGTTTGGCAGCTGTGGTTCGAGTGCGCAGTGCGGCTGTTGTGGAAGCAGAGCTGCGGGCAGCGGCGGTGCTGGTGGTCTTCGGCTTAGTTGAATCAGCTAAGGGGGGAGAATTATTTAGAGTTAACTGGTGTTTCACTGTCATCGAAAGCACAAGAAACCTTGTGTGTTGTTTACAGTTGACCCTCACAGATAAATGAGACAAGTAAAAAAAAAGGAAGTAAAAGAAAAAGAAAAGAAGTGGAGCTACAACAGAGCTAGAAACAAAGTATCTCAGAGAAGAAGCCCATGCTGTAGGTAATGTTTGCTTTCTTCTCAGTAAAATCTTTTCTGTAATAAACAGTCAGTTTTAGCACAAGTGCAGGTTTTCTCTTTTCTCGGCTTCTGATTGAGAATCACCTGCTGTACCAGTATTAAACCAACATTAACCTGGGTAACATCCACAGACAACACACCCATTAACTGCTTGTGTGAATAATACCACCTGTGTTACTGCATTAATTTTCAATAGCTCATAAAATCCTTCCTTTCCCGTGTGCTCACGATGGCACGTTCTATGAGGCTGTACTCCTTCCAGCCATTTTTTTTGGTACATTTGCCCAGCTACAGAGGCAGTGCAACACTTGCACCATTTGAAATCTGTCAATCCATGTGTGTTTTGCTGTATGTCAGCTCTTTCTGCAGAGCGCTGAGCCATGAGTGTTGCTGTCAATCCTCCTTCAGAGCCTTTGGTGTCTCTCCAGCTCTTGCTAAGACATGTTTAATTGAGGAAATCCTCCCGCTTGCCCCCGTGTGCCTCTGAAGAGTAATTTGACTTGCCGTATGAACCCTGGCAGATTAGACAACCGGAGGCTGTATCAGCAGGAGCCGCACACTCCTGTCAACAGCGAGGGGGGACAGTAATCCACAGGCTGCTGTGCTGAGAGATTTTAACTCTCCAGGGCCATTCAGCTCTAAAGCCCCCCTCTCCCTCTCTTTCTATCAGAGCATTGTCATGGTTGGACAGTGTGTGTTGCAGTGTCACAGTCCTGCTGACAGCTCTCCTGATACCAAAATGTAAACTAATCTGTTGACAGGAGGAGTAAAGCTGTAAGTGTGTGGGAAGAAAGACAGGGAGAGAGGGAGAGAGAGGGAGAGAGAGGGAGAGAGAGGGAGAGAGAGGGAGAGAGGAGCCAAAACGGAGTACAGGATTACTTGTACAGAAGAGGAGAGTGAAGATGAAAGAGGACAGAAACATGTGCAGCGAGCTAAAAGCACAGAGGGCAGAGCAGTGAGACTTCAGACTGATGCTGGAAATGTTGTCACCAGTTACATTTTATTTAACAACAAAGACAAGCCATTACTTGAATCATTGCTTTGACCCTGTAAAATCTGCCTGTATAACCTCAAAAGTAAATATTCAAACAGACCTATTGTCCTTTTCATTCATCTTTATTTTATATGCATAGTTAAATTGTCCAGTTCCTTATATTTTAATCTTTATTACACTTACAAAACACTCTGTTTTCTTTTTAATGACCTGTGGAATTACAATTTTTCCAATGGTTCCCCCTGAAAATTGGATTTTAATAGGAACTCTAAGCCAACTTTTAGAATATTTCATCATGTGTATTGATGATATATCACAGGACATGGGACATGTTGTCATTTGACTTTCATGTTACTCATCCTCTGTGCTTGAATAACAAACTGCAGGCAGAAGCTGACAGTGT
This sequence comes from Acanthurus tractus, assembly GCA_029783725.1. Taxonomy (NCBI): domain Eukaryota; kingdom Metazoa; phylum Chordata; class Actinopteri; order Acanthuriformes; family Acanthuridae; genus Acanthurus; species Acanthurus tractus. The sequence goes on from JAQNCA010000016.1 coordinate 2,481,358, forward strand.
CTGCTGTTTCTGTATGCTGTAACAAGTGAAGAGAGTGCTGTGATACCTGCAGAGGTCCTCAGAGTGCTGGGCTTCTTCTCCTCTCCTGGCTTACCGTCTGTCTTAGAGGCTTAAACACAGACGGTGAGTGTGGAAGTGAGGCAGTGTCAATAAAAGCATGGAAAGTAAATGCTTACTAGTTTGCAATGTTACTGTCAGGCATCAGAAGAAATACTGAATACACCATTTGAATTACAATAAAAAAACACTTACAAGCCAAACATTGAAATACTGATCACCAAAAGTGTGTGTGTACAATTATAATATCTGTGTTAACATGTCTGCTTTACCCAGAGGCTTTTTGGCTGCAGTGGTGGTACTGGTGCGAGTAGTCGCCGTTGTGCGCATTGAAATAGAGGTTCTACTGGCTGCTGTGGTAGCAGTTCCATTTTTGGTGGCGGCCATGGAGCCTGTCTGATTTGAGGTGGCAGTGCTGGCCTTTGGCACAAGGGGGCGCTTCTCTGTGGTTGTCTGATGAGAGGGAGAAAAATACAAACAGGGTAGACATCAGGAGAGGAGAGAATGGAAAGACTGATGAATGATGGAGGATACTATCAGAGCAGTAAATGCTGCAAATCAGAGGGCTCACCGCAAACGAGATGCCGTGTGCCCTTAAGTGGGCCACAAAACAGCGCGCATGTCTAACTGTTGTCATTAGATGAGGCAAATGTTCAGTGAAAAAATTCAGGTCAAAGCTTTTGCCCTGATGAGTGTAACATGTTGACTAAGTCCGAGGCGCTCCTTGAGGATTGCACATTCAGCATCGTATTCCCTCCTCATGAACCCGTGGATGATGCCACGCTCCACATGCAGCTGAGCCATCCTGCAACAGGCCGGCCTGGCTGAACCCCACCTGCACCCCTGGGCTCCGAGAGGCTAAATAAAGGCTGTTAATTAATCGGCTGTGGTGTCACACTGGTTGCAGTTAAGGAGGCCACCATACGAGGGGGATAGAAGGCTGATGGGTCTTTAGAGAGAAAAACTCAATGGGACTTCAAGATGTCTAGTTTTGGAGGTTTTTAAGAGTCAGGACTTGATGCCACAGTAACACAGTCTTAATGTAGTGACACTTATCTCAACAGGCAATGGGGGGAGGGGAGGAGGAGAGGAAGGGAATTTTTGTGTCCAACCAAGTCCCAAAATATTTACCAACATTTTATGGATCAGTTAGGAGCCGTTACAAGGAACAGCATCTGGGTTGTGCAAAACTGACAAGAATATTAGAAAGTGTCAGACTCATTAATGACTTTGTATTGTTTGTTGTTTTTGTTTGTAGCAGCATGTGCTGAGCTGAGCTGAGCTGGCAACCAAAGAAATGTTATTTTTATTTGGTCAGATTTCAAAGATTTTGAAAGCTGCTGTTACTATGAGTATTCACACAGGCAAGAGTGTTATTTACAGCTTACAACAACTCTGTGCATGTCTCGCAGTATCTCTGTGTATTACTGAATAAAATATGAATTGAATGAACCAGAGATGTCATCTTGTCCAATGTGTTATATCCATTTCTGTGTGAGTTGAGTCCGCAAGTTTTTATAAAACTGCAAAAGTAACTCTGTTGAGTATTCCTTTATTTCTGTGCGACAGGGCTAAATATGCAGCTGTACCCTTTGACCGAGATTCGTTAGAGTGTTAGAACAGTACTGTGAGTGTGTGCACGCTAAAAGGCACAGAGACCAGATGGTCATGTTCTCTGACTAAGGAAAAGACAGATTTGTGAGAGCCCAAATTAACAAGAACTACACCATTAACAGGCCTTACACTCGACCAAACGGGAAATATGGTCAGACCTGATCCAGACCCATCAGGTGTGTTATATATATATGTGTGTGGGTGTATATATACGTATATATATATAGAGGCCTGTTGTTCCTTCTAACTGAGAATTCCTCAATCAGCGTTTTGAAACTTACCTTGGGTTTAACATCACGTGCAGTGGTTGTGACTGAGGATGTTAGGCGGCTGGTGGACGTGGTGGAGAGCCGCTTTGGACCGGCGGCGGCTGTGGATGGTGCCTTGGTTGTGGTTGGTTTTTTGTCTGAGGTGATTGAGGTGGTGATGGAGGATGTGGGGCGCTTAGTAGTGACTGCGCCACCAGCGGCGGCGCTACTCGGCCGCGTTTTGGTAGCAGCAGTTAGTTTGGTCGCCCCAATGGCAGGCTGTGATGCAGGGCCGAAAACATTCGGGAGGGATGGAGGGATAAATGAGGAGGGAGAGCAAAGAAAAAGAAAATAAGGCCATATGAAATGATAACAGCAGGGGAGGTAAGCAGCACAAGCAGCATTATAATCACAAATCATAGTGACAATGCAAAATAAATAACAGGAATTCTGATGTTTCAATGTAAACGTGAGTTCATGACTTCAAATAGCTCTGAAAAAGCTATTTTTGTACTCCATGTAAAAAACTGGGATAAAGAAGCAGCAGCAGAAGCTTTGGCAGTGTGTGATGAAAGAAGTCTGTCGTTTAGAGTTGCTCTCAAAATATTACACAGCACATAACTCTCATCCAGTACAACACAATTCCCCAAATGTTTCAGCTGAATTCCCTTCATCAAGGTGTTGAGCCCAGCAATTAGTACTGTGACTTCACCGGGAAAATGCAGTCAACCATAAATACGAGAAGTAAGACAGAGTCAAATGAAATATCAGTTTTAATGGAGCAGAGAGTAAAAACTGAGTCGTAAACACCTGAAGTGTGAGCGGATCAAAACTTGACTGGAGTTAAATATTTGAGTTTGTTCAGATAAAAAGCAAATAATAGAGTAAATAAATTAATAAAAATGTTAGGTGGCAGATTTGGTCAGATTAGTTTTATATGTGTATGTTTATGTTCATTGTGTCTGTGTGTTCTTCAGCATTCTGACAGTATGAGACAAAACCTCCTGATAAGAAAAAGTCCTAAAGGCCAAAGAGTGTCAATACACATTTTCTGTACAGAAGAGCGACTTTAAAAGCACAGGTGTTGGGGCTGAGGTGACCAGCCTCTGACGGAACAGATGAGATGCATCTCCCTGTGACTCCGAGTTCTCTCATTTACATGTTGTGTCTTGTAGCTCCTGCTAATCCTGCAGTCAGGAATAAACCTGGATTTGTTCAGAGCTGTGTGACTGCAGAACTCATGCAGTGCTGCATGCAACGACCAGGGCTAATGCTAAGCTAGCTGTTGATGGTTGATAAACACCACCAAGCCTTTCACTCTCTGCGTGTTAAACCACTATATGTTTCTGCAAGTGTTACATAAGGAAGCTGAAAGGTGTAATGTGGTTTAGAGCTGCTTAAGGCCCTTGTGTCATAACTGAGCTACACTGAACAGTTATAAAGTCAAAAAAGTATAAAGGCATGTCATTGTTTTTCAGTAGGAAATATGCAATGAGAACCGTGTAACGTTTATGGAAACACTATTTTAATTACTTAATAAAAGCATTGTTGCAACGTTATACCAGGCTATATCTTCAGTAGTTTTTAATTATGTATGCAGTTATAATGAACCTCTGAACAGGAGCAAGATAGTTAATAAATGTTATTAACAGGTTACATCTGTTTTAATTTGATGAACATATAAGAATTGATGTTTTTATGTGACGCTGTAATTCTTATTTTAATGCAAAGCCACATTAGTAATGGATGAACAACGCTGTATATATAGTGACAGAAACAAGGTCAGGCAGCACCCAGATGAAGGCGGGACAGCTGAAAGGTACTTATCATGATGCACTGGACCAACAGTTGTGTGAGCTGTTTAATGGTCTGTGGAAGCTAACACTAGTCCAAACCTGGAGTGTGTTTCTTTTAAATTTAAATATTCAAACTTATCCTACCACATTGCTTGCAACAATAAAAATATAATAATAATAATAATAATAATAATAAAAGCGTTCTCATGTGGAACCTGAGCATGAATCTGTATGTGACGTCTCATACTGTAACACAGTGATATGGGTTTCCTGTGAAATGATTCCAGTAGTCTCCCCATGTTTCTCAGCATGATTCTATGGATGGTGTCAGTATGTGAGTGTGTGATGAGGACTGTTGTTAACTCTGACTCCTACCTTCGCCTTCTTGTCTGCACTTCCCAGGTCTCTGTTCGGTGTGCTGCTTCCGTTAGCTGTAGGTTTCGCTTTTTTGGCCTTTTCTCCTCCGTCTGCTTTTGCAGTCTTGTCCTTCTTATCATCTTTCTTCTCCACACTCTTTTTGTCTGCCTGTGTTTTGTCCTGCTTCTCTTCCTTCTCGTTCTTCTGTGCTGTTTTTTCTGCTGGCTTCTCAGGTGGCTTCTCCTCGTCCTTCTTCTCTGTCTTAATGGCTTTGTCTGCATCGGCCTCCTCTTTCTTGGTTTCTTTCACCTCTGCTGTCGTCTTTGTCTCTGTGTCATCCTTCTTCTCCATCTTGTCATGACTGGTGTCAAGTTTGACGGGTGTCGCCTGCTGCTCCGAGGTCTTTTCCACATTTTCGATGTGCTGCACTTTGCCATCCTTCTCCTCTGTTTTCTCGAGCTTCTCGCTGTTTTTGTTCTCAGGTTTTTCTTCCACTTTGATATCTTCATCTTTAAACACTTTCTCCACATTCTCTGTTTTATCCACTTTGCTCTCCACTTTTTCTACTTTCTCCGTTTTGTCCTCTTTATCTGTCTTCACCAATATGTCTGCTGGTTCCTCTGCTTTGCTTATTTTATCCTCTTTTTCTGCCTTCTGCTGCACTGACTCCACTTTTACTGTCTCCTTCTTTTCTTCCACCTGTTCCCCATGTTTCTCTGTGACCTTCACTTCATCTACCTTTTTCTCCACTTTCTCATTCACCTTTTCTGCCTCTTTCTCTTTTACCTTTTCTGCCTCTTTCTCCTTTTCTTTCACCTTTTCTGCCTCTGTCTCCTTCTCTTTTATCTTTTCTGCCTCTTTCTCCTTCTCTTTAATCTCTTTTATCATCTTTTCTGCCTCTGCCTCTGCCTCTTTCTCCTTCTCTTTTATCTTTTCTGCCTCTTTCTCTTTCTCTTTTTGTGTCTCATTCTGTTTTTCCTTCTCTGTCTCCTTCTCAACCTTGGCTGGTGTCTCGCTGCTTGTGAATTCAACCTTCACGCCTCTCTGCTCAGCTTTATCCAGAGGGTCAAACAGGTCCACCTTCTTGCTATTATCCTCCATCTTCTGTTCCTTCTTCTCTGCATTTTCCATCATGTCTGATTTTACACAAAAAAAAAATAAGAGATTAAAATTAGAATTCAGGCCTGTACATTATAAATAATAAGTATCTAATCCAATCCAACAACACACACACAGACACACACACACATACACAGCTACTTGCAGCCGGTAGCCCGAGTACCTCCAGCTTCGCTCATCCTAAACTCAGAAACTTATCCTAAACTTAACTTGAGATACAGAATCAGAGCTTCCTCTCATACATGGAATTTTCAGTTGGACCACATCCCCAAAGACAGTCCCACAGAGACTATTCTTTCTCAGAAACAACTACAGAAACACAGAGTGAAAACAGAGTTTCATGCTGCGATCACTAAAACTCTCCCCGTGCCACAGAGATTATGAAAGAATGAGCCTCTGGGCATAGATGCATGAGATGTTCTCGCTGCCCTGCATCGCTCTCACTCACTCTCTGTCTTTTTTAGCAGCATTTTACAGTTTAACCACAGCTGTTAAATGCTGCTGTTGAATGGAAACTGCACCTGAGCTTCAGTATTTTGTTCACTCTGGAGGAAAAGTGAGACACAATGATGTCTACACAAAGACTTAAAATACTTTAGAGTGCAACCTAAAAATACTACAGACAAACAAGCAAAGAAATCAGAGTATTGTAATGTTGGATGTACTGTGAACTACATAGTAAACAAAAAATAAAGCAAAAAAATTAAACAGAATTAATAATAGCACAGACTCAACATGGCACATAAAAAGTATAAAGTATAAAAAATAGAACTAGTGACTTTTTGAGGCAGTTCTATGATTTCACAAAAGAAATGATTATAAAATTCACTTCAAAACAAGAAAAGAGGAAAAAGGACAACTTCAGGAATACACTGTTTTCTTTAAGTATTAGGAATTAGGTCCCTTTATCTTTGCATTATGCTCCTAATTACAGACAGTAGCTTTCTCAGCCTAGGTAATTAAAATATTATTTTTGATATGCTATATGTAAATGTATGCGTTGATGCTGAAATTCCAATTTAATGATTTGGCCTCTCACAGTTAAAACATCTTCTGAAAATACAATCCTGTCATGTTCCATATCTTTCTTTTCCCTTGTCTTTCCATTTATTTATCCTCTACTCCATCATTACAATGAAACGTTGGATCTTAATTATGAGAAATATACTTATGTTGCTTTGATTTTTTTTCCATTTGCCTTTTATATACTTAACATTTTGAATAAAAATGAAACAGAAAATAATTCAGTGTAACAAATTATTGCCTTAGGCAGAGTTATTAAAAAAATGAAAATGTTTTAGACATAGTTTATTGACCTGAATGAGGGCAGAACTCCTGAATCTAAATCATGTTGCTGCCCTGCTGAACCAAAATATCACGAAACATAAACACGGCAGCAGTAGATACGCATGTCTCCTGTTTTGACTCACTGAATGAAACGTGTGCATCATCTGACCTCAGGTGATGGTGACCTAACAGAGGGGTGAGCTGTGGCCCAGTTTAGGGGCAGGATCCACGGATGTTTGAAGGAATACTACACACAACTTATTCAAATCTGTTGTCTGAAGCCGGAGGGCAGCAGTGTGTTCAAGCAAACCTTCACAATCCACAGTCACAGTGTATCTGACATACAGAAATGTACATCACAAACCCTCACACCAATTTGTATGTAAGTCTGAAAATGGCTTTTATCTCAGGGAGAGTGTTCAGTGGACCAGTGCGAGCACATGGCGTCTTGCCTGTGTGTTTAGATTTGATTGGGGTTTTGAAAGGTTGTGGGAATCAGCTATTGGAGATTTTTCGGTGCCTTAATCGACTCCATGACTTGTGGGTTGCAGCCTCAGGTGTCAAACCAACAGGTAAATTACATTCACTAACTTTTCACTGTTTTTCAAGGCTAGCACACACCCGTCCCTGTCACCTCATGCAGCAAGCTTTTTTCTTCAAACACTTGGTGAGTACAATTTAATTACCTCAAAGAAAGTGGGCGTAAACTATGAAAATAAGAGCAAGGTGGTTTGATGCTGCTATCATTTAAAAGCTGTTGTGCAGTCTATGACCCTATGAAAGCCTTCACAAGAATCACAGTGGTGCTCTTGAACTGGCTTATGGCTTTTCCTTCAGCCTTTATAGCCTCTGCTTTCTCTTTCAGGCACCACAGAGAACAAGCGGCAGGTAGATACTCACTTCCATTCAGTTCTGAGGTCTGTATGATTCCTGTTATTTTTAGCAGACAACAGAGAAATCATGTCAGAGGGCTAACAATGGGGACAATAACGCTAAAGAAAGGAGCAGAGACAGAGTGTAGGGTTTTCTCTTCAGCCAACCTGAAAGATATTGATTATCAGATGTAGAGGTGAGTGGATTGACAGAAGGAGAGTGATAACAGAGACGAATGCAGAGGAAACACAGAGAAAAAGAACCTGTAAGAGGTGTTTAAAAATTCTCTTTCTTTTTCTTTTAAATTTCTTCTAAGCTTTAGAGCTACATTTCAAAATCAAACCACCAATAAAAATGAACTAATAATTGAAGAAGAAAACATTCAGGACTGAGAGAGGCAGTAGGGAAACTGAATGGAAGAAGGGAAGAAGAAAAGGGAACTGAGGTGTAAATTTTTGAGTAGAATGAAGTGACATTATGAGCTTACATAACCTACAGCAACCTCAGACCTGGAGTCATAGCAGACATCCGACCAAACAGAGTGAACACAGAGACGTGACAATACACAAGATTAAAAAAAAAAAACAAATGACCTAAATAAATTGAGACAGTGGTGTGACAAGACAAAGGAAAGAGACATGAGGAAAGAAATGGAGTAAGAAAAAATGAACAAACAAACAAGGCCTTCATTTTCTACACTGTAAAACTAAACAATGGGAGGCTCAGGAGATCAACTTAATCCTCTAATTAGGATGGAAATGTGGTCCGTGTCACAGCTGTGGAAGGTCTGACGAAAATGGCTTCATTTAAGCAAACAGCAGGAGGCTACGCCCAGATTACCTACTCTCACACTCACTCCTGTGTGACTCTGTTTCACAAAGTTCTTCTTTTGTTCTACTTTTTTTTTCTCCACACATTTCACACTTACTTTTAAAAAAAAATCATTAAGCCTGACCTGTTTGAACACTGTAAGCCATCACCACTGTTCTTAAGCTGATATCTGCCAATGTTTTCAGACACACACACGTCATCAGGCATGTATCGCACACCACCGCAATTTAATTAGAAAACGTTATTTTAAACACAAAAAGATCTTTGTCCAGATACGTTTATTTAACGCCAATTCAGAGATAATCTCTGGCCAGACCAGCATGCCTGAAAGAGAACATCACATGTCCCTGTCATACGACATGACAGTAACAGAAGGAGATTCACTTTATGTTTATTTGTCTCCATGGGGAAATTGATTTGCAGCACCAATCACATGACATGTTATGTACATCACCATACGAGAACAGATTCATACATACCTATATTTGCATTACACTAAAGTGGACTGATTAAGAACACTGCAATAGGCATTTTGACCAGACAGCTTGGAACTGCTTTTTTGTGGTCATTGTGTTGGAAAACAGACTAGGAGACCAGAGCACACATCCTGATGAAAGAGCCATTTAGGAAGCAAATGCAGGTGTCTGCATCATTCCTTCTGAAAGGGTTCCTTCCTGCCCTTCCAGACTGCATTGTAAGTTACGAAGCAAAATACGGGCAGCAGCATTTCTACAGATATCTGAGTAGTGTGTGTGTGTGCCAGGCTTAAACACAGCAAAAGAAATACGTTTTAAACAACAGAAACGGTGTGGATGTGGACAAAACCAACTGATACCAAAACCTGCAGCATTGATTTCTCTCAGAGACATTCTGATTTGATGCATTAATTCATATTCTAACAACAATTGTGGTGCAGACAGCACAAAATCCCCAAAGCAATGGGACTATTCAGCAACAAAAAGAAAAAGAAAAAAAAGCAATCATTCACCTCCCTAGAGAGTGACATAAATTATTAACAAGGCTTGTGATTGGAAGCATCAATCACGGTGTGCCTTCAGGGTGGAGGTTGATGATGGGGGCATTACCGAGCGAAATATTTCACAAGAACACAAGGGTAAGTTGGAGGTCAACCATGATATCAGCAATAACTCGAAATATTATGAATGTGACATTCATGTTAGATATTTTCAAAAGGGCAACATAAAGCACAGAAAAATGCAGTGTGTTTTTTATTGTGAATGAACCAATGATTGTTCACAAAACAACAGGCTTCATGTGAGAAACAAATTAAATGCAGGGATTTATTCTTAAATGGGACAAAATTGTAAGTGATTTAAAGGGCTTGGATGCCGATGTCAAGCTTACAAAGTATTTCATATTATTTTTAGGACTCTCGGGTGAATGTAGACTGTGTCTCATAAGCCTATTTAAAACATCCATAGTGGGAAATACAAAGGTTTGGCATTTGATGGCTCCTTGTCACAATACAATGGCCTTGTATTATGACTTTTAAACTACTGTTTAGGTTTTAGAAATATTCTCTTGTTATGACAAGACAGAATGTCTCCTGAGAAAAAAGATTACTGATGTTTCCTTGATTCTATGATAAATTCTGTCTCATCTGATAGGTAGAAAACATTATACGTTTGCAGTTCTCGTTACTACATGGAGGATTACATGATGTTTCTACAGGTGTCATCACATAAGTGCAGTGTAGAGAACTAACTACTCTATAACTACTCTACAGTAGCAGATGTCTAATTAGCCAGTGGAGGTGACCCTGTGTAAATGTGTGAACTGTCTGAGTTAACAAGGCGCCATTTTCCTGTTCTTTAAATTTGACCGTCATGTTTTTAAGAAATTCTGAACTTCACTGGCTTGTTGGATGAGTTGAGTCTAACAAACAGGTATTTTCCCCTCATCTTTCTTCAAACAAACAATAAAACATACAAATCCCCTCCACACAAGCACTGTTACAAAATAAGCTCCATTTAAAACACAACTGACACAACTGCTGTCAGGAACATACCACACCAACGGGTGGTCATACAATGCTAAAACCATCTTAGCCAATGAGAAGCCTGTAAAAGACCGGTCACTGATTGAACACTGACAACTACAGGACGAACTGGGTCTCATCTAAAACAAGGTACGATGCTGCAGGGACTGGTTTTTCAAAGTGTTGGATAGTGTGATGACGTCTGTAGCACATTCCGACACCCTGTTCATCATTATTGTGAAAGAGTTACTGTTCATTTACATAAAACAATGTTACAAATGCTGTTAGCAATGGTAGCACCAGCACCATGTGAACAGGAACGACAATCTGACATCACAAGCAGAGTTTTACAATCTTACATGTCAAAACTGCAAACTAAGTTTCTAAATTCCTTCATACTCAAAGGTTTTTTTCCAAAAAAAGGCACATTTTCAATCACCTGAAACTGTGGGTGTGGACAAAACAACAAAAAATATAGGAAAAGCTACTTTTTAATGTGTGAACTAGGCCTGAGTGATGTTAACATTGTGTCTCTCCAAAGGGGGAAAAGGACAATTCTGTACTGTGAAGTTCTTCCTCAGAATGAAAAAGTAATTTTTATTTAACCAAAAGCAAGGCAAACTTTTAACTCATGTCATCTAAGAAAATTCTTAGGCTTGAGTGCTTCCCAGACTGAGTTTATTCCCACACTGTTCTCTTCACGTAGAATGGTTGTTCACTCCTTTTCCTATTGTCCTACCGTGTTTGTGACGTTGAACCATCAAGTGTATAGATATCATGTCCATACCTCTAAGACCTCCTGTGCAGTATGGTAATAACATTGCCATGGGTCACATGGGTCACAAAGGCCAGCGCACACCCTGACAAGAGCTTGAGCTCGATCGTAACCTGCTGCATTAGCAGAGCTGCTGAGGCACCGGGATGTTCTGTGGTTTCCTGACTCTTGAATAATATATGCAGAGAACGATGAACATCTGAATGCAGTGAGCTAATTCATTTGAAGGTTTCATTAGCAAAATGATAACACTAAGAGCTCATTTAGGGCTGTTAAGGCAAGATTTATTTTTCTGTCTGATTAATATGGTAAAATATGCAGACTTAACTCTCATATCTCATAAAATGGCTCTTTAAGTTGTCATTTTTTATGGAACTGTTGCAAAAAGAGCATGTCTGATACTTGTAAATCAAGTATCGGAATGTATTGATTTGGATGAAACATCGCAATTAATGATCTACAGTGTCAGATGTGCACTTTTTGTGCTACATTTCTTTAAAAAATTACAACTTATGGAGTTTTTTTTCACAAATTTGAATAAAGTCAACATATTTTATCATATAACAAGATAAAAAAAAACAAACAGGCAAAAAAAGATGCACTGGTTTGGATGAAAGCTCTGTAATTACCTCAAGAATATATTTGCCTTTTTTTGAAAAAAAATAAGCTGGTCTTTTGCTTTATATTGACCAAGGATGCTCAGTGCATGATTATGTTTTACTCACAAATAAAGCTATTTGAGGGAGAGTTTGTTATCTTTATTTTCAATGGGGAATCTAAAGCAGGTGACCAGGGATCAAGATGTAATCCTGACCAACTGAGATTTCAATCAATAATAAAGCATGAAGGACGAAAGTCTGTGGCCCTCCTCACTTGGATTATGTAAATGTAGCCCTAACAACTGCTGTCTCATTAAAACCCTGTCACTTTTTGCTCTACGCACTTGAAGCTCTCAGGCTGACTCGGTCGGCACTGACAAAAGCACTCTTTTTGAAGTGAAAGCTACACTCAATCACTGCACTCTGGTAGCACATCAAAGACACTGACACTCTCAAGTGGTTGTAAAGTGGTAACAGAGTGGAGACGGTGGAGAATGAACTTCGTGGCATCTGAAGTGTTACACCACAGTTTATCTTTCTTAACAGACATATTAAAGACGCACTGACAGCTCGGCTATGATATAATTACAGCTGCCTGCCGCTGAGTTGTTAAATACTTTTCCTTCGTTTTAGGTTGAGGTTTATGGCATAAATCATGTCTTTATAGGGCGAGTTTTATACTGTCACTTTCAGAATAGACTGGACTCCTGAATTTCTTACAATATGTTAAACACTGTCACTTTTACCCAAAAGTAAAAGGCACTTTTTTGACTTTGAGTTCTGAATTGATTTATTTAAGTTTTCTCTTAAAAATGCACAAATATGTGCCAAAATGCACAGGAATTATTTCAGAAGATTTCTGAATACAAGGATACACACTAACACACAGTATGAACACAAACTTCCTATCCAATATCCCAGAACACAGACATACAAAGGAACGAGCATGTTAACAAACACAAAGACGGTTGCACCTCTCAGCACCATGACAGCCATCAGCAAAGGTAGCATACTTACCAAAGCCATTTACTACAGCCGCCAATGTTGAAAACATTCAGTTATATGTGCCTGAGTATCTTCTTAATTCTGACAATGTAAGTGGCTGAAAACATCCCTGTGACAAGGATTTATGTGGAGAGACAAAAATGATTTGATCTGACATGACAAGAAGACCTACAAACTGACTCGAGCCGTTTGTTTAGTGTGGGATTTGTACCGTGTCTGTCGTAATGCAAGATGATAGACTGAACTCTGACCTCTTTTGGTAAAATTTTAACTTCATCACAAATCAGCTGAATCTCTGCTTTCACTCATGCTCTTTTCTCCTTCTTTCTCCCCCCTACTTTCTCCTTTTCCCTCTCATTCCCTTCATTCATTCATCTACTCTATAATAGATGCCCTGCCCATCTAATCAAATCCTGTACTTTGTGTTTTCAAGCAAAAATACAATACGCATGTACAACTCGTACAATCAAACTGCATTGGCTGCTTATATTACATAGCTTTTTAGGAAATCATTGTATCTCCTTCAACGCTTTCTTAAAGAAAAAAACTGATGTGCTTTTTTTAGCTTCTATCCAGTGGACATAAAGGATTTTTTTTTTCAAAACAACAGAAGCCAGAGACATCCCTTCATGACCTTGGTAAGAAAGCAAACAGATGCATGAAAATAACACACAGCCTGTGGCTTGATGACTCCACCATGCTCCTATTTAGACTTCAGGGGGCAGAAAATTAAGATCACTGCCCCTTTAATACACCAGCGTCCAGGCAGGCAGCCTCTGCTATACTCCGCTTTGTGGAGGGCCACGGAAAGCAAGCGAAGAGGAAGAGAGACAAAGAAACACGCAAAGAGAGCGAGAGAGAAAAGTGTGAGAGAGAGACAAAGTGAAAGAAGGATGGTCATTATAGAAGGCATCACCATACTGGGCAGCACATCCCAGTCAGTGACCCCATTTTGGCTCGTAGTAGTCATTATTTGACATGCCCAAGACCCGCCTTCAGCCATCTTGGCTCTGCTTGTCTTCACCAAGAATCTAATGAGCATTCAGAGCAACAGGACAGCAGAAGAAAGGGATGGAAAGAGAAAGCAAGGCAAACAGAAAACAAGGGAAGCGTGGGGTACTAAAGGGAAAAAAATGATGGCAGATAAAGAGAGAGCTTGAATCAACAGTAATGAGCTGTGTTATCCTGACCCTGCATGCAAATGTCAGCTGGAGAGTCAGCTACTATACAGCCTCATGCTGCAAGCTTGTTGTGTTCCAACACACATTTGCATGCACATGATCAGACACACGCAGTTGCGCATACAGACAGCCACCTGTGACTACCAATACAAAAGCTAAGCCAATATACCTGTTGTCTTAGTATTCACACACTAGTAAATGAATTTATTCAAACACTCTAAACAGTTTGTGGTAAATCTGCATCTAAAACCGGCGAGACAGACACTACCAGCACGGAATGTCAAGCAGCCTGCGAGGGGCTGCTCTGTTGCTGTCGACTTCTTGCAGCTTTTCATTCTTTCTCTTTCACTCTCTCCGTCTCTCTTCCTGACACTCCTCCCAGCTGCAGCTTTTCTTAACCCCAATGCTTTTGCAAGCTTTTGGATTGGTAAACAAAATCAGCTTTGAAACAGATGGAGTTAGATGTAGCATTCAAACAATGAATGAATGATTCCCTGACTTCATCAATAGAAATATACCCACAGACTACACATACGTCATACGTTATATACGCAACTGGTGAGCATCTTTAAACAATTTCATCACCATAAAGAAGACCTACATGATAGAAGAAGTATTTGAAATGCTAAATTATAAATGAGTCCTTAGGCTAATTGGCAGCAAGATTTGTGTATTTGCTTCACTATGGCTGAAGCCACCAAATACATATAGAAGACCACACATATTTCTTATTTGACCTTCTTATTACCCAGTCTTAATGCTGCACCCACGTTAACCCTTTACCACTTTAGTCCTTTTTAAAGGTTCTCCACATTTGTAAAGAATCAATTCATGGTTAGACTGTAAAAATACTCATAGAGCAGGATGACACCACATAATAGATTCCAGTGACATACTCTGCCTTGGATTTTACCTGAGTGAGCCACAATAACCAATTCAATTCATATCCTACATTTTCAGGTAAAAAAAAAAAATGTCTCAGAGTACTAGCAGTCTGTGAAAGTTCTGCATAGTGCTAGGCCTTAGAAGCTCGACTGGGAGCAGCAAAACCTAGAAATCAGTTTTTCAATATCAACATGCCTGGCAGTCACCTTTGATACTTGAAGAACAATGTCAGTTTCAAATGCAAGACAGCAAAAATAAACTCTACCTACCATCCACTTTGATGAAGGGGTTAGTACTTGACTGCCAGCCAAGGTTGGTATAGCCACCAGTTGCAAGGTCACCATCAGTGTCCCCTGTCACTGTCGTTTTTTTGCCAGCTTCAAAGTCTACACCTGCATTAGTACTGAGTTTAGTATTGGTGCTGTCAAACTCAGCAATCTTAGCCATATCAGATTTGGTTTTAGTTTCCCTTTCAGTGTCGGAGCCTAAAGACAATGGAGAGCTGGTATCCATGCTGCTAAACCCCTTAGGGCTGGAGGGCACTGGTAGTACAATCCCACCTGGCTCCTTTTCCACCTTAAAGACCTCCAGTGGAGCCTCTAGTGGTGACAAGGGGAAACCACTATTGCTGTCCTTCAGAGGTGGAAATGGGGAGAGGCAGAGGCGGGGTTCAGGTGGGGCTTGCCGCAGGTCAATATGTGTGGCGCCTGCTGCCGAGAGGGTGGGTGGTGGGGTTGGGGGCTGGTCATCAGCTACGGTTAGTGAGCGCTTCATTGAGTGTGGTGAACGACGTGGACCCCCCATGGGTGACAACAGCTGGTCCAGCCCTGACCCATCTCCACTTGGGTATTTATCTGGGAGCTCCAAACTGGTCGGTACCGACAGATGGGAACAGTCAGACATTGCACGGCGCATGGCCTTCCTCTGCTGCTGAGCTCGCCCCATGAAACAGGGCTCCAACTCCAACCCCTCCTCTTCCTCTTCTACCTCTTCCTCCCCACTGTTGTCCCCTGAAGAGCCCTCTGAAAATTTTTGGGCCCCCAGAGCTGCCCCAGCTCCAGCCACTGTTTCATCGCCCTGACTGTCATTGACAGCTCCAATTACGCAGTAGTTAGGGGCCACCTGAGGCATGGCAACCTTTGGGCTGGCTTCAGCATAAGTGGAGTTTTTCCATTGTTCAGATGGAGATTCTCCATCAACTGGAGATGATTCCATCAGTGAGGCTCCTGCTGAGTTTGGTGGCACTGCACAAGTGGAAGATGACAACGCTTTATTTCTGTCAAGGGTTCCAGGAACTGCTGGCAGGGAGGTCCTGCTGGTGCCTGTACATCCCAGTGCAGAGGGTAATCTGCCTGGGGAAGCAGGGGAGGGAGATGGGGAAGAGGACAGAGGGCTGTCTGGGCTTTCTCCTGCGCTGCCCAGAGATGTGTTACCCAGCGAGGTGCTTCCAGAGATGCCCTCTGCCTTGCCTGGCACCTTTAGCTCCACGTCCATGCTGCCCCTACCTGGCTGTTCAAAGAAGCACAGCTTGTCTTCATCGGTGAGACCGGTCGGTGCCAGAGCCCCATCACCTACCACCAAGCCCCTCGAGGGGCCCATATCCATGCTTGAGGGGTGTTGCCAATCCCAGCCCTGTGCTGGCATAGAGGGCAAGGGGGATGGCACCTTACACAGCTCACTGTACTCCGTAAAAGGAGAGCCAGGTTGCTGATTGGAGAGAGACGACATGCTGTCTCTCCTCTCTTTTCTCTTTCTTCCCCTTTCTTTGTTTCACAGATTGTCTTTGTCTCAGTCTTAGGTGTCTTTAGGTAATCTTCACAACTTCTCTTCCCTTCTATCCCTCTTTCCTTTGTTGCGCTGTTATTCCTTTTCCTTCAGTCACTCAGGTGAGCCTTACACTTTGTATCTGTGCGCGTGGAGTCTCTTGTGCTGTGTCTCCGCTCTGAACTCAAACACACACTGAGGGTGAACTGGATGTGCAGTTCTCTCCCTCGTTCCCTCCCTCTCTCTCTCTCTCTCCCTCTCTTTGGTTCTCTCACTGATTATTACAGTTATCACATGACCCAGTTGTGACTGCCAATTGGCTGCTACCAGCTCCCAAATCCCACCCCCTTTGGTGGAATGAGTAAGCCCCCTCCCCTCTAGTTTTCTTTTTCACCCCACGTTTTTCTCTCCTCAACCCGTTTCTTTCTCTCACTTTCTCTCATGGTAAAAAGCACAGTGTACCCACACACACGGACAGCTGTCTCCAGGGAAGCCAGCTTGAGGGCTAAGACAGATGCTTCAGGGGGGAGTGGATCTGAACTTCAGACCTTCCAAACCATACGTCCTTTGCAAACCTCCACACAGACATACCCCCTTTTCAGCCCTCTAGAGCAATGAATTTCTGCCGAAAACTTATCTCTATAGCTGCCATTAAACATTTTAATTTCTCTTTACAAACCTCTGTACTTTATCACCGCCTGTCTATTGCTTGTGTGTAAAAATAAAGATGCACTCTCTGGGAGTGCACTGTAAAATCTTGTTGCTAGTATGGTATACCATCCTTGTTGTAAGGCTGCAAACACTCTGTTCTCTCATGTGAGGTGCAGATAGAGGACAGATAAGGAGTAAAGCATTCAGAGACCCTACAATCAGCAGACTATATCTGGTCATTGATGAAGAATCACACTCCAATACCCCTACTCTCTATACCCCTCCCATGCTCTGACAAACACACATTCAAACACTCTTACATAATCCCAAAAAACGTTTGCCAAAACACACAAAAACTTGCAGATTCTTATTGATTCATATGTAGACACACTGTAAATGCATCTGGGTGATCGTTTTGCCACGTAGCATGGAAGAAGTGTTCATGAAAGACAGGCGTGCTTATACAAGCACAAATACAATCACACACACACACAAACACACAGACAATTAGGGCTAACTCAGACAAGTTGAGTCTGTAAGCATTTAACAGGAACTCAGCCTGGCGTCTTTTACAGAAACACTTTCAGCTCCATTTTGTGCTAATTTGTCTTCCTGATCACACCGAAACTGACAAACGTTTTGTGGAGCTGTGCTGATTGAACTGACTGTGCTACAACTTGTTGAAAAGTTCAGTTTCTCAGACAGAGTCTGTACTTCGGGAGTGCTGGACAGATTGCAAGAGTAATGATGTACTGAGTCACACTGAATCACTGTTTCTCATACAGTCATTTGATTTGTTGCTGTAGTTAGTGCAGTAACATGCTTACAGAATTACATCTGAAAAATAACTGCTTCGTGCAAAAGAAAAAATGGCCATAAATTGTCCAGCAGTCCCTGAGGCCTTTTATTACCTCAACTTACCTTCAAAAATTCATTTTAGAGTTACATCAGAGATATCGGGTACCTTTTCTGCTACTAAATTAAGATCTTTTGCTTAGTTTTTTAGTTTAGTTTTTATAGTATATATTCTAGCAAGATTAAATGTTATCTCATCTGCTTCTCTTTAAATTTACCGTCAATACTATTTAGTGTTATTTTGAACTTTACAAAAAAGGAGTGATGAGGACTTGCCAAAGATTCTTGATTGCTGGTTGAGATGGATCGCATGGTGCTAACATGTGTCTTTTAGTTGTAATTATTGCAGTTACTTTAAATGAGTCTTTTATCATGCAATATTGTTTGCATTTTTAGTTGTGAAGAAAAAAGTTCACAGGGTTTAGTTACTTTTATTCAGGTTTATAATTCCGGTAATCTCAAGGATTTGTTGAACAGGATCATATTATTTATTGGATGATTTTTTTTATCATGGATAAACTGCTGACCTGCACGAAGGTTCAGTTTTCATTAGCAGTTCAAATTCACTAAGTTGTGCGAAGTTGTGAGATGGACCCTTTCTGAAGCAGAATGAAAAACACAAGACCTGCCTTCAGATTGGCTGCCACAAGTCTCTCTTTTTCTATCACGGCCCCCTGCTCGCCCCCACATACACATTTTACAAGTCTCAGCTAATGTCTGCACAGGAGACCAGGGACACAGTCATTTTTAGAAGTCTGTTAGTGTTCGTCTCTCAGCAACTTTATGGCTTGTGGCTGAATCTCTGTTTGTATCTATTTTAATTTAATTTAATTTTTTCAAACTTAATTTATTTTACTGTTTCATCAAATGACTGCTGAGTAAGAAATCCAAAATTTATTGATATTGCTACACAATGACAACAGCTATTAAATTACAAAATAAGGATGTAAATTTATTGTGAAAAATTTTGTAAGAATAAAAAATTAGAAGCAGGTCTTTTTTAGCAGCTCTCTTTAAAAAAAAGTCGACTAATACTGTGAAAGGGAAGAGTACTGGCAGAAACAGCTGGAGTGAGATGTACGATGAAGAGCTGCACACAACAGACTCTTATGCACCTCTGGGGACAGCTGATCTCCAACAGATAAACAACTTATACCTGCTGTTCTGGTAATGGAAAAACACTTGATGCAAAAATATCAATCCACTCAAGACAAGCGCATGATCAATTAAAGGCACAATTTCATGCAGATAGCCCTGTTTAATGGAGAAGTAAATCCACGCTGGGCTGTCATGTCGAGTCAGACCAAAGCAAGCCAGGCCAGCGCTTGTGTATTGAAAAGACCCTTATAAAGGTAGACAGTTCAGTCTGCCTTGGCCTCCCTCAGCTCCCCCATGGTCTCCTGGTTTGACTGCTTTGTTTTGTTGTTACTTTTAACACGCAATTCCTTATTTTTCACTTACCACTGCAATTGGCTACATCACTGATATTAATGTGTTGCTGCTCTCGGTAGGAAATAAATGAATAACACTAAATACTTCGAATGGCGAAGAGGGCAAAATCTTTCCTTCTGCTAAAAGGCTTTTCAATCTGAAAAATATCTAAAAGGAAATGCTAAGTCTCACTGACAGTAACATACCAATGGCCAAAAGCAACGTAGAAAAGCCGGAATTTAAAACTGAAGTGCTTGAAAGTACTTTTATTGAAAGCCAAAAAAATAAAACAGTGTAAGAAAAAACAAAAGCAGTGTAAGTAGTGTTGAGATTAAGAAAAAAAAGGAACTCAGGTGAGTATCACATGAATCTGATCTTGCATTGATGCAACTGATGCTGCAAAATTTTACATTATGAGGAATTTAACATTTAAGCCATTAGAATGCAGGTTCGTCAAAAAGAACTCGGCCCAGCCTGAACACACTCCTGGCTTTCACCTGACCTTCATAGATCCAGTGTGTCATATTTAGTGGCAGGAGCCCAGTTTAATATCTCTCTACTCACCTTCACCTTCCAAGCAATAGAGAGAACCTATGGTGGCCTTGAAACTTACAAAACACATGACAATGTATCTTAACTGTCAGAGGCAGTGTTACATAAGGATGGATCATCCGGGGCTATGCAGCGAGCATTTCAGGAAAAGGTCAATATGCAGTGGGAAAGTAATGGTGGGCAGGACGGATAAAGATGGGTTTGCTGTTCCGGGCTGAGTTTTGCACATGCATGTGTATGTGTTTGTGTGTGCGCATGTTTGTGTGTCCAGTCCCAGTCAAAACAGCCGGGGGTTACAGGTGTCCCCGTGCCTGTCGGTTTGGACTGAAGGCTGAACGTTGGCAGAAGACAATTATTTATAACAGGCAGACAGGCAAACAGGGACAGAGCAAGGGATTGTGGGACAGAAAGTGAGGAGGGTCAGACAGATGAAGGCAGAAAGAGGGAGGCAAAGAGAACAGGGGGGGCTGAGTTTGGAAGGAGGGATCCCAGTTGGACACTATGGATGAAAAGAGGGGAAAAAAAGGAAAAAATAACCCAGGTAACCAGGTGTTAAGAGAGACAGAGAAAAGGACATTTAGTAGAAGAAGAAATAGGTGAAGGATGAAGGAGTACAGAGAAAGAGGATAAAGAAGAAAAGCAAGAGGAGAAAAAGAAAATAAAAAAGGACAACAAAGGATGCAGGAAGTAATGGCAGAGGAGGGCTGGATGGATGACATGCAGTGGAGATCTGGGGTTGATAAATGTTGCCGTCCCACAGTGTCACAGGACAAAACAAGATGCGAGGCCAAAGGCTACAATGCTTCTGTCTGCTTTTCTCTTGTTCTTGCTGTGTTTTTTCCACTGCGTCTTGATTTTTGCTCCAACAGACGAGACAAAAGTGAAAAGTTCTCTTCTGCCTCACTTGAGGATTTAATGATGCTGAGGTACTTACACTGAATGTCAAGCAAATATACGAAATGGTTTCTCAAGGCACAAATGTGTCCTAAAAAAACGTCTAAACTTCATTCTTAAGCCTAACCTTTACTTCCTTTAGTCTTGATCTAAATCTCATAACAAGCGACTCTTAAGCCTTAAAACAGGACAAATCGTGTCTTTTGTCAATCACTGTTTCACAGCTGTGAAGGTTTAAATTAAAGTGGCTCACACAGTCGTATTCTTTAGAATTCTTATGATTTACTAAACAAAAGCAAAACTAAAGGTTCATAATACCCAGAGGAAGCGTCGCTTTATAAAACACTGAATGAACAAGAGCTTTGTTTTCATTGCAAGTTTCCCACTGGAAAAAGTAATCATGCCAAGCAGGCTTTGGAAAAGGGAAAGGTGGGGAACCACTTAAAAGCAACAATAAACATTTTAGTAACAAACAAAGGATCAAGACAGAAAAAAGAGGAGAGTGAGAGTCTTTCTCTGGCGGTTCACAAACAGCCAGTGCTGTGAAGAAGGATTCTATTCAAATGAGAATTGTCTGAGATGACAAAGCATTTCTGGACTATTGTTTAACAGGATTAGGTCAAAACCTGGCTCATGGCTGGACCACATATGGTCAGGGAGGGGAAATGTGGACAGTTTGTTACAGGGCAGGTCTGTAATTTGAGTTGAAGGACATTTAATGTTCTAAATGCTTTAAAATTTCTGTAATATTATAATTTTCCTCCATGTTATAGATCATGCAACTGCTAAACACTTGTTGCTCATTAAGTTGCCTTTCAAAGATCTACGGAAGAACACACTCATAAAAAAATGATGCCCCATTCTGACCAGGAAGGGTAGCTGTGCCAGTGTGGCCAGTGTTTGAGGGCTGAACTGCTGTTTTTGTATTAAAGCTTCTGAAAGCTCCAGAATAAACTGATTCACCGTGTTTATGAAAGCACATCATGTAGGACATCAGGAGCTCTGTTGTTGGTATTGAAGCACATTGTAAATGGTGGAACTTTGCTGCAGGGATGTGCCACTTCTTTCACAGCGCACACTGGTTTGGTATTTTGGTGACCCACCATGAGCTCGACTTCAAGGAAGTGCGAAGGGATGCACAGCAGGGGGTCTGTCACTACCGATCAAGCAGCAGTGCAGTTATGGCGCTGCGCTTGTATTTGGGCTATTTTTGTGGTTCTCCCAAGTGGTGCCTGTTTTTCGTCAGAGTATTTGGTAGCAAACATATTGCCACAGAGAAGTGCATGCACATTCCATTTGCAAACAAGAAAAAAATATCATGGGAGCATTACTAAGGTGTGTGTGTTCCCTTTTCTTAATGTTGTGCAAACAAGTTGACTAGTTTGACTAACATTTGGAAATCAAATCTTTAGAAATATTATGTTTTGTGTAAAATAATTACATGGCCATGACATATTATTAACCCTTAGTGGCTGGCATGTCTTGATAAACTTTTATTTCCTGTACAAAATTACAGAAAACCTAAGGAGGTGACCGTAGTTTTAAATCATGGCAATAAAAACAATAATAAAAAGTGACTGGTTTTACACCAGTGGGAACTAATGCATTACAATCATGATAAAAACTAAACCTTACTTGGCTGGAGAAGATGAAGCTCAAAATAAAAAAGTCAGAATAAAACAGAATCTGGCAAGTGGATGCTTTCCATGTGTAGCCAACCTGTCCCTGTGACTACCTGCTGGGTCTGTTCTCAATACTGAGCTCAAAGCCTCACACAGATTTGTGCAAAGTCTTATTTAAATATCACCCTGATACCACCAATTAAGCTTTACACAGCACTGATGAGTAATAGGTAAACAAATTATAATAAATGCACTACATTAAGATTGATGATCCCCAGGCCGTCAAGACTGAGTCAGGAGATCGGGTTGTTAAATTGTCCTCTAAACTGCAGCGGCCTGATATCATTCAATAAGCATCATCGTTATCATCATAATTAAAAACACATAAATGCTATAACACTCTAGTCCAGGCAGGATGATCTATAACTATGTTGCTATACAGACTACACTTAATATGATCAAATTATAGTAACTTTTGGTCATCTGGGAATAGTTAATAATAAAAGAATAAAACAACGCATTAATTAAATGTCATGAGTTTGATAACCTACTGACAGCCTGTTTACTTGCCAGCTTATTTTCCCACATTACATCATCTATAGGCTCACAGTAGATCTGAGCTTGCCCTCTTCCTTTCTTCCAGTCTACCCATCAGTCTATTCGAACAGCTCCTTTGCGTGTGTTTATTTATTTTCTCTGTCTTTGGGCACTCCAACCCAATCACTTTCAGCAGAGACGTCCTGCTAACCATCAGGGAGTTCTCTCCAGACACTTTTCCCTTATTCCAAGCAAACCCAGAGGGTTTTTTAGAACTTTTGGTTGGAGGAGTGGCAGCTCTGTACGGGGCGTGGAGGAAACGCAGAAGAGGTAAGCGGGCCGGTGCGCTCATCAAGCTCCGACAGTGAAGTCCCCTCTGTCTTCAAGCGCTCCACCATCATCCCAGTCCCCAAGAAACCCTCCATCACAGGACTGAACGACTACGGACCGGTCGCTCTAATGTCTGTGGTCATGAAGTCCTTTGAAAGACTAGTGTTGAGCCATCTGAGGACAGTAACAGGACCCCTGCTGGACCCACTACAGTTTGCCTACCGTGCAAACAGGTCGGCGGATGATGCTGTCAACCTGGGACTGCACCGCATCCTGCAGCATCTCGACAGCCCAGGGAGCTACGCAAGGATCCTGTTTGTGGACTTCAGCTCGCCGTTCAACACCATCATCCCTGAAATCCTCTCCTCCAAACTCTCCCACCTCAATGTGTCTCCGTCCATCTGTCAGTGGATCAGCAGCTTTCTGACTGACAGGAGACAGCAGGTGAGGCTGGGAGACGCAACCTCAACAAACCGGACTGTCAGCACTGGTGCCCCCCAAGGGTGTGTCCTGTCCCCACTGCTCTTCTCCCTCTACACCAACGACTGCACCTCCAAGCACCCTGCTGTCAAGCTCCTGAAGTTTGCAGACGACACAACA
>JAQNCA010000016.1:2515158-2528000 GCA_029783725.1 Acanthurus tractus
AACCATCCTTTAATAATCTATCACGAGCACCATGAATGTAAGAATTGTTTTTCAAATTCAGAGCTGTTTTTAATCCAGGTTAAAAAAAATCGAAACTTATCGAAATTTCCATACACTGAACAGATACAAAAACGTTGACATTAAAATGTATTAAGTCTATAGCACAGCCCACTCTGCTGGCCTACAGCCATCTCACCATAGGTTAAGAATCTGTTGCAGAGGCATGGAACATCTTCTGGAAAAACAACTCAGAGTGACTCACACTCTTGTGCTACAGTTAGCTTTTAGTTAGCTTGTTGGCTTCTATGAGGCAAAAGCCCAGCACTACCCCTGAAGTCGTCAAAAGGCATTAGCTCACTCCAGTTCAGAGATGGGGCCATACTGTACAAATGTCCCTACTGGGCCATGATCTAACAGCCTGTGCATCAATGAAAAGAGCAATAACAACAGTGCAAAACACTATGTGGTACACAGATTTCATGTCTGTCTTTCGAGAATGTGTGTTTGTCCTCAAATAGCCTGATGACTCAGTTGAGTACAGTATGTGAGTCTGTGTAGGTGTGTATTTGTGCCTGTGCTGGTGACAGGAACGCAGGAGCCCTATGCTGGGGGTCTTTATGTAAGCTGGCCCCTGTGTTTTTAACTGTTTGTGAGAGAAGGAACTGTGCTGGTGCTTAAGAAGAACATTTGTTGCTGCAAGTTGGTCTGTGTGTCCCTCCTGGTTAATGTGATGCTACATCTACTTTATAATTCAAATGAATAACTTTGGAGTACTAAAAGTCAGAAAAAAAGAATACACTCACTCTTGAGGGCAGCAAATAAAGCCTTAAACAAAACTATGGCATAATGACATTTTGCCAAATCAAGAGGTTTGGTGCCTGTGATGGTAAACAACCTGGCCTGTACAAGTCCAGAAATTACTGTCATTTTAGCTTTGCTTTGGTCACCCTATGCTCATTAGCTCATTGCTAATTGCTATTTGCTGTTTTGGTGGTGGGCAGGTAATGAACAGGGAGGTCTTTTTTACTGAAAACAGCCTCTTAATGCTGTGGCTGATGAGAGCAAGGAGGTTAAACCAAAACTAAACATTTGCTAACGCAAGCTTTCAGAAAAAAAAAAGTTGAAATAGGCAAAAAAGCAAGTCTTAAATAGTTATAGTTAAAATAATAATAATCCTAATAATAATCCTAATATAACATACTTTTTTTAAAATCTATGTTTCTGTTTGTATGTGTGGGTGATGTGTGCATGCTTCTTAACTGAACAAAGATGTTTAATGATGAGAAAAATTATCTTTCCAAATGATATTCTGGGTTATCTATCAGTAACCCCACAGGTAAAACACAGATAGAAAACCTGGTACAACATTCCACAAAATGACAACTGAAGCTTAGAAAATACCCCCCACCCCGTCCTTTAACTATCTTCCATCATCATTTGTCCTCTGTTGTTCTGCCTCCAGTGGCACTAAAACAATATTCTTCAGTCCCTTTACCCCTCTGGTACATCCTCCTGTTTCTGTCAAAAGTATCTGAAGCTGAGTTTAGCAGTCTGGGTTCTTCATCTCTACCTCCCTCCCCACTGTACCTCCATCAGTAACATGAAGTCTCTTCTTCCTCTTTCATGTGCTCCACATGCCTCCAAATCTTTTGTACAAAGCTTAAGTACCACTCTTAGTGACAAAGACCCACCCCTGGAAACTGACAGAGGGTCTCATTATACAGGCAGAAGACAGAACCAGCTGTGATCAGTACTGTTTTGTTCTTTCTCTCCCACATGTGCACACATTTATACAAGCACACAAACACATATTTAAAAAATATATGCAAAACTCAGAAAGCCCACATCATGCAATTCAGATCGAATAGATCTCAGGATCTGATTGGTAGTAACATGCACACAAATATGCATTGAGAGCAAATAAACATGCCACACACATATCAACAAATTATACATACATTCACACCAAACATAACCAGTCTGTGCATTCAAAGAAATAAAAAATGTCCTAATGAGCCTGAATCCAGCACCCTTTTCAGATTTTCTATGTTACTTGCAAATACTAAATGTGACAAAAATACTACTGTAAGCCTCCCCATTCTCGTGAAAGGATGGGGGGCATTGATCAAAGCTGCTTAATAGCAGGTTCAACACACTGCTGTTCCTGTAGAGAGCTGAAGGCTGGCTTAGTCCTCATTACAGCCTCCTATGGGAGGCAGGGACAGGAAGTGTTGAAGGGAAGGACAGGGAAATGAATACTCTGCAACTCTACATCTCCAGAAATCACAGTAACAAACACAAAACACTTCAGATCCTCTGGAAAAAGACACAAAAACACACCCAACACACACACACAACCTGCGCTAGCAAAATGACAAAATATACTTAAACATAAACTCAAATGGCCACTTGAATGCGTCATCACACTAACATGCAAAGGTTACATCCCCATGGTTCACTCATGTACAAAAATGGCTTTATACTTGTAATTTGGTTTTGGCCTTTTATGTCCAGCTGGTGTAAACATAATTAACTCAGACAGTCTACTTAAACATTTTCTTATGAGCTGCTACAAAACTACTCTCCATCACAAACAAGAGCAACCAACAGTTTCAACTTCCATAGCTTCACCTAGTCAGGTTATGGTAGCAGCAGCCTAGTGAAGATGATGAAGGTAGCGAATGTAGGAACCATGGTTAACTAAGGTACCCAAGACTTGATTTTACTAACAAAGATTCAGGTCGTCCCCAGTGATCAATCCCACAGCATTCACAGATCGGAGAGGACAATTAATCTAATATGGTCTGGATTTGCCCCAAGGTGTGCTCCCATATAATCCCAATAGGAGTTGAGAGCAACTCTTCCAGTTACGATGCATAAATAAAACACAAAAAAGCAACAGGAAGAATTTAAAAAGGACTCACCTATTGTGAAGGGTCAGCCAGAGCAGCAATCATGAAGAAACATGGAAAATAAGACCAACAAAAACAGTAATTACAATATGGTATTTTTTCAAAAGTTATACTCTCAGGAGACACACCAGGATGTGATCTGTTGATTTATAGCAGCAAGGGGAAGTTAGTGTGACACCAATAAAACATGTTTTCTTCAACATTTCTATGAGAAGTTGTGAAGAAACAGGCAGCTAGTGAGAAAAAAAGAGTTAATCAGAGACAGGAGATAGAAGATTGAGTGTCACTCTACTACTTGATGCAAAGGGGGGGAGTATGATTGGAGTGTTAACACAGACACCTTGACAGAAAAGATAAAAAAGAGAAGGTCGATTTTGATTTGGTGAAGATGCCTAGTGCAGGTGTCGCTGAGAAGGAAGACTGTGATTAGTTAGTAGTTGCACACCAGTCAACAGCAACACTGTTAATAATGGGAACGTCCCCGCAGCCAATCCCCAGCCTCAGTTGTTCAACACTTGAGCTCATGCATTAGTCATTGACAAACATTCCAAACCAGACAAGCCAAAAATCCCCAGCCAAGTTTTTAGACCAATAAGGGCAATACAAATAAGTGT
Organism: Acanthurus tractus; assembly: GCA_029783725.1. Lineage (NCBI taxonomy): Eukaryota > Metazoa > Chordata > Actinopteri > Acanthuriformes > Acanthuridae > Acanthurus > Acanthurus tractus. Next base: position 2,518,685 of record JAQNCA010000016.1, read on the forward strand.
GCTTATCCATCCAACTGATAATGAGTAAAAGACACCCAAGCAATCATTTCTGCCATAAGTATTAATGAAAATCAGGTTTAAAAATCTGCAAGACTCATGCTGGATGAAAATATCATGCATGGCTAGAGCTTCCTATTTTTTTTTTTATTTGTTTGTTTCTTTGTCTGTTTTTGGCTGACTGCGACCAACCTTCACTGATGGGGGATATTGGAGGCTCCACAGCTGGTTTTTCCATGGAATCAGCAAAGCTTGGAAAGAAGGGCTTAGCTGAAGGGTTGAGACCAGATCCTGGAGTTGCTAGAGCTGTGACCGATGGAGGGGAGGAGGGGCTGAGGACTGGAGATGCTTGTGGAGGAAACTTCTTTTCTCCTGGCGAGGTGGGACTTTTAACAGAGGAAGAGGAAGATGAAGATCGAGACTTCTTGGATTGTTTCTGGGTAGATTTTGCATCTTTGTGCTCTTTGGGTTGGAATTCCTGTGCAGTGGTTTTGGGGGAGCGGAGAGGGGCTGGGCTAGGGGTATCGAAGGACAGCCCTAGGGGTAGAAGATTGCTTGCGGGGCTCGCATCACCGAAGTCAAATAGCTCGCTGTTGCTGGTCATTTGGGAGTCGTTCAGGAGCCATGAAGCATCTGAGGGTGAGAGAGGTGGGGCTGAGGCTACTACCTGGCTCTTTGGGGAAAGGCCTGGGCTGGGCTGGGAGGGTGGACTGAAGGCTGAGGTGTCTCCCTCAGGCATGCCTTGCACACAAGAATCTTGGAGGGAACTGGTAATGTCAAACATTCCGCTGTCAACCATGTCACCACCCGTCGCTTCATTCTCAAGAGAGAAAGGTGGAGAAAAGGCCTGGCTGCTGTTACCCAAGCTGGCATTTTCGGTATCTATCAAAAGATCAAATTGATCAGCAGGATGAGAAGCTGTGGGCATGGAGCCAGGTGTCACACTATTAGTGGTGGAGGGCATGGTGAACGGAGCAGCTGTGGCATTCAGCTCACTGTTCAGGACAAGTGGGCTGATGGAGGCAACTGCTGGAGAGAAAAGGTCCTGGGACAGGGGGGAAGACACCAGGCCTTCTTCTGAGTAGACCTCCTTTTTCCAGGGACTCTGGCTGGTATCAATGTCTGCAAATGAGGCCTCCAGGTTTGCCTGAGCAGAACTTCCCAGATCCACCATCACCTCCTCAGGGATTTGAGAAGTTGCAGCAGATGCAGGGACAAATGGTTCCGCCATTACTGCCCACTCCTCCGGAAGCTTCTTTCTGCTCTTACCCCTCTTCCCTCGACCTCCACTCTTCCCAAGCTGCTCCTCCCAACTACCCTCTCCTCTATCCCGCCTTGGGCCAATCCTTTGGTAATACTCCTCAGTTGAGGGTGGGTTTTCTCCCTGTGCTTGCACCTCAAGGTGACCCTTGCTCTCAAAGTGTTCAGAGGAACCTTCCTCTTTCTGTCGCCTTTTCTTCTTCTTCTTCTGTTTTCGGTCAGATCCATCTCCATCCCTTTCATCACCTCCAGCATACGCGGTGCTCTCTCGGGTAGGCCAGCTGTCAGGTGGGTCATCGGGGCTGACTGCAAGATGGCTGTCATGATGACTGATCTCCATGGAGACACTGGGTGTGAAAGTGATGTCTGTCTGTAGGCCACCAGCCTGGTTTGACCAGCAATCCCCTAAAGCACCTTGTTGTGGGTGAAGAGGGGAGAGTTTAAAGTTGATGGATGGGTATATCTAGCTAATTTTTTCCTTTTGACTAAATGAAACTGAAACTTTGGAATATATAAAAGAGAGGGAAACATTCTAAGTCTAAAAGCAAACTAGCAAAGAAGACAAAAACAACACTTAATAACACAAAAAAGTAACACAACACAAAAATAGTTGAACAATAAAAGCTATTATATCTATCTTTATTAGCTAAAAAGCTGAGAACACTTAAGAGATGACAGAGTAAATCAGACATTGGATAGATGCATCTGGAGGTATTCAATCCACAGCCACAGGGGGTGCATGTTGTTCCAGAAAGCCAAGCCTTAATCACCACAGTCTTTGAATTGTGGGAACGTTTTGTCTATCAATTAATTAATCAATTTGCCAATTATTAATGTGAGTTTGTCCATCTTAAAATATGACCAAAATAAAGTCTACGCCAGCTATATTTCAAGTCTGAAAATGTCTTTTGTGTCTACACCGACTCAGAGAATGAATGTTTGAAGGAATGACATTCAAACACACGCGCACACACACCCATCAACATTTTGGAGAATATTAAATCATATAATATAAAGAGTTGGTATTTTCCCTTGGCTGACTCACTGATGCCTCAGGGCCTAGAACACAGTTGAACACTCCTGCTTAAACCAAGAGCAAAGAAAAATTGTTTGAAATCAAAACAGAAAGTGAGAGTGTCAGATATGTGTGTGTGTGTGTATCCTTGTGTTTGGGTGTACTTGTGTGTATGCTTGTGTTTTGAGCGCAGATTAAGTCACGCAGTAGACATACAGCGCCACATGCACACACACTTGGGCAAAAAGGCAAAAGACAAAAACCAAAGGTTTCTTAATGGTCCCATAGAAAAAAGGGTCAGTTGAAGGCAGCCATGCTGTAACTACAACAGCTAGGTCTTTGGTATATTAAAGCTCAGGGAGACGAGAGGCAGCAAAGGTAATGGGAACAATGCCTACCAAGACAAGGCTGTTCCACATTGTCCCAGTTTTTATTGGTTTTTTTTGGTTTTTTTTCCCAGTTTTCCGTTAAACAAACAAACACAAAAACACACACACGCACTCACACACACACACACCCAAAGACACACAAACCAAACACACACACAAAGAAGAGGAGCTTAAGTGAAGCAGCTGCCAGGCCCAATACAGTAGCCTTCAGTTGCTCTCTGGAGTGCCATATTTCATATTAACAAGCTCATGACAGAACTCTGCTTTCTGTACTGTAAAGAGCAGTAATTGGAGAGGAAAAAAAAACATCAGGCAAATAAATAAAAAGACCTAAATGTTATATTGTGTGAACACATTAGGCTGAAGGAGTATCAAAGAACTACACTCTCACCCCTCGTGCATATACCGTAGTAAGATTGTTGCTTCAAAGGTGCTATTATTAATTAATTGCTAGGGAGCAGCAAGCTATGTAGCTTTTTGTGTCCCTCCTTGTATGATAAGTTTAACAAAATGCTATGACACCCTGAAATAAAGCCAAAGACTGTACTTAAAGTGTTTGAATTCCGAACTTAAGTTTACTAAGTCTGGTTTCACACAAGGGGCCTTGGCCCAGATCAGAGCACACTTGACCCCACAGTCCAGTTCATTTGATGAGTGTAAACACAAACATGCCATGCTTGGGCACCTGGTTCGCCACCCATGCCTGAGCCCATTTGAAAAGGTGGTCTCGGGCATGATTCATGTGTACTAGGGCATGCTACGAATGAGATGTGGAAGCAACCGTGACGGATAGCTGCATTACGGCTGCTCCTTTTTCTTCAGGGCTTAAAGTAAAAAAACTCCTGAGCCTGAACTTTTTTACGGGGAGCGGGGGTGTAGTGGATCCAACACATACACACTATAGGCAATTTGGCAAACAACATTTTGGCATTGTGCTTGGCAGGGTACAAGATGACCTGCAGTTTAAATGTGAATTTTAGAAAGTAAAATTAATAATGTTACAAGGACATGAAACTCAGTCAGGCTAATTAATTTGAATCATTCATTTAACAACCATTTAATTCAGTAAAGGGCAATTTATACAAAAAACAGTTACAGAGCAACAGTGAACTGTAGATAATATTGTAATTTTAAATTGCAACATTGACATTGTTTTGTTCAAAACAAACAATGTCAAATTAGGTTATGGGAAATACAAAATAGAAAATAAACTAATGCAATTTAATACACTAAACCACAAGACAGTTCAGTTAACAACTGTTGTGTCATTAGTTTTTTAGGCTGTTGTCAATTAGGACGACTTCCCCATTTTTCTGATCTGATTTCGGTGAAACAACAGTCAGCCTGGATGCTGCCTTTAAGACCACTCAGAGATAACGTTCATGCTACAGGTTAACTCAGCAGAGAAAAACGGAGCGTGGCATATTGTCACTATTTGCTGAACACTGAAAACATATGCAGCAGCAATTTATGCTTATTTTTGAAGATGAATAAATGTGTCATTTCTGACCTTTAATTTCCGACTTTAACGCTGTTAATTGTTCAATTCATTTTCTACAATTCAGAGCCCATTTTAGAGTTGTCTTGAACGCAGCATCAACTGCTGCTAGATCTCAACCACTGTGTACCCATAGTTACGATTTCTAACGTAGGATTGGACAGTAGCAGTTTGAGGGAGGGGCCTGGCAAGTTTTTTTTGTGTGCTTTTTTTTTTTTCTGAATCATAGTCAAATGCCGGAGATCTGGCACAGTGCCAGAATACTTTAAGCCCTGTTTCTTTCATGTGTGTACTGGTGACTGTAAAACCTACTACGTGCATACTGCCATCCACTGTCGGATGGAATGATTCGATTTTTGCAGTGTTCAGGATTCAGTAACTAGCGCTTACCCAGCTGTTGCATTTATCCTGTGTACTGTGAATGACAACATTTTCTAGACGCCTACATTTCTTTTTTTGTAAAAGATCACATCTATTAGAATACAGTGGTTTTTAAGGTATTCTGTGGAGATTTTGCCCATCTGTGATGCTATTGAGCAAAGCTTTTATGAGACAGTCTCTGTTATGTTTGTGATGTGCTTGTACACAAAGGCTCTCATGCACACGAAAGAAAGCAATTTGATTCACACCCTAATATTGGTTTTCACCCTATTCCCTTGATGGGCCTGATAAGACTATAAACATAGCAACAGAAGCGGTGAAGGAAAAGTGTACTAGCAAGGAAACATGGACATAAAAAATACAGAACTGAAAAGATAAAGCAAAGGTTTTCGAATGTTTTATCACAAAGAAAATGCATTTAACAAGTAAGCTAAATCTTCAGGATACATAGAAAGAATTTGGTGAATAACACTCAGTGTATGACTTGTGTTTGTTTACTAGAAAACTAACACACATTTGGAAAACTGCAATATACTTAATGTAAAATTTGTTTGGTGAAAGACTCATAACAGTAGTAGTCTGATAAAACTGTTTTTTTTGCTGTGCTCTACATCTGTGTCTCACTCCGATTCAAAAATCTGCAATCCATGTCTTGTAATAAGGAAAGGAGTGTTGGTGGTTGCCGCACTGGTGAGTCATCGTGTGTTGCCGAGTAGTTGACACACATACCTGTAGATTATGCACACACACACAGTCAAAGACACTGAGACAGGCACAGTCTTATAATCTGTTTCAGGGTGGCAGTGAGGGATAAGTGTGGTCTTCATTCTGTGTGCCTTTAACCCCTGATTCAAATTGATTAAGAGTTTGTAAATGAATCATCAGTCTGCTGCAGTGAGTCAGGCTGCAGCTGTGCTACTTGCAGTTAAACTCAAGCACTGCTCTCTTGTAATGACCCAAACATTCCCGTTGTGTACTTGGTCTCTGCAAGTCAATTTTTTAGAGGCAGGGAGAATCTGAACAACTTGACTAAAGGATTAACTGGTCAAGCATCAATGACTGATTGTACTAACGTTATCATGGACCCTTTGCTGCTTGTGCAAAGACCCAAGTTCCCCATGACAAGACTGCTTACTGCACTGTCTTAGGGCTTTATTCTACCATACATTCCCAGGATTATTCTTCGGACTCTGAAAGCAGAGGGAACCAGGCCTTTATTTGGAACAGGCTTTAAAAGTTGTTAAATACCAGTTTACCCCTGTTCACTAGTTCATGCTGATTAAGAACTTCCATGCTTTCATGTTGTTTTAATTAAGGCTAATATACATCCCACAGCTCTAACTCCATCAGTACAACAACTTAATTACAACTTAATTTGTGCTATTTTTTCTGTTCAGTTACTTTTTTCCCTGTTTCCCTGATGTAGAGAGAGAGATCAGGTGAAACCTGAAGTGTGTGAGTTGTGTAGACATCATGTGATCTAATTTAAGCAGCTGCAGTTTAAACTGGGATACATAAGCAACAGCAGGTATCTGTAAATAAGAAAAATGTCTGTTACAGCAACCGGAAGCTCTGCATCTGAGCATGTGGGTGTTTGTGCTGAAATGGTGAAATCAAGATAGATCAATTAGTAGGTGTGTGTGTGTGTGTGTGGGTCCGGCTCTGTCCATAGTACTAAAAACGGGGCAAATGGCATCAATAAACAGAGACAGACAGGCAGAATGCCACACTTCAGTGTCTCAGCCTGTTTGCTTTTTGAAGTTTTGGCACTAATACATTTTATCCTCCTTTGTAGCCCTAACTCTGTGAAGCCACAAACAGAAAGGAAACAACAAGGTGTTAAAAAGACAGTGAAGAAGAAAGAGAGAGAGAGGGAGATGCAAAACATACTTTAAACAGCTGTTTACACATCTACCCACTCAGATTTAGCAGAATATTGTGAATGCTCTGATTTGTGTAAATAAATTAGGCTTTTTTTTTACCAGGTTTTTGTTTAGTTTTGTTTAATTTAAATAGTGAGAACTCTGGCATTGGATTTTTTTGAGGCATGCCATTTTTTCTCTCCCCTGAGCTGATGAAACAACACTTTTTATGTGTTTTGAAACATATGACTTACAAACTAAGTAGTGACTGGTATCAATACTTGTCTTATTAAATGTATCAGGTATAAGTCATGATGTGACTGATGTACATTAAATCAAATTCTTTGTCAATGTCAATATAAAATATTTAAGAGGTCTACGCTCTGTGTGAATGTGTTCTGGATTTGAGCTGGTCCGGATTTCAGGTCAGGACAGTTCCGACTTTAGTTACCAGAGTCTTTATTAAGAGAAAATTTTAGATCAATAAACATCACAATAAAAGTCTTTGGTGGTTTGATATGCACTTTTTTCTGTCTTTACAGCCAAGCATTTATTAAGAAAAATCTGCAAGATGTGTTTTTGACAGTAAAACATCATAATAATGATTAATTTGGTGAACTTAGCATGGTGTTTTGAATTAGGTTGTCTTATCCATATTTATGGACAGATGCCTTTTGTTTTGTTCTGGTCAGGTCAGTTACCATTGGTGGAGACGTGGTTCTTATTTGAATATATGCTCTTTTTTGGTTTCTGCTGGAAATGTCATTTAAAAAAAGACAAGGAAAAAGCTAATGATGAGCATTAGAATGTGCTATCTGGGATTCCTTTAAAACATTTTATTTTATTTTCTACACACATAAGTACTCTATGTCAAAAGCAAAATCCTTCAACCCAATAAGCTTCTCTTGTGAGGCTGTAGGAGAGGAATGAATCCTGTCTACCTTTAGATATCTTTGCACAGTTCATGGTTATTTGCTTATTTATAGAGTTTGCCAAGCAAACTCTTGTGTCAGTGTATTTCCCAAATAAATGCAGTACCACTATCTGATTCATACCCTGCTCTCATTGCCACTTGCTGTGCAGTAGTGCACCACGGAGGCTCAGATGCTGTCATGCTTTTTGACTTGTTCCTCTAGCCACATGGGATGTTAGCATGGTCCTATTAGCTCACAATTCCACTGCACGGTGACATTACAACCCCATGCTCTCTAGGATCGGATGTGAGTGAAAAAGACAGCTTCTTTCTTTAGGATACATACACAGGGATCCACACACAAACACACACACACACACACAGAACCATACACACACACAGACTAAACGCATACAGTATATGACTAGAGGCCATGGCACCCTATACATGTCAGCTTTAGATGTACATTGACCTTGAGCTGGATGACTACATCAAATTGGAGCTGAAGTGCGAGTGAGAAGGACACTATAAAAAAGTAGAGACAGACAGCTGCTCTGTACACTGCAGCCCTCTGTGGAACACATCTGGCAGTGCAGCACAGGGCACAGATGATAAATTACACTTTATAGCAATTATTCTTTTGATTATTCAGGTCATGAGAATGTTAAGGGTGAACAAAAGGATATGAATATGTCTTGATTTCAAACTCTTCGAAACATGAAGTTGCAGTGTATTTCAGTTTGGTTAAAGAAGAAGTGAAAATTTACGAGGAACAACAGAGTGAGTGTCTCATTGAATCACTTCTGCCCAGAACCCCCTGCGAAAGGCACAGAGTTGCTACTGCTCCAGTTAACATCCTGAGTGGGCAGCTTGTAAATGTGTATGTGAAGACTGACTACAGCGCAAAGCCTTGTTGAAGATGAACATCTCAATGCTGCTACAGTATTTTTCATAACTAGATAAACATCTCTGTGGCATGAGAAGACAACCAGCATGTGTATTACCTGCTGACAGATCCAGAGGGCTGCGAGGGGCCTGGGGTTCAGGCAGCATGGGGGTTTGCTCTTTGGGGGCATCTGACCCCACCAGTGGTGTTGGGTGCTGGGGTTCAGCTATACTTGGTATCCTCTCTGCTGTGAGGGGTGCAGCCCCAACTTCCATATTGACCCCCATTCCACCAGGCTGGGAGAAACCTGACGATACAAGGCAGCAATCATATGTATAGGGTAAATGCTGCAGCAACAATCATGCAACATGGTTATTTATCTATTTATTTTAAAGAAGTTTCCCAATTGAACAAAGTCAAGTTTAATGACGTCATGTTATAGTCTTCCCAACCCATATAGGGAACTCACAGAGAAGACGAGACTGTTCTCTCTACTGATTTGGCTGAACCATATTTACAAATCAAAGTACAGTACTGTATATTAAGCAACAAAAAAAGGAGAAAGGCAAAAAACTAAACAAGAGAGAAAGCTAAGGAGTACGAGGTATGAGAGGGAAAGCCACAGCAGCAAGAAGAGCTAAAATAACAGAGGACATGCTGTATTATCAGCCCCTGGGGATCCGCAGTGTGTCTGAGTGCATGTATTTGGAAATTGTCTAAGAACATCTCTCATTCTCAAAGTATGTATAAAAGAATTGGAGAGAGTCTGCTTAAGATTATTTTGTGTGTGTGTGTGTGTGTGTGTGTGTGTGTGTGCCTGTGTGTGTGTACAATACGTGTTTTGTCTAAATACACACAAATTAGTGAGAGATTAATGTGATTATGTGTGCACATGAGGACTTGATGTGTAAGCTAAATTGGTGATAATTGCTTCAGAGTGTAACTCTGTCAGCATTCTGTGGGACTGTACTTGTCAACTGTGTGTTTTTATAGGAATGTGCGTGTGTGTGCTTGTGTGTGTGTATGTGTGTGAGTGCTTGTGAGTGGAAAAAAAAGAAAAAAAATTTCACGTGTGTGCCAGTTCAAGCCGGGAGCAGTAATTCTGTGGCCCAGAG
>JAQNCA010000016.1:2539826-2550138 GCA_029783725.1 Acanthurus tractus
TAAGTATAAGTGTGTATGACTTTCATGCTGCAGAGAGAGTCCATGAGAAACAACAGGGGCTGAGGAACTACAACTGAAACCAAAACAATGTCAGCAGACGCCGCTACTGGCGTTGAAGACCCCACAACAGCAAAAATCAGCTCACCCACAAGTTTGAAAAATCTTCAGATAGCTTTTAATGTCTGAACTTATTACTCTCATCCTTACTCAAGATATACAGTCTCGAGCACCACAGCTTTAGGTAACATGTACAAATATACTCCGACATACTTAAAAACTTTGACTAAATTAAATCAAAATTCCTCAAATTGTTGCTGAGAATTCTTGGTGAAGACCAAACTGATGAACCGGTGGCATTCTGTTAAACATTTGCACGTATGTAGCTTGTGATGTAACACCTCAATACAGTAGATCAATAATATATAAAGCATGTCCCAGGCATGACAGGAGTTCAAGGTCAGCAGATGATGCGTGTCTTCACTGTGTGGGCAGATGCACATAATGTACTGTACTAAGCGGGGGTCTATCCATACATTATTAACACCACTTCCAAAGTCTTCATCTTTCTCACGCTTTAGCTCCTTAGTTTTTGAACCCTAACTCACAATCTTCAACCCCCCATGGGAAATATAGGAGATGTATGGGGTGAAGGTCTTTAGGGGCTGGAATTTTTCTGCATTTTAGTGTGTTTGGCGTGTACACAAGGTACTGGATGATGGATGATCCCCCAACTGACAAGAACAACCTCTTATACTAAGGACTTGTTCAATTCATCTTTCTTACTTTTTATCTGTACATCAACCTACTGCAACTCTCAGAGTCTAAGTGGGTCAGGCTGCCCTATATAATGCACAAACACACACCCACGCTGACAGAGGGAATCACTGGTCAGGTGTGTCTCTGGAGGTTACAGCATGGTGGATGGTAAAGCATGAGCAATACATCTGCTCATCTCAGAGCTAATACTGTACTGCCGAGAGAGGACAAAACAAGAGCGTGACAATGCAAAAGGCAATTTTAAAGGGCTGAAACAAAAATTATGTTTATATTATTTATCATCTATCGAGTATTTTTTTTTCAATCAGTGGTACAGTCCACAATAAAATGAAAGTTGTGAAGAACAGGCTTCACTATTTCACCATTTCCAGGTCAGGACGGCCAAGTCCCATACGAGTCCCAATAGAGACCGACAAGTTCCAGGTCAATTCCAAAGTCATGAACTTAAAATTTCAAGCCCCTAACATAACTCGCCCTTCTACAAATGTAATACCATTTTAACAACAAAACCTTGACTTATTGATCTTTGGGTAACTTCAATGTGAAAAAAAAAACAGGACCGTTTCTGTCTGATTTGTTTAGAATTGTAGTGTTAACATTAGTTTATTCAGGAAATGAAGCAAAATTAATTGATACAAATAACCCTTTTTATATATTTTTTTTGGATTGTTGTGCTTGATCACGTTTCAAGTATTGTCAAATCAAAACACTGTAGCTCAAGTTAATTCATGAGTCATTAGTTTTTAAGCCCAAATCAAGAGACAAATCTGAATGTGTGACTCTTGTCTCACATGTAATTAGAGTAACTCTCCTGTCAGCTGTGTTTTCCTTCGTGCTTTTGCTTCAAAGACAGCAAACTAACACACCAAATGAATGTAGAAAAAATGGTTGACCCTATGCCAGCTGAACATCAGCATGTTAACTCTGACATCATATGCATGATAACATATAGCTGAAGTTAGTGCCATGTATGAGTACAATTTACTATGGTATGCTAGAATGACTAGACTCTCAAGTCTTCATCACACTATGGTATGGATGTGGACAGCTGCAGATTTGCAAGCGGATATGCTCATACCAGTATACATACTACATTAAGGGGTATGTATACGCAGACATGTCCAACATACACACACTAGAAAACATGGTGGCAACCTCCTTACAGCGAGGCAAAAAATGACCTCCTTTGTTTGTTGTTTTTGGCTAAACCACAGTAAAAAATGAACAATGTTTCATGTGATGAGATCAAGATTAAGGAATTGTGTGCATACATACTGTGCACTTCGGCATCTGGCCTGTTTGACTGTCCCAAAGTTTGAGCGGTTCCCAAAAATCTGCACAGACCCTCCAATACTTTAGGCAGATGATGAAGTTTACTTGCAAAGACCCTAAAAGCTCAACATGTGGAAACAATGCCTTGTTGTTCTATCGAGTACATAAAATATCTTTTTAAAATCCAAAATTACTATTGATTCATTCTCTTATCTCTATATATTTCTGATTATGTCCTTGTCCTTTATATGACAGTGTCAGTCATTTTTCCAAACACTTCAGACAATTCAGTTTAAAGTCATTAACACAGCACAGAGGTCTGCTTACAAGCTTCTGACATGCAGGTTATAAGATGATTCCTCATCCAGGTCCCTTTATTCCCTCACTGAATGAAGAGCATGACATGCTACGTGAGGCTGTGAGAGGAAGCGGACCTTTACTTTATGAAGTACAGTGTTCACAAAGACCTATTTTATGTTTCCTTGACAAAGACCTCTTGTGGCCACAGAAATAATGACTGCCATCATCAAGAGGAAGTAAAGAGGAAGTGTCTGAGTACTCTTTAGAAGCTGAACTTCTCTGAAGAGTCAACAGTTTAATTTCAACATGAATGTGAACTTTGTGAAAACTTATATTAAGTACTTTTTAGTAACATAAACATTGGCTGATGATGTTGATGATGCCCTGCAGTTTAATAAAAGCTGTGGAAGCTCTACAATAACCATAGCTGACAAACCTTTTTAAAGGTAGAGCTCCCTTTGTTTCCTTTTCTATAAGCTTTTTTTGAGCTGCTGCAAAAAAGGCAAAGGAAATGACTTTTTTCTTTTTTCTTTCAAAAAAGGGAAGAAAAATACAGCAGTCTGTTTAGTAACCAAAGACGCACATTTCTCAGAAGCAATACAAAATCATTTCTCTGCAGCACACAATAATCTCTAAGCTTTATACTGTAAAAACCTACTACCTCTGAAGGGCACAGCTAGAACGACTAAGCGTCTTGTTCTCTGTAAAGCCACTGAGAAATAAGAATATGTGCATAAAGAAATTATAAAGCAAAAATATGAAAATCTGCATGAGACTGGAACAGAGTGGAATTGAGAGAATGAGTTAAAGCAGCAGTTAGACTTTAGATCGTTGTGTTTCAGGCTGGTTAGAAGAAGAGAGAGAAACTCAAAAGCCGAGCAGGTGTGTGTTATATATTTGTTTATTAGCACAAGGTGCAGGCAGACAACACAGAAGAGGCACATCTATTAAAAGGACACTCTTAGATAAGATATCTTTAGAGACAATCACATGGATGAGGCTGGATCTTCATCATTGTGGCATAAGTAGGATGTTTCTGTTCTTATAAATAAAATGTAGTCAAAAGCTTACAGATAATATAACATACATTGCACTGCAGGGTGAAAAATCTGCTCACTCTCTTGTTGTTGTGCCTGCTGCTGACCTTGATCCCTAAAATGAGGGTCATCAATGTTCTTCTGAAAAGAAGACTACAGGATTGTCATTTGTATTAACAGGTACTCTGCCTGCCAAAATGCACAGGAATTGTGTTTTTTTAATTGTGAAAAGTGTGTTCAGTTAAATTTTTATTGTCAGACCAGTGACTTGATTTACTATGAAGTGAGGAGCCTTGCTGGCATGGATCAGAGTACCACCACATTTATTCAGGATTTTTTCTTAAAGGGTCAGTTCTGTTTCCTCCCTGGTCTAATCGTGCAGGAAATTGCAGATCATGGTTGCAACCATGTCAGAATACCCACATGTTTGTTAATATGCATATCATGCACGAACGTTTTAAAAGAAACCCCAACTTTAAAAGGTTGGAGTTTGTTGTGCTACGTTGTGGCTAACAGGACTCATGGTAACTGCTGATAGTTAGAATTCAGTGACCTTAAATGTACAATTGATTGACTGACTGATTCATTGGCCTTACATAGTATTAGTAATATACAGCAACAGACACATAGCATTATTAGTTAGCAAACAGTGAAACATAAAACAAGGCAGCTCAAAGATCACTGGGATATTTCAACACTGTTACATAAATGATTGTCAACTGAGGCTTAAGCTTTAATATGCAAGTCTCTTTTTCTCCAGAAGGATTGAAAATAGTGCAAAGCAGACACACAGTCCAGGATTGACTGTAAAACTTTGAAGAAAGGTGATCATCAAAGAGATCTGACTTAGAAAACAGAAGTACAAGTAGTTCTTATGTAGATGTTGGTGTGAGGCTGTGTGTTTGTGTTTGGGTGCGCGTGTGCGTGTTTGTGTGCGTGTGTGTGTGTGTGTGTGTGTTTTTGTGTGTGTGCGTGTGCTGGTTGTGGGTGGTTAAGGATCCGGCTTTTAGCTTTGGCAACCCGGTCTGAAACCTTTTAGACAGAAAGACAAGGGCTGGCTGCCGTGTGGTGTCTGTGCCCTAGAGTGTGTCTATCTGTCTGTGTGTGTGTGCGTGTGTGTGTGTGAGAGAGAGAGGACATGAACTTATGAACGTACTTCCTGGTCAGACTGAAAGTGAGGGGAGGTGGGGCTGGAAGGGCTGTAGATGTGCAGAGCTCTATTTCATTTTTTTTATTTCTTTGTAAATGCCACAGTCGGCATTAATTTGTAAAACTAAGTGAAAGTGATATAAATTTTTGTTTGTATTAATTTGCAAATAAGTGATCAAAAGGAAATAGACGAGGAGAGAACATTTCTTTGGACACAGTGGAAACTATTAATAGTGGTAATTAGATATTAGAGATGAAAACAACACAAAATACAAATTGAATTTCAAATTCAACTGTGTGTGAGTCCACAAACTATTGTGTGCCAGACACTCCCAGTTTACCTGGCAGAAAGATTCACAGTGTGCATTTTGTGTTGTAAAACTGTGTGCTACGACCGCGAGGGCATGACTGCGTGTGCATGTGTGTGCGTATGAGAAAATCTTCTGCATGTGTGTATGTGTGTGAGAGTTCTATCATGAGTGAAAGCAAATGTGGTGTCTGGTCCTACACCTCAGACTCTCTCCATCGTACTGGATAAAAGGAGCCATGGACATGGTAGATGGTGTTTGTGCATAATACGTGTGTGTGTGTCTGCGTGTTTGTGTGTGGGTGGGTGTGTGTGTGTGTTTGTGTCTGTGTAGTTCCACAGGGAGAGGGAAAAGGTGCACAGAAGCGGAAGCACAGCTGATTGCCAGTCGGCAGGGCGATGGAGGCGGGTTCTAGTCCTCTGAAGCGTAGGAAACGGGAAAAAGAGGAGAGAGGAGAAATGACAGAGAGGAGAGGGGGTGTGGAGTAAAAAAAATGGTGGAGATAGCAATCAAGAGGAAGGGATGAAACAGAAGAATATGTGAAATAAAAGGTGCATCAACAAATATGTGTTCATTCAGAGTGAAAAATAAAAGTGGCATAAGAACAAAGAGTACAATAAAAGAAAGGGAGAAGGGGGACAAAGGAAGAAAGCAGGTTAGTAAAGCTGTTACAAAATCAACTGAGTCTCATCTAACAAATGTCAAATACTTGACCACCAGGTTTTATTCTAAATAGCTCGACATTTTGCATTGGTCAAATATTTGGGAAAATATTCCAAACCACATACTTGTCTTTATGTGCCATGCATATGTGTCATGCATTAAAGGTGACATGCAGCATCCCAACGCAACACAGTACACACTCGTACATACACACATCTGCATTTGCTCTGTCAGGATCCAGCTTACGCTCTCAATTCCATGACCCAGTTACTACTTATACCGCCTGCATTCTCCCCCTGGGGTCTGCTGGGATAACAGTGATGAATGAATGCAATGCACCTCGAGAGGGCCAGATGCTCCATCTACTGAAGTAGGTCCGCTGAAAAAAGTATGATATCGCACCCCACACTGTACTCTGAACTCATTAAGAATGCAGTGTGGAGGATTAGAGGTACAGTTTAACAAAAAAATAAACTTAGACAGAGCATTCTTCCAGCAAAAACAATCTCTCTATTACGTTACACACATGCACACACAAAGCTCTGTAACCACGGTAACACAAGCCGCCAGACAGCTAAGCGGTGAACATGCCAACAGAGACGTCTGATTTACATGCTAATCACTCCTCCCACTGTCACCAGCATCCATCCCATCAAGTCTTCCAGTCATCCCAGTGGACTGCACACTGTACGTCAGATGGAGGTGGGCAGGTTTGACAGCCTGTTCTTCCCACAGTGCCCATGCATCCACTGACACATAGTTCAAGTATAAATACAGCTTCACTTGATGCTACATTCTTTAGTAGACCATCATTTTTAATATGAAAGAAGGATGACAGATCAAGTGGATCATCGACTAAACAGGGCTTACATAAATGCTCCATCATTTACACAATGGTGACATAACACCTCATTAATGTAATCAACACTGCTTTGTGTTGGATCATAACCAACCACTGATTATTCTCAGACAACAATCTTGCACCATAGCTGATAAAAAACATGCACTGAGCTGCTGTTTAAGGGGCGCATAGGCTATTAAATAATGAACACCCATATAGGTTGGGTCTTGGAGGGGCTTGTGTGTACTCCCATGCATCACAGAGAGCTTACAGTGATACCAGTGTGGGTCTGGTGCTTGGGCCGGGCTTTTTGACCAGTGGAGATCACAGTCCCTTGCAGTCAGTTGCAGTTCAGTCACTTAGTTTGGATGAATATAGAACTTAAATATGTGTTAGTCCCTTACTCTCTCTCTCTCTCTCTCTCTCACACACACACACACACACACACACACACACACACACACACACACACACACAGTATAAAATGCACGAATACCAAGTGGTAAGAACTTTGAGTAGATTCTGGCACCACCAGTTGCCTTTCATTCTGCTTTAACTGGAAATGCCCTAAAAAAGATATTCCTTTACCTGCACAAAGTGTTGCGTTTTAGATCTGTGCTCCATCACACAGACTGTGTATCAAGGAGTGGAGCTGCAGAGAACACCTCACATACTGATATGTAGCCCCATGCAAAGTTCTTTCTCTGCTAATCCCATGCAGCATGGCTGTGCAGCTCGAACAAAGCAACTGCATGAGGACATGAAACAGTGGACAGGAACAAGTATGTGTAGAGCAAGACTGTTAAAGCTGAGAGACGGAGCACAAAGAGGACAAGACTGTTGGAAAAAAATGATGAGATGGTTTCCAAAATGTACAAACACACACACACGTGAACACACACATACACACACACCTAAAGCAGTTATGCTTCCAGTCTGTGTCAGTATAAGCAGACAGCTGAATGTGGAAACAGAAGGTTTGTCCATTAGACACAGTAAATATCCACCTCCTAAAGCTCCATCTCAGCTCTGTCACTTATCTTCACACTGAGACAAACTATTACGATCTTTTCCCGTCATAAGCAACTTCAGGACTGTTGAGTACAAGAGAATTGTGGCAGTGAGCCTTTACGGCTGTGTTAATTCATCCACCAAAAGGAGTGTGACTGATTTTATAAGGGTGAACAATTGGACGATCTCCTGTCTTGTCTTCCATTAAGATTAATTTCTGTGCTTGTTATGCAAATGGACTAAATTGCTCTCACGGCTGAGTGTAAATTAAGTCGTGCCTCTTTTATCTTCTATACTCAGCAGCACGAGGGCAGCCATGTAAATTCTTAAATGGTGACATGTCATGTACATTTCAGAATAATTCATATTTGCATCTTTTAAAAGCAACTTATGCAACAAGATCCAACCACTTTACATTCTAAAACATCCAGTTAACATAAAATAAAGGGTGCTGTTGCCTTTTGACTGATAAAGCTATTACACAAAATGAAAAACCTTATTTGTGGACCTCCACTTTCACGATGCTTTAGATGTTTGTGGGCTAATAGCATCCTACAGGTGTCTCTGACAATAGAGGATGTATTTTAGGCATCCATAAGGGTATACACTATCCATAAACTATCAATTACTTTCCCTGTCTCTAGTAATACTGAGGCCATGGGACATAAGAGGTGGGAACTTTCATAACATACACATGTAGTAGTTTTAGGAAAATCGCTAGAAAACTTTTATCTTTTGCTGTCTAAAAAATGAGGAGCTCAGACTGTGGCTCCAGTGAGAGATTTCTATAAAAAGATGTATGTGCTCACTGGAAAACTTCT
This sequence comes from Acanthurus tractus, assembly GCA_029783725.1. Lineage (NCBI taxonomy): Eukaryota > Metazoa > Chordata > Actinopteri > Acanthuriformes > Acanthuridae > Acanthurus > Acanthurus tractus. Next base: position 2,548,006 of record JAQNCA010000016.1, read on the forward strand.
ATTCTATGCCTTCTTCTCTTCAGTTGAACTCCTGTGAATGAAGAGCTGGGAGGTAAAAAAAAGAGACAGAGTAAGAGTGTTGTACTTAGGAGGACATTGAAAGGATGTTGAAGAGCAGTGGGAGCAGTTCACATCCTGCTCTGAAGGACCACTAATGATACTAAGAGTACACACACACACTCACACACACAGAATGGAGCTGAAGTGAAGAACAAGAAGGAAGTAAATAAGGTCAAAAGACAATAAAGGAGGAAGAGGCCGTGATTGGTCGAGGAGAATGACCAGGCAGCCTTAGCAGACTGATCAGCAGAGGGAATGGTGGAATATATCTTACCAGGCTTTTGCACCCCATGAGCTTCCTGTTCTCCATTCTCCAATGCAGTACCCGTGTCTACACACACACACACACACAACAACAACAACAACAAAACAAGCGTAAGACATTACTATCCATCTGAGCACTAGTGGCTCGACACGATCGCAAATCAAACTAAATCATATTGTTTGCACGGCGGATATGAAACACTGAGTCTGGAGTTCAACAGAAACCACTGAGGCCTTTGAAAGGGCACCTCACTGTGTTTGCTGAGAAGTGGATGTGTGTGCTGTCTGTCCATGCACGTCTTTGGGGGGTCAGTCTGGGGCAGGCAGAGGGCAGCACATATTGGCTGGTGTCAGTGTGGGACAGGAAAGGAGGAGACACTGTGTGACATCTGACTGTCTGACTGCTGAGTCACTGCTCTTTATTTATCTAATGTGCACAGCGCAAACACATGAGGACGAACACACACACAGCGCACACTCTCACCGAACAGCTTCACAACAAGACTCTGACAGACAAGGACACAAATGAGTCAAGAACACACACACAACACTGATTTTAGTAAATGGTAAAGGAACTGCTTTTATCCACACTGGCACACGCTTTGCTCTCTGCTCACTGGAACACTCACTTTTCATACATCAGTGGCAGTGAGCTACCATGCAAGATGCTGGTCTAACCGTGAACAGTAAGTTGGGGTTCAAAGTTTAACACCAAGCATGTAATGAGTGGACGATGTGCTCTACCAGCTCCACTGTGAAGCTACAAAGACAGAAGGCATGTGTCATTAACCAAGTTCAACTGTGTCATGCAAGTTCATGCAGCCGCAAAGTCACGAACATGAGACCACTCTGCCTTCAACACATGCACGCATGTTATGTGCACACGGTCACACACATGCACAAACCAACATGTAAGCATGCATAAATCACATGCAGGGACACACACATGCACACACAAAAGGTATAATCCTTTTGTGACCACACGAGGAGACGAGCGCTCCGGATTGAAAACCAGACCAGAGGACGCTCATCGAACGCACAGCAGCTACCCTGAGTGTTTATTACATGTGCACCAAATCAGCAACTCTGGAAAAAAAAAAAACATCCCTCCTGCTGACAGAGGACAATAATTTGCGGACTGCCTCGCCCTGCTGTTTGGCACTCTGCATGTCAGCATGTCTGCATTTGTCCAAATGCACCCGGCATGCCACAGTTGATCACTGGAAACACCACCCACGGCCCGACCTACAGCTGGCTGTCACTGACAAGTGCCCACACACAGTCTGACTGTCTGACCAAAGTGTCTGGCTGACCAAAACAGGCCCAGGAGCTGAGTCAGCCCCAGCGAACTGTCACTTCAGCTTATCTGCTTCTTCACTCAGCTGTGGATTTGATCCATCTACTGTTTATTTATCTGCTCGCTCACCTCCACGTACGCACCTATCTGTTTCTGTACCTCGCTCTTGTTGTTGCTGTGTGGTGGCTGATCAGCAGGCAGCTTAATAGAAGATCTGAAATCTCCTCTCACACTGAAAAAGTGCATTTTGAGCAACAAGTGGTGCTCAAACGATCGTCAACCACCGGAAGGTCTAAACCTCTTCCACTTCCAGAAAAACAGACTTCATGTCTCTGTTGAGCTCTCAGTACGAGACTCACGCTACATTTCACTATACTCAGACTCTCTTCATTAAACTCTTCTCTTCAAAATGAGAACTGAGGCTCTTTTCAGGAATTTTTGATGCCATGATACCAAATGTTTCTGTGTTGGGGACATACAGATGTTTTTGATGCTCGCGTTCTGGGGCTGTT
>JAQNCA010000016.1:2563465-2607829 GCA_029783725.1 Acanthurus tractus
CCCCCCCCCCCCCCCCCCCCCCCCCCCCCCCCCCCCCGCCCCCCCCCCCCCCCCCCCCCCCCCCCCCCCCCCCCGCCGGCCCGCCCCCCCCCCCCCCCCCCCCCCCCCCCCCCCCCCTCCCCCCCCCCCCCCCCCCCCCCCCCCCCCCCGCCCGCCGAGGAGAGGAGAGGAGAGGAGAGGAGAGGAGGATAAAGGATGGCTCTATTGATCTTCTGACAGGAAGGAAGGAAGACATGGTGTTATGGAGAAGTGGAAGCAATTTGAAATGGGAAAGCAAACAGGTTTGGGTAAGGACACCCGAGGGTGATGGAGCACAGGTGAGAGGAGGATGAGAAAAAATAATTCCAGTGACAGAAAGCAGATAACATCTACAAAGAAAATGAGTTAAGACCTATTTTTTGTTAAGTGTCATTAAACTAAATATAAATGTAGAGTTAAATATTAAAGTTTAGGTTACTTTTTGTTGAAAAATTCAGGGAAATGCCTTTTTTGGGTAAAAGACACAAGCCACAATTGTGCAGCAGTTGTGGTTGTTTGGATGATGGGACATTTCTGAAAACATTCTCTGTTTGTAAACTTCAGCTGACAGTGAAAGGATTGGATGTAGCTCTGCAAACTTTCACGTCCTACCGCAAGTATGAACCACAGAAACATGCACAGCAAGTCGTCTCTGCCAGAAGCAATTAAAAACACTACATGCACTGCTGCTGCCTCTCTCAAAGCTTCAGTTCTGCAGAAATTCTATTGTTTTTTGATGTCTTGTCTCGTTTGTTGTCCTCAGGTAAATCTCTTGTTCTGCTTGTAGTTCTTGCAGTGAGGTGATACCAAAGACTTGTGTCCCTGTTGTGAACTATTAGGTTCCTAACTAAGCAAACAAACAAACTTAAAGATATTCATTGGAGTTTTTCACCACTAGTTGGAGCTATGGGGCGATGTTTCCCAAATGGGTCCCTCTAATGTTTGCATGTATGTTGCATGTAATTACAATTCCTTTCTCCCTTTTCATTTCATGCCTTAGTTCTTATCAAGACGGTTATCATACTTGAAATGAACAGAAGAAAAATTTTGTTTGTTTATGCTAAAACCCCGCAGGGGACTTCTGAGGCAAAGTCACTGTATTTTCTGGACCGTCAAAATCCTGATTCTCAAATTCAAGCAGGTTTTTCTTGTATCAGTGCAACCTCTAGACCAGTTCTGATAAACACATTATATACAAAAGACAAAGTGCTTGGAAATTTAAAGGCCATTTTTCTAGCCATTTGTCATCACTTTGTTTTGGCACTATTACACTAATAGGCTACAACTCTCACTATCATTCTCACACTCTGTTGACTGTTTGTGACTTCTCTGCTTCATATTAGTTTCATATTCATGCTGGAAATGGGACATCACGTCCTTTCGGGGGGCTGAATTTTTTGCGATAGTTTCAATTCTTCTTTTTTTGCAGGATGTTTACTCAGTACAATTCTATCCAACTACAGTTTAACATTTTCTTCACTTTTATCACACCTGTTTGTCGGTTCAGTGACACCAATTAGAAAGAGTAGAGTAGAGCCAGAGATATGTGCATAGGAGACAAAGTAAAGCATACACACAAGATGGAATCAATAGGGGAGACACAGAAATACTGGAACTTGCCATCTAAGCTGACAGTCAGCTGTGTTAGTAAATGCATTAACAAGAAAGAGGATGTTGGTTAAACAAAATGTCCTTTTCAAACCCAAACTGGCATGTGTCTGCAAATGTGGCTACTTCTGTTTGTTGTTGTGAAGCCAGTAGCCTCCTGGTATGCTTCCAACAGTCAGCATGTCTTTGATGTTGGGCTTCATTCACAGAGCTCCACTTTAGGTAATGTTAATATGTGCCTGATGTGTGTGTGTGTGTGTGCATGCGTGTGTGTGTGTGTGTGTGTGTGTGTGTGTGTGTGTGTGTCCTGCTGCTCTCACATCCACAAAGTGCCTTGATGAAGCTCACAGAGGGCCTGTTTAAGGGCTAAGTGAAAGGGCCAGTGTTTGACCGTGTGTGTGTGTGTGTGTGTTTGTGTGGATGACAGAGCTTTCTTCTGGTCCTAACAGAATTAAACAGGACATGTTTGTTTAATTCAGAGCTTGCTGCAGACCATTAGCCTGCAGGTTAGTGAGCAGAGACAGACAGACGGGTAGACAGGTAGTGGAGTCCAATGCCACTCGTTTTGTCCTCCCTCTCTCTCTCCCTCTCTCTCTCTCTCCCTCTCTCCCCCTTTGGAAAGGACACACGGCAGCGACGACTGAATGAATTCCCTGTGTGTCCCCATTGTCTCGCCTACACACACACTCCGAAACACATACACATACACACAGCATTTTCTTAGGGAACTATGCGTTATTGTTACAGAGCAGGGATTAACACATCGCAATGGAATGCGAAAGCAACATGGACACACACACACACTCGCAAACAGACACGCAGAGGTCAAATTTTAATCCCAAAACAAACGCTGTCACACACACACACACACACACTGGCCATGCAGTCATCCAGGGCTGGGACGTGTCGGAGAGTATATGCTAGGATCTGTATCCACTCCAGCTTGGTCTGCTGGAATGGAGGCTTCCAAATGACAAAAAAGTCCTTCTCTGTCCTGTGACTCATGCAACTGACCGTGGACTTTAAATTCCTCACATACCTGATGGTTTGACACAGCTATTTGGGTTCCTTTCCATTTCCTTTCACAGGTCACATCTCCATTCTCACTCAGAAAATTATGAAAATTCAGATAAATAACAGAAATAGAAGGATCACTAATGTTATAAGTAGGTGATAAAAAAGGTTGATAGAGATTGCAACATACTAGCTAGGAGAGAACATTAAATTGGGATAAACAACAAACTGGTGTGGATGAACTTGCACGCTCTGTTGTAAATACGGGTCTGAGGATGAGTTCTTGCAGCGGAGGAGGGCTGGTCTTTCAGGGAGAGAGTGACGCACACATGAGTCAAAACTGGGCGACTGACATCTGGAGTAAACCAAAGCTTTAAGGAGTATGAACAAAACCCTCTTTCATTTAACAAAAGGAGACAAACGAGGGCCACGCTTGTGGGCTGGTGGTTAACATGTCAACCATGAACTGCACGGGCCCTGTTTAACATCTGGCTGGAGACCTTTGTTGCAAGTCATCTCGGAAGCAAGTGGGCCAAAGTTAAGATTTTAATGTCCAAATACTCTTTCAAAAGTCAATGAAGCTTCATGTTTAAGCACAATCTTTTAAAATGTAAGTAATAACAGGAGGATTTGATCTTGATCTAACTTCAGTAATCTGCTAAATGTTGGTCTGATGCTTGGATTTTCATATGCAGTCATTTAAGTATAAAAAGGGATATGCATGTAGATCTATGATAAACATTTTGTTAGCACAGAATCCATTACATACTGTATAATTCTGTACTTCCTGAGCATTAGTCTCAGACAGAGAACTATAATCATACACAGTGATGTTACACTTCCTGTTTGTCACACAGCTAATCTGTTTTTAACTGAAACGGTCTCTTTTTTCAGACTGACACTGAGCCGCCTGTTGAACCACGCGGACATACGTTTGCATGGTGCATTTGATGAGCTACAGGTCTGACATGCAGAAGTTCTGAAGAAAAAAGTGTCGAAGAGGCAGCAAAAATTTCCTTTCAGTGACGGAAACCGCTGACTTGCTCACACATGGGACCTCAGCCAGATGTGAGCAGCTGGCACTGATCAGCAGTTAGGTAAGAAAACGTATGGAACTTACACTTTCCACTCTTCAAAGCTTGTGATTTCATTTGACGGACTGAACTGTCCAGTTGATTATTTCTGCTTATGAATTCAATCTGACCCTGACATAAGACCTGTTTCTGTTTCTATCTCCTTCACTTAATGTCTTCTCAGTTTTGGACTTAAATTCAAACACAGTCTGCTAGTCAAACTACTTTTCTGTGGCTGTATTTTATGCTATTCATGGCATGCTGGTGAGATCAGTCTCACTGGCTGATTCTTCAAAATGACATTACACTTGAACAACATCTTTGTTTCCACCCTGTACAAAATATCTGAGGATGCACTGTGAAATGCTTTCGTTGAACAAAAAATCTGAGAATATATTTACAACTTCAAGTTAATAAAAGCTTTGAAGGCGCAAAAGATTGATAAAAAAAATTAATTTATCCACAAAAAATTCTCAAGAGACATTCCTTATCCAGAACACACCTCCTCAACACATCCCTCCATCCACATATCCATCCATCTGTACTGCGTCCAACTCCTCACCCTGCTGTATAATTCCCAGCAGGGCTGATTGGCAGCAGTAAAGCCTGGGTGCTGACACACTAGTCCAGCTGCTACTGTTGAGAGGGAGGATTACAGCCGGCGGTTCACTCTGTACCATCCCATTCTTTCCTCTTTGCTCTCCATCCCTCCATCATTTCATTCATTCAATCCACTGCTGTCACGCAATCTGAGACTAAAGTCCTCTAACCCAATGATACACAACACACATCAACGTACATGTTCACATTGACATGTACACATCTGTGTATATGTGGTGGCCTCTGACATACAGCAATGTGAAATCATACAATTTAAGGCTTCATGGCTGTTAAGTCACTGAAAGGAGTGTCTTCTATGATCATTAATCATCAATAATCATTTAGATTATTTATCAGGCAAAAAAAACACAAATATTTGCAGGATGAAGAGCAAATACAGGGATTTGCAACTTTATTATAATTCATTCTAAATCTTCAGGTTTTTAGAGATGGTTTGAAAAACATCAACAATTTGAAGATCTCATCATGATCCAAATTGATTTTTTCAGTCTCATAGCAATCAGAGTTCTGCATTTAATGGCTGCCATATTGACTAAACATTAAATCATCAGCCAATGATTAAAAATTCATTGAAACCTAACTGGTGAACCTGAGACCTGGAAAAACAAGGAGAGCAGGATGGTTTTCTCTCTCTCTTTGATGAAAATGGTTTTTGGTTTTCATGCAGCGTAAAAAGAATGAGTGAGCATAAGCTCACTTGGCTTTGACTTCCCTCAAGCTGATTCTTAACAAGCCCAGACAACATTTAAAGACAAAAAAATCATTTGAGGCTTGACGGCACAGACTGCTGACAGGTTCTGTTTGGGCTTTGGACAGAAATGAACAACAGGCTACGACCTGACTCTCCTCTTCTGATCATGTGCATAACTGCAAGCTCATCTGCCAACAGACTTGGCTTTCAAACATGAAAATGCTTTAATGAATCAGTTACAACACTGACACTTCTGACAACTGCGGAATAAAGACAAAGGGTGATACACTGAGGTTTGGCTGCTGCTTTGGTTCAAAACAGCAGAATCACAGCCAATACAGGTCAGTAAATTATACATTCTGCACTGGAGTCAGCAATGAATCAACAGTTTCTCCAGCGACATTGTTTTAACAGTAAACAGCATTAAATGATTCACAGTTTCATCGAGGGTTCATTCTGATGGAAGCATTACCGGCAGTACAGGAACCATTTACCGCTGTGTGGGGACTATTGATCACTTTAGATTACAAATGCTCTTCCTCAGCCTTACTGGGACAAATGCTCTAACGAGTAACATGGCAACTGCACAGTCCTATGGTATGATGAGTCTACAGGTTATGGCCAAGGCGAGAACATATGCATTCATCTCTCAAAAATAGGACTAAAAATAACATTATTATAAGATAGACTTTCCTGTGAATATATGCTACTGTGAATCTAAAAAATGTTAACTTTTACACCAGCAAAATCCAGAAAACCTGCATTCTAAAAATGTTGATTTTTTTTTTGTATTTGTAACAGATTTTGTATTTAGATGTGGACAAATAAAACTTGGTACAAACTACTTTGCTTCAAACATATCCTAATATTAATGTTACAATTTAAGCTGCCCCTTCTGTGTCACAAAACATTATATGCTTCATCTTTAACGACTGGCGCCCAATATTTTGAGTATTCAAGCTACAGTAAGGTGTAATAAGGAGACAGCAGCTGAGAGATCTTTATGCCTGAGCATCATTCCTAAACTGGTTAGGGAAAGTCTGAGAAAGAAACTTGTCCTCTCAAAAAGAAGTAAAGCAAAAACACCTCATTATGTCCGTGGAAAGCTTATACAAAAGTGAGGAGGGATAATTATACAAGGGTAATAGTACAGGTCTTGTTCTTAACTGAACTGCTCTCAGCGGGAGCACTGCTTGGCAGCACAGGAGCAACTGGATGATGGATCCCCTCTGTTTCCTGATCCCTGGACAGAGGCTGGGATGAAGCAGTCTGCTGACCTCGAGACTAATCTGCCACAGCCAGGACAGCTCTGACTGTGGAGCAGAGATCAGCTTCCCTGCACCCCACGTCTGACCCTTACTCTGCCTTGTCTTGGAAAACCCCCGACAGGCTTCAGTACAGGTCACGTATTGCAAAAGATTCTCTGACACATTCTGCGATGAATTATGACTTCTGGTCATGGTGAGCTGATACGAGGAGAAAAGGAGGAAACCACCGCAGATTATCCATCAGTTTGTTCTCGATGGCTAAGTGGAGAGCGAGAGGCGGGGAGTCAACGGCTCTCAGTTCCAGTCAATTGACATTCCACAGGCTGAGAAGAATTCAGGATGTCTCCGATTGAGTAACTCCAAGAACCTGTCTGTTCGCTTAAATACTTCCTTCCTTCCTCCCTTCCTTCCTTCCCTCCCTCCCTCCCTGCCTACTATGATCATTTTTTTCCCGACTCACCCTTTCCTTCCATCATTTCTTCCTACCATTGCCTCCCTTTGTTCATGGATGTTTATTCTTTATATTAATGGTAAGACACATTTCCTTCTATGTCTCTGTTGCGAAAGATATGAAGCATTAACAAGTGTATTTATGCACTCTACAATAAAATTTCATATAGCAGAGTCTGCATGAGCAAGAGCATGGCCAAAAGAGTCCAACAGCCAATGGCTATTGGCTAAAGTGCATGAAACATATTAACCAATTAATTGATCCACTCTTCACTTCTTGCATCAATCAACAGGATAAAATGGGAAATTTGGAGAGAAAGAAAGCAGAAGATCATTCTCTCACTTTTCCTCTCACTCTTTTGTTACACAAACAGATGGAATGACTTTAAAATAGAGTGAAGCTCCCCTTTCGCTTTTCATCTTCCTGTCTAAATCCTACATATTTACTGATGTGAGAGCTGTGCTCCGGAACAAATGCATTCTTTTTTCAATCAGCTCTTTATTACTTGGAACTTCCTGGAAAGAAAGATGACTTTGTGGACTTCCTGCTTTTGGACTCTGCTTTGATTATTTGTTTTGACACAACGCCATTCACAAAAGATGAAAAAGAGCATTTATAATTCCTCTTAAAGCCACGGAGCAAAAAGCCAGGAAACAAACATCTGTTCCGTGTGATCATCCTTTAAATACTAAAATACTGGGGCACAGAGAAGGAAAACTGGAACCAATCCAATAATTTTATGGATGAATTAAAGAGCTGAAATACAAACCATGCATTTCTTGACAATACATGGACAACAACATATAATATTAATTTGAGACGGGTCATAATTGTCAAATTGTCATTAAATAAAAACACAAACAGAAAATTTTATGCGACTACCATCACATCCTAAAAATTATATTTCCCTAGGTTTTTTACTGCTGCCTTTAATAATATTTTACTACCATACCTGGTTTAGTCTCATCATTACCAGGTGCCAGTAACACAAGTGTGGCATGTTCTTTTCCATAGGCTGGCAGTAGTGTGCCTAACAGCACTGTACTTAAGGTCCTTATTCGAAAAAGACAAGTTGCACACATTTTAAAGGCACCTGGTAACAATGCTACTACATAGCATCGTTTAATTTCCAGGTGCCAGTAAGGTGCCACGGGCAACATATATTTATTAACCAACCATCTCAACACAGCTCAAATTATTCTTCCTATGCAAAGTTTTTTGAGGTTAATGTCCAATATGAGATGCATGTTCAGCTTCACTTTACTGCCTTTCAAATTCAGTGAGAATAGAGCAAAGTTTTACTTCAGTTACTCGTGTTGCATTTACTGGCTTTAGCAGGCAAGTATTAAGTCCAATTTCACCTTTTGCTCAGTTTTTTCTCAGAATCCAAATCTGTCTACAACCATAAAACACTAAGAGTGGTATTTGATATTGGCAAGAACCTGCTAAGTGTTAAGAGTGGACCCGCTCAGGAAACACTGGTACTGTAGCAGAGTGTGCAGAGCCGGGCTGATGTATTTATAAAACAGTTGGGGAATAAAACAGATGTTCCCCTTTTTTTTTTAGATGTTTTCATCACTGGAAATATCTGCTTTTAGTGGCACCAATCATTCTGTGGTATTTCCATAAAATAGTCACACTAAATGTTTTTCAAGGTAGTTCCTTTCTTAATATGAGTCTCGGCAGGCTGATTGTAACACAACTGTCTCTATGAAACAGAAGAAATTTATGTGACTTCTTTACTTTCTTCAACACAAATACATTAAAAGTGTGCTATGTGAGCTCATATGTGTAACTATGATCTAGAGCTCTGGTAGAAAGCAGACAGGAGCAGTTTCTGGAGACATGCAGGACTTAATCTGCACCTCTCTGCTGCTGAAGGCAGTGTTTTCTCTGGAGAGACAGCAGGAGAGCTTGGAGAGATCCAGCTATGGGCAAACAGATATTTCAGGTGGGGTTTGATCCCTGGGCAGAGAGCACGTGTTTCATCACTTTTTCATCTCTGCATGTTATACAACTTTACACAGAGACACCAGCAGTCTATCTAAGCAGCTCTGGAGTGACACTGCAACCAGCCTCTGTGGCCTGTCTGATAACTGTCACCCCCTCAGGCCTAATACCTGATCACTTTGGCGAGCTTTCAGTGAAGCGACAAGCAACCGGACATTTTAGGGATGTGATTGGATCAGGTCCATAATGAATTCAGGGCCTTAGATCAGTCCCACCTCTTATTTCCCGCTCAGTAATCTGGCTGGGGGAGGATTGGACAGTAATCTGGAGAGAAGGAGAGAGACAGGGAGGGAGGGAGGGAAGGCAGGGGAGAGACAATCCTCTCTGCTGCCACTCCTCTTTTTATCATCGATTTCTGTGACAAAATGTTCTAAACTGTTACAGCACAGGAGTGAACAGTCTGTTTTAGATGCAAACAAACATGTTTCACAGTTCATCACTTTAAACATCAGAGATACTCGTGAGCTTTTTTCCTGAATGTCAGCCACATTTATTTTTCTTAATAAGCAGATCTTCTATACTGAACTTCTCTGCTGTTATAACAAAGATATCCCCATTACAACTGAGCTATTACAACTTAGCAAACTTAATGCACTAATCAAGATTGTGGAATGCATCTAAAAGCTCTGAAATAAAATAAATAAATAAATAAAATAAAGGCCTTGAGTTTTGAAAGCTTTCAAGGGTCAAATTTTTATTTTAAATGAAACAAACTTTGAACTTTCAGTCTTGGCAGTTTTGATTATCTAAATGTGACTTTGGACACATTTTCTGTTTTGTGAAGAATTTCGAAACTATCCCTTTAAAATCATGGAGTCAAAATCTCAACTGTATCAACAATATTGGAAAAGTACTCTTTTAACTTTTAATCTTTGAACGTGTGCAAGGGGAAATAAAGAGAAAGAAATGAATGAATGGTTTCTCTTTGTTTATCACTTGGCTGCCGCTGATAAGCGGTAATAAGACTAAAAACAACAGTGGGAGTGTATCTCTGAGTCTCATCAGCCTGATCATCAATCACACTGCTCTGACATGGAATGCACTAATGCTAACCCATGGGTGAAACTGGAATTACTGTCATCGTTTTAAAATGACAGAAAACATAGAAAATAGAAGCCAGTACATACACAGGGTTGCTGTGTAGAGACTGACTGCAGTGTGTGGTAGAGACGCAGTGCACATGTACCAGGCAAACACAAGTCGCTCTGCAGCTCAGCCCCTCGGTCCTCCTCACCGAGTATGAATGGACTCGGTACACACACATACACATACAAGCTGCTTGCATAACTTTGCTCCTGTCTGCTGTGACTGTGCAACTCCATCGCGCGCACCCATGCTGCCTCAAGTGCTGTCGAGAATATCGACATCATCTCAATCAGATGCACGTGAACGTCCCACCGTAGCGGGACGTACATCGCAGAGGGAAAGTAAGAATTTACAGCTACGTTAATGTTATTACTGCGACGTTGAAAGGTTGGAGGTTGTAAACACATCCCAGTGGTTACTTAAAAACAGACAGGGCATGTAGAATACTACTGCGCATTCGGCCCACTACATTATTAAAAGTAAGAGTTTCCTTGGAGCACCTGAAGGCACCATTATCCTACACCAGTACACCGTCGCTGTGATGCGTGCTGTGAGATCACTGATCCAAAATCACCGTCATTTCTCTGCTCCAGACTCCAAACGTCCGCCCACTGACCCCGCACTCACTGCAAACAACGCACGTCCCCCCGCAACGCGACTACAACACGAAGTTTATACATTTTCAACTTGACTCACCGTTAGTTGTCTGCTTTTCGACAGTTTGTCGGGAATCTCCGAGCTTCGCTGTCACCGATACGATCCGCCCACCCGAGTGTGCACCCCGCTAGCCGCAGACTAACATGCTCCTCCCCCAGAGAAGCTCTGCTCCAATCACAGATGCACAGTGTTGAGTGGCTCCCATTTCATCCAATGAAATTGACGCTGAGTTCTGAATGATGGCGGTGTTGTTCAACCACAGCTTTCAAACTCTGGAAAGGCCCTTCGTCGTCACCTAATGTACTTTTGACCGACAACCCGTGCAGACAATGGAGAAGTTTGACTCCTTTTACGGCACAATGCCGCTCCAATCGCCGGTGGGGAAAGGCTCTGGATACGGCAAAGGCCCGGGAAGACACCCCGATACCGCCCAGATCACTGGAATGTCACCGGGATGACAGGGGTTAGATTTTAACGTCTTAAAAGAGGACCAGTTGTTTTGGTATTTGGTATGGTACATGGTATTTCATTAAGTCTGCATTATTTCTTAATAAAGTAGTCATAACTGAAGGCACAGCCATCTCAATAGAAATCGCAGTAATGTTTCTAAATCTGACAAGTACAATTATTGTCGATGATAAATCAGAAATATAAGCAACACATTCGGATTATATGTTAAACCAAAGTATTGAAGAAAGTCTTTTGGCCAATCCTCTTACTATATTTACCATTTTCCCTTTTGTGATGATGAATTTGCAATATCTCTCTAAGAGGAAAAACCAAAAGCAGGGGTTCAGTCTCCAATAATGTAGGTTATAGTGACACCGTGTGACAAAAATGGTTAACATCAGTTTCAGCCCTCCTTCCTCTCTGCGTCAGTTGTGCGAAATGTCAGCAAAAATATTTTCTAACTTTACAAATCTCTTGTTCCCACCATCCGGGACCAAACGCCAAACCTGGGGTGAGATGGTCTTCAAATCGGCCCCTCTCTCTGGAAATCCCTCCCTTAACATATCTGTTATTTGAATGTTTTAAAACACAAACAATTCAAGGCATCTGGCTGTTTTTTTTAATACAAATTTCTCCTTTGTAAAAAAAAATAACTTTGCAAATGTACCTGCCCATTATTCTTGCACATGCATGCATCTTGCACATCTTGCTCAGAAGTGACCTAGAATTAAAAAAAATTGCAGAATATATATATATATTTTCCAGCAGACACTGTAAATTACGGCCTATGTATTAGACAGTGAATTGTCTCCTCAGCTGTCACATTCACTAATGCAGACTTGCCAAAAAAATCTCAATAACTACGTATAAATTCAACTCCAGAATGGACAAAACACAATATTTCAAAGTCTGTTTTATACCAACTTCAATGTGCAAAACTCCTCCAGAAAAAAAAGTCCAAGTCCTGTGGGGGAGAGATGGGAGGGAAGAACTCTGATACAAGCTTGAGGGGGGCTATCTATGTGTTTGCAACCAGAGGCCCACTGTTTGCAGCTCTGTCTGTGTTTTATTCTGAGTTCATCCATTTAATTAGTAAGTAAAAAGTTTATGTAAGGAACTTGCTACTGGAAATACTGTCACAATGGAATGTTCACAGTGGTGATTGCGTGACTCTAATTTTAAAAAAAACAGTGCGATCAGAGCTCTCTTCAGAGCAAAACTATGGGCAGGAAAATAAGTTCCTGCTGCACACAGCCCTTACACTTTAATGCAATCAGAACTGCCTACAGTGCCTGTAAAACTCATGAGAATCATGAAAAGGTCCTCTCTAAAGCCAGTGTTGCGTTTGTCCATTCTAGGCTACAGAAGAAACTTGGTGGTGCAATATTGCGGACTGTGCAGCAGAGAACATGCTTACTGTAAGGAAAACATACCAGTAAATACCCAATACCGGTACCGGTATCGGGTATTCATTTACCGGTTTCGGGTATTGGTCTGATACCGGGCATGAGTATTCGTACTTGGACTCATAAAATTGCCACCGATACTACTTTACGGCAGCGCGAGGTTTACAGGACTTGACTGCAAGGTGGGCAGCGAGGAATCGTGTCAGCAGTGTGGAACTATTTTCAGGTGAATGAGAGCAACAAAAACAAAGCAGAATGCTAATTATGTCCAGCAAAAATCTCAAGAAGAGGGACAAAATCTATACTGGAGCCGAGGTGTAAGATTCCTAGCCGTACCCTTATGATTTTAAGCTTACAGTGTGTGTGACAGTGGCAAGTTTATAGAAGCACTAATGTTGAATTGCCAGTATATGACAATTTTGTTAAATTTGTGTTTGTGCTGCAGTGAAACTGCAGACAGTCACCCATGTACAAGAAAAACATACCGAGGAATGTTGTTCAGACGATGTCTGTGGAAAAATTTTAAAAAATTCAAAGTAACTTAATGTGTAATGGCGTAAGTACTCGGTATCTGAGTACTCAGATCCAAGCATCGGTATCGTATGTGGTAGCATTGCATCCCTAATAATAACCAATAAATATAAATTCTATCTCTGGCATTTTTACAAACTGATTCCGATCAGTCCTGCTCACTGACACCTAAATGCAGGTATCATTTCTGAAAAGTCCTGAGAGAGTAAAGGTTAATCAAAACATTTATTGAATGCCACAAGGATCAGTCCTCACACCATGATTTTGCTTTCAAAGAGGTTTATTGAAAGAAATATTTTGAAATTTTATAAAGGTCAACCATTAATAATGCTATCACACGATCAGTACCTGGAGCTTAACCATTTCCCTCTCCAACCTTTTTTCGACATTTGATATGAATCATGTATTATGAGCTTTGAGAAGCACCCCATTGGCAAGCCCGGTTTAATAATTCTATGGCTAGCTCAATACTCCAGGGACTGCCACAGTGTACAGGCTGACACCATTCAAAAGAGGAGCTGCTTTCAAAACATTTTGAGAGCTTTTAAGGATATCACACAACCTATTACTTTTAGGCATAATGCGTTTGAGATATGCTATTGCTAACAGATTTCAACACCTAATGCGCTGTAAAGACGGCCAGATGTGATTCCAAAACTGTTCTCAGATGTTTTGATAACAGTCATTCTTTCGAGTGTAGCCTGTCCAAGCTGGGTGAAAGCAGGATTTCTAATATTTCAGGTGCACTTGATTTATCTTTCCAGGCAAGAATGGAAACGCAGCCCAGGTAAGGAAAATCAAGCACTCCTTGATATTTGACAAATGAATAACAGTTCTGCTCAGGACTGCCACACATGCATCACTCTGGTACAGTGGTTTGAAACCAAAGATACAAATATACAATATAATATTGTATCATCTAGGATCACTATATTTGCAACTATTCAGTACCCCTCTCTTCCATGAGCTGGAAGTAGTATGTATATATATGTATATATAAATAGGACTCTCCCGTAACCCGGAAGAATTCAGTGTTTCACTCTACACACAGTTTGCAAGCATACAGCAAAAATCAGCTGCTTTGCACATCAAACCCTCCCATTGCTGGATGATTTTCAGCGCAGCATGCAAGTAAAAATGTGCACAATATTAAAAGTCTTTAGCTTCATCATCCTAATCACATTAATCACCGCCATCATTATATCCTTTGTTTACCATTGCAGCTTTATCCACATCTTTTTTTTTTCTCAATAAGGTGATTACTTCAATAAGAAATTAGAGCAGACTTTATTTAGTATATTTTCCTCTATATTATTCTGCATTTCAAAGCATGCCAAAGAAATGTTTCAGTTTCTGCATAGTGCTGGCTATACGAGTGCCAAAGATTTTGATTCCTTTACAAGTAGTAGAAGTTGGTATTTACAGGCAAGGAGTGTCAGAGCAGATCCAGTGTTGTGTAAACTGTACCAAAGCCCCCCTCCCCAAGTGCTCAAAATATCTACAAATACAGGACTCAAGTCTGTTGGAACTCATAGAAAGTTGAACAGAGCTGAAAAAAGCTCAGCATTATGGAAGAGCCATTAAGGAAGGTGTGCGTCAGTTTGTGTGTGTGTGTGTGTGTGTGTGTGTGTGTGTGTGTGTGTGTAAGTGACTGTAAGGGTTTTTACATGTGTGTGTTCAAATGCAAAAGGGGGAAAACACTCTTACCTCTTTAAATACCCCCCCCCCACACACCTAAATATCAACACACCCAGTCCCCATGTTTCTTGTTTTTTTTTCTTTTCAAAGTGCACCCCCTACTGTTATATTATGCAGTATGCATTACATAAATGTATTCTCTAGCATTGAATATTCCACTAAGGTTCTACTGTCACATACAAGGTCAATAAGAGGTCAACAACAACCACATTCTAGTTTTGAGGTCATAGTTCTGAATGTAAAGATACAGTTCAGGCCACTAGGTGACTGTTATTGACGACACTAACGACACTCTGGCTACAGTGTGTGAGATGAAGAGGAGAGCCCACTTCTGAGTACCAGTGCCTCAGCACTGCACCGTCAATAAAAAAAAACTAAGAAAAAAAACAAAACAGCTTCACCTCTTTAAAACTTGATGGGAATCCAGATTCACTGGGCGTCTACTGGATATTTGTAGTCAAAGTGTGATTTGTTATTGTGGTGAGCACAGGCAGGGACTGCTGGTGTAAAGTAAATGATGAATGTCAGCAAAGTAAACCAACTCAAACACAAAAACAAGCACACAGGGTTCAGTAGTAAAAAGAACTCAGTAGATTTGGTCAGTGTCCGCTTTGGACACCAGTGATGCATTCAACATTTGAAGTGATTCTTGCAACTTTGTAACAAACTTGAATAAAAAACAGTAACATCACTATTTATCTTAAAGTTAGCTAGAATCACTTTCTAAACATAGAAACACCCTCATGGTTACAGTAGTTATCTTGCTTCAGATTTTCCAAACCATTCTCATCACACCCCAAACATTTTTTTTAAAGTCTCTGTAAAAATATTCTTGGTCAAATTAAAAATCACAGATAATCCAGCTGCATTTACAGCTTCCACTGAAGTCAAGCTGTCAGCCGAGGTTTCTTTTTTTTCAACTTGCAGAGCCGAATTACATGAGTTAAAAATGTCATCACTGATTATTTGTTTCAACATTTACTTGCTTTGGTTCAATACTAAAGTGCACCTCTGCAAAGTGTGACATCAGGTGTGTGCCCACAGCCACGTGGTCTGACTAGTGCACAGGCAAAGACACTGACAACAACTGTGAGAACAGGTACAACAGGCCACCTGTACAATGTGGCTTTGTGTGCATTTGAGAATGAATCATTTTAAAGTAGTAATAATAATGTGCACTGCTCACCAATCATTTATGACCATAAATATTGAATAAATATTGAGAGTGGCTGAATGAACAAAATTTCAGGATTATGAACAGAAAAACACGTTTACAAAGAAAGCCTTCACTCACTCCAAATGAGCTGTTCATTAACCAGAGACAAAGTGATAAATAGAATAGAAGGTACAATCCATAGTAAAACAATAATAATCCCACAACAATAAATAAATATAATAACTTAGACCAGCAAGCAGAAAAATACAATCTTCACAACTCTGTATTAAAGGGGAACTCTGCCAGAGATAAGGTTCAGGATGTTACTCTGCAAATGTCACACTCATCCAATGTTTCTTTCTTTCCTTCCCTCTGATTGGTTGGTTTTGAGTTCTGAGACAAAGGAAAATGAACCCTCTAACATCAATGAGACATTCCTGAGTCTTTATTAAACATCTGCACTATTTAAGCAATAAAGTGCTAAAAATGAATGAATGCAATGAAGCTGCTACAAGTCATTTCTGTTTAAAGGACTATTGCACTAGAATAGGAACTCGCTCTACTGTCTTAATCTTTATTTTGTTTTACTATAAAGGGTGTCTGTATTGTTTTGTATTAGCAAATAGAAAAGGAAGAAGTTGAATGTTAGTTTTTAAAATTTCTCATCTTGGCATCTTTAAACCAAAAGCTGATAAAACAGTAAGATTTTGCAAAAAGTTATTTTAGTTTAGTTATACTAAAAAGGGCTTTCATTGCACCTGCTCTTATTATTTCAAACATGTTTGCCTGCCCTGAGGTATCTGGGCTCGCCCTTACATTGCCTTCATAGTGGCACCACCATGCTATGTTTATTTCCATTACCATCTATGAAATTTATGTGTCAACTTATTAAAAGTCTTGGAGAAAAAAATACACTGATATTTGTTCTATTTAATGATGATGACTGATGAAATTTTAGTCGGAAAATGGGTGTTTCTCTCCAAATGCATGAAATGGACATGCACTTTGCCAAATGTGAAACTCCTGGCTGATAGATTTCACTGTATCAAAACTTTACTCCAGGCCCCTTTTCATACACAATAATTCTGCAAGGCCAACCCTTCTCTTAATACTATTTAAATTAAGAAAGAACCAACCTTCATCACTAGTTTATGTTCTTTTTTGACTGAAGTCAAAAGAACATTCATCAATAAAGTAAATTATATAATTTACCAAGAAGCTGCCAGTTCCTTGACAGGCTAGATGTAGATGTAAGTATTATGCAAACATGTGCATTTTGTGTAGGAGTATAAAAAATAGAGGCCAGGATCTTAGATGTTTTCATTTCACAATTTTAAGATCATTTTGATCTAGTACCTCCTCTTGTCTTTTTAAACTAGTGCTCTTTTTGTTGGGAACTGTGGCAGTGGGCAGTTGCCAGTATATCACAGAGCAGAGCAGCACAATGCCACTGCACCAAAACAAACAAACTTAAGCACTGTCTTTTTTGTCACTTTTGATGAACCTGAATAGTGAACGGGGACAGATGAAGGAACTGTTTGTCCTGAATCTGGGAGTTGAAATGGCTCTGGCGCCTCAGTTTTAACCTGACAGGTGCATGTTTGTGCCAGTCTGTCTGTCTGTCTGTTCACATGCTAAATTGCTTATTTTACTATATGAACAAAGTGGTGGTGCCTTTAAATGATCACCATCTGTACATTGTCATACCTCAGAGAATCTGTGTTTGCTTGTTTGTTGGTGGTATGCTAACTTGACATAAAAAGCATTAGGTGTGCATATAAGGGCTTGATGGGAAGAAATAAGCTTAAGCTAAGATTTAACAAGAAGTATTACCAAAAACAGTGGTGCTCAAGTACGTTTTCTTCTCACTGCTGTAGTATTGCAAATTTCTCAGATGACTTGCGTGACCTCCTAAGTTTACTAAAACCTACATTGTAAAGGGTTTATGATTTGTGCTCTCTATATTCAAAACACAAACACTGACTCTGTATTATGCCTGCTTCAACAAGCTAGTAAGTAAGATTAGGGCAAAGGAAAAAAAAATTGTCCTCAACATTAGAATCCAGGGAACCTTTACAGTGTTTGGAAGCAAACGTACTACATGCCATGCTCTGCAGACTGGCAGACAAAAAATAAGTACAACACACACAAAGAAAGCTTTGGACCTGAACTTATCACATACATAATAGGATTAAAGCGTGCTCTTTCTCACTCTCTTCTTGCCAGTGTTTGCATATTGTACCGTACATAGAATAATGGCGCATTCGGCTAGTCATTGTAAACTGGCAAACTTGTATATTTACGTATCACATGACAAACTGGTATGTACAAGGTAAAAGCATTCTGGATTCTTGCTTAGGTGAAAAAAAAGTAAGGACCAATGAAATCTGAGGTAGCAAATTCAACTATGATAAACTTGAATCACTCGATCTTTCTTTCCTTTATGCATGTGCTTGGTTTTTTAGAGATCAAAGTAGGCCAGTATCGCATTATTATCACTTTAATAATCAAACAAAATGTCTTGTCTCTCTTTGAGGTTGTAACTTATAGCTCATAGAATAAGAAAACTGGAATTTCCTGCTTGTTTTAATATTAATAGATAGCTTTTTTTGGTGCGCTGTCATCATTTTAAATCTGTAAGTTTGCCAGTTTACCTTTCTGCAAAAAAAAAGGCCTAGGCCTGCCATATGTTCATCACTCACTAGCAAATCCGTACAATGTTGATGATAGGGAAGCTGATATGTTCATCGAGAAAATTCATGGCTTTTAACCCTCCAGTTCCCACCCCTGAGGTGCAAACCAGCCAATCCAGTGTGCTCTTGGGAAGGGGGGAGCATCAGCTCCACCTCTCAGGGCAGGACGTCAGGTGGAAGGAACCAATAACAGAACGGGACAGCAGGTTTTCCTGTTAGGCCAGCTAACACTTTTTAACCAACCAGTTTGTGAGTTTTTCGGAAGCGCCACGGACATATAGAATAGAATAATTGTTATCTCAATAGGATTTTCAGTGCAAGACGTAAATGGCTACTTGTTTCGTCATTTTTCTGTCTGTTGTTGTCTTCTTGTTCTTGTCAGTTATCCAACACTGGATACAGCAGTAAAGGGATTCTTCTACAGGTTAGCAGTCACATATGTGTGTGTGAGGATGCGTCATCCTTAGTGGATGACTAAGAGGTTCAGATCAGTCTGGGTTGACCTGGACTGTGTTCATTAAGTAGCAGAGCTCCTTTCTGCTCTGTTTGTGGTTTTGGTTAAAGGTTATACTGTTGTGGAGTTCGGAAAGCTCCAGCTGTGTCATGATAAGGAGGGAGGACTTGCGGAAGAGAGAGACAGAGAGAGGCCTCAACTCTTTTCTTTACCTCAGCCTACCTTCTATCTCTCATTGTGTGTCCTTTCTTGAACTTCAGTGAAGATACAGTAGCTTGGTGCCCTAAAGGGTTTTGGTACAGTAGGTATATCTTGAGTTCTGTGAGAAAAAGTGAGTAAAACATCACTTTTGTTCTCTCTCTCTGTGTCCCTCCCTCCATCCCTTTCTCCGGCCCCCTTCATCTCTATTCCTTAGCTCCCTCCTGGGTCGGAGCTGTGTCTCTGTGGTGTCCGTGAGTCCAGAGGTGTCTCTGGTTCTTGGAGGGACAACCTCCTTTGGGTTTCAGGATCCAGGGGAGATACCCCTGTTCCAGCCGCTGGCCCAGCCCCGGCCCCCAGACATGCCCCTGACACAAAGTCTAACCCTGCTCCTATGCTTGACCCAACTGCTGCCCCGCTCCCTAAATCTAACCCCAAAGCTGAACCTACTCCTGGCCCTGAAATGACCCCAGCTTGAGTCCCCAGTCCCAGCTCCAGCTCTAGATGTTGCCCCAGGCTGTCCAGTCCAGAGGGGGTGAGCTGGTCCTGGTTGGTGTTGATCAGTGTGGAGTCCTGGGGCTGCAAAGAGTCGAGAGACTTGGCTTGAAACTCCTCAAAGTCCTTGGAATCCAAGATCTGCAGGGAAAGAAACTAAGGTCAGTGGTTACTGCTGCTCCATTGCTTATTACTATTTATGATTATTAACAACTAGAAACAACAGTTTCATTTCAAATGGGACTTTTGAGGGGTACCACCCATGTGACAATTAGAAAATTAGCCAATGAAACTTCAGAAGACAACCTTTGCACCTGTCTGTGTGGTAGGAAAGTTTTACTACAACTGCTGAAAACAAATAATGAAAACAAGGACAAAATTTGGAGATACAAAGTTTCTACCTGACAGTGACAGCTGTTTCAATTACTTATATTTACAGAACATTTGATAGATTCTAGTCTCAAAAGTGCAGGAAAATGACAATGCAGTACATAGACAATGCCAGAACCATGGAGAACAGATGGATGTCTTAATATCTATCCAGACAGGAAAAGGGAAGTGGGCAAAGTAATCTAGTTTTATCACCAAATATGCCTTACTTGTGATAGAGATGCCAACGGGTCTGTCTCCAGAGGTGTCACAGGTTGGACTAGTGTCTCTCCTGGACCCGGTCCTGGGCCTGGACCAGGGTAGGGTGAAGCCTGCAAGAGACAACATCTTATTTGCAGGATGTACAGCTCCCCTGTTCATAGCCTTGGCCGGTCTCTGATAATAATAGAAATCTCATCCTGCCTCCTGTTGTTGGGGTCAATTAGTTCTCCTCAAGACAGATGCTTGCTGTCACAACCTCTGTGACGACAAGCCTCTACATACATGTCCCTTGTTTGAGTTTGTGTGCGCGGGTGTGTGAGTGCATGTTGGTGTGTTGTTACCTGAGGTGGTGAGACAGCGCTGTAGGCAGGAGGAACCAGGGCCATCTGTCTCTGCAGCAGCTGCATGATTGCTCCGATGTCTGTCGACATTCGATTCTCCAACCTGAACACAGTACGTACCAGATGATCAGCTGTTAGCTACCACAGAGACACTTTTATTCGACAAATTTAATCATTTTATGCCCTTAACTGATTATATTAAATACATTAACTGTTGAAACTCTGTTTAAATGCTGACATTTAACTACTGTCTGACAGTGCAGGACACCTACACATGAAAAAGAAAATGCATGCTATTCTTTGTCCACAGTCTAATTTGGCGCATCATCAATATCTGATGCAATGCCAAAGAACACACCAAGATTTGTCTGATGTGATTACTCCTTGCAAAGAAAAAATGTATGAAAGCAGCTGTGATACAAAGGTCAAATCAGGAACGCTGTTTGCCAAAATGTAACGGATGCTAAAAAGCTGCTTTTTCTATGTCTTCATCGCCCAGTTGGTTTCATCATGATTAATAGATTTGATGTACAATCTGCTAGAAACATCTGCATGTGCATAATTTTCTCTCCCCCGACTTCCTGCATGAACTTTTAATTTTAGTTATTAAGAAACAACTCTGTTTGGCTTATGCTGCATTTCTCTTCCTATCCTGCTGTTATTCCATTTCATCATCATGGTCTGTAGTCACAGTGTGGAAATAGATGAGTGTGTTACACACACATAGAGGAGGTGTAAGTTGTACCATTAAAACTGCTGGGTTCCATCCCTGGGAGCTTACAGCTTATTAGGCCTCATTCTGCTGATTTCTTTGGCCTTGTTTAACTTTCTGGGGTCCAACAGAGAGTTCACCATATGTGCAGATGTTTTTATTTCCTCAGTGAGGAGTTCTTTCCTTACACACCGCTACTCCCCATCCATATTTCCTCACACACACCTTTAGCTTGCTGACACATCCTGTCCAACAAAGGCATCCAGTCAATCATGCGCTAAAACTGTGAGCATTCAGCTGGAGGCGCAGCCAGCCTCAGAGCTATACACCAGCACAAAGACACACAGTCTGTGATCTCAACGAGACCTGACAAGGAATCCTCATCCAGCTAAAGACTACAGGGACGGAAAATCTTGTTTTTTCCACTGTGGTGGAGAGAAGAGTCTTCTTTCAGAGGCATTCAGGTAAAAGAAACTGTCTCAAACTGTCAGATGACTCAAAGTGTCAAAAGAGTGCAGCATTTCAGTGGGGACTTCTATTCGATCCAAAACAATGCAGGAACAGCCAGACCAACACACAGGTGCACACGAACCAGCACACACTAAGCTGTTAACCAGACGCACCTGTTGAGCTGTTTCTGCAGCAGGTCCAGACGTGTGTCCAGCTGGCTGCGTTGCTGTCTGCTCAGGCTGCGCAGTGGAGTGTTTAGAGGCGGAGGGGAAGCCAGGCTGCAGCTGGGAACCTCCTGGTACTGACCACCTCCCCGACTCTCCCCCCAGAAACTAAAGATGTTGGACACACCTGAGAATGCACCTGTGTGAGAACAGGAAGACCAAGGAAGAATAAGAGAGGGAGTTTATGATCGTGTGAAACACTGGGCAGAATTTACGTGGATATGATAATGATACTCTGTTCTATCTCACCTGACAGAGCATTGCAGGTGTTTCCAGTCTTGGGGTCTCCTTCACCCTCTGTGTTCTCGCTGAAGTTCATAGGTGAGGCCTGAGCCTGCGGATTCTCCAGCATTGCTGGTGGAGGAGCAAGTCTGGTCACAACTGACTCCTCCCCCTGTAAGAGGCGTAGATACAGGACATCAACACCACCTTTTGTTGTGCCACGGTGTACAACGATGCCACAAAACAAGAGCTGCTTCAGAATGAGTCATGATGAAGAGTAGAGTTATACCTCATCCCCACTGGAGTGTGAAGACACTGAGCTTCGATGTGCCTCCCACTGATGCTTAGGCTGCTCCTCCTGTTTCTGGTTGCTGGCAGCTTCCCTTTGTCTTCGTCTCACAGACTTATGGGATTTTTTTATTTCTCCAGCATCTGCATCATCTGGACAGAGGTTTTCAAAAAAGGGTTATGAAAAGAGTCTAATGATCAGTCCAGCTGGGTGAGGACATACTCAACTAGCCGACCACTAGGGAAGGATTGCCTAAACATAACTCTGACACAGACAATCATAGAAAATCAAATCTAAATCTTTGATTTTGAAATTAAACTTACAAATGTTTGTTTCTGTGACCAATAAGACAAACGGTTCATCTGGAAAAGAAGCATAAAGGGTGGTTCACCTTTTTCTGTGCGTCTTCGAAATGATAACTTGCGTCTGCGTAATTTGTTGAATCCCCCACAGTTGGAGTCATCACTGCTCGGAGAGCCAGGGATCATGTTGGTCTGAAGTGAAGATCAAATAGTCTTTATTAAAGAGACAATCTATAAATATTTTAATTCCAAAAGAAAAAAGATGATCATCAGCAAGTTGTGAATTGGAACTCTTTAAAAAGGCCGATGCAGTGACTTTTAGAGCTTCACAGCAAATGATTTCAAACTACATTTCACAGGAGCTACCGGAACACAGTCAGCAGGCCCGTAGAGTTTAATTAATATGAGGAATTGGTGCAGTTTTAATGAGTTCACTGTAAGCATGGGAAGCCCCGGCTCTTTTAAGCAGCGTGCTGTGGGCTTCTCTTGTAGCTCTCTGGCTGACTGCACAGAGCAGAACCATACCTAAAACACCCACACCATGTTTCCTCCTATCTGTTTCCCCTCTCTCTCATCCCTTTCAAGCTACTTTTTTTCATTTCAGCCTTCACTGGGCTCCATCTTTATCGTTCCATCAGGGAATGTCCTTTTCTCCATTTTGGCATTTTTCACCTGCCATCTCTGTCTTCAGTTCCTGAGTTACTGCCTGAGTTACAGGCCTTATTGCTTGTCATCTGTCATCATCATTTAAATGGTCCTAATATTTCAGGTGGCTGTCTGAATCATAATTAGTATTACATCCAGTTTGACAAGGTTTGTAATCTTACATCTCGAAGGTTGAAGGTGATTTCCAGGTTGTTCCAGAAGTTGTCTGCAAACTCGGGATACATGTCCAGCACCTCTAGAACGTCTTCTCTGAAGATTTTATGGAGGTCGCAGTAGGTCAGAGCCCTCACATCAGCATTGGATTTACCTGGCCGGGCATACAGGTTGATGGGCTCACCGAAGATGTCATTCTTCCCTGGGATATGTGGAGAGAAATGCAACAATTATGGAAGATGCTTTGATGAAAGACAGTTCTGTATTATCAGTGATTATCTAAGAAGTAACATGATATTGTGTCTCAAAATGTAGGCCCAATAGGTTTAATGCCCACATGAATCCATATGTGAAGTATGGCCTTTTCTCAAACTGCCAGTTTATTCTTCTCTGGCCCTCACAGGTCTTATCTTAGATTATCTTCCCCGAGGGCAAAAAGAGTAAAATTGAAATATTTTCTAAAAATGCATTTAGAGAGGGCTTTCCATGTGGCAGTTGCCAATGTTAATGTAAACATGCCATGTGCACTGAGTAACTTTACAAATTGATCTTTACAAAACTAACAACAAACTTTACAAAACTTTGCTATCAAGCCTTCACCTATAAACTATTTTCTTGTTTAGAGACCCGGATGCAAAGCCAGCTCACATCAGGCGAGACATGAGGCACACACTCTGAGCTTGTCTTCTGTGAAGTTATCCTCCATCTACATTGATCAATTGGAGGTGACACTCCATGCTCACCAGCAGATGGTGCTACCAGATAATTCACGTTTAACCAAAAAGAAAATGTAACTTGGCAGAAAAGAGGCATAATCCCTTTTTTTAAAGCCGAAACCTACACAAGCAATTACTGACACTGTGGAGAACTTTTGTCACTATTTCTTGCTGGTAAGTCTGTTCATGCACTTCTGAACAGCTCCTCTGTCGGACTCAGGAAGGCAGCACTTTGTTGGCCTACAGTTGTTTAGACCCATAGGCTGCAATGTCAATTTTAAAAATGTACTGTTAATTGTTTCTGTTCATCTCCATTAAGTTAAATATTTTCAGATGTTGTCATGTTCTTGCATCAGATTTATTTTCTGATCAGCTAAGAGTTAACTAGAGAACAGTGCTACTGTATATACTGTAGTAGAATTGTAAAACATTAATTTAAAACATATTACTTTTATGAATGGACATGTTTTCATACCCAAAATAGCCACCACCACGTCTCCTCTCAGAATCTCTATAGATCCCCTTGATATGAAGTAGAGGGCGGTGAGGACGTCCCCGGCGTGAACCAGCGTGTCACCAGGGGGTGCGTGGGTGGTCTTAAACTTCATGGCTAACGCCCTGAGGCAGCCCTTGGTGGAACCTTTAAAAGCCTTACAGTTCTGCAGCAACGTCCGATTCAGATGGAGGCAGATATCTGCCTGGAGACACTCTGGGAAACCTTTCAGCACCTGGGGAGGGGGAGTGATGGAGCAAGGGAGCAGAGAGGGGGAGGAAAAGGGACACGGAGGGAAGGAGGGGTAGACAAGCGGGGGAGGGTAGAAGGAGGAGAACGACGAAGAGCAGTAACGAACCAAAGAGGACAGGAGGTGAAAGTAGACAGAAGTGGGGCCAAAGAGTTGGAGAAAAAAAAAGGAGAAGGAGAGAAGGAAAAGAAAGGAAAGGAGGAGAGGAGGGATAAAGAAAGTGAATAAATTGATAGAGAAGGTTACATCAGAATTGAAACTGGCTATTAGCAGCCAGTGACGAATACAGTCTAGAACATAAAGCCCATGTCAAATTAATGCCACAGATTATGGGTGCTTTTAAAGGAATCATAAAAAGTGGAGTCCTTCTTGTCTTTACTGCCTGCATCCACACTGTTCAACACTTAGTGGACATTAGCCATTAACTGTTATGATACTATTCCACATATTAATATACAATGAAACTAAATTGGTAATATAGTGATCAAAATATATTGGTTTGCAACATCAGAGAAGTCATGCTTTTAATTTAGTCTTTTATTATTTTATTCCAAAAGAAAAAAGATGATTATGAGCAAGTTGTGAATTGGAACTCTTTAAAAAGGCCGATGCAGTGACTTTTAGAGCTTCACAGCAAATGATTTCAAACTACATTTCACAGGAGCTACCGGAACACAGTCAGCAGGCCCGTAGAGTTTAATTAATATGAGGAATTGGTGCAGTTTTAATGAGTTCACTGTAAGCATGGGAAGCCCCGGCTCTTTTAAGCAGCGTGCTGTGGGCTTCTCTTGTAGCTCTCTGGCTGACTGCACAGAGCAGAACCATACCTAAAACACCCACACCATGTTTCCTCCTATCTGTTTCCCCTCTCTCTCATCCCTTTCAAGCTACTTTTTTTCATTTCAGCCTTCACTGGGCTCCATCTTTATCGTTCCATCAGGGAATGTCCTTTTCTCCATTTTGGCATTTTTCACCTGCCATCTCTGTCTTCAGTTCCTGAGTTACTGCCTGAGTTACAGGCCTCATAACTCGTCATCTCCACCCTTACACTTTTTCACTTCAGTAATCAGGCATTAATTTTTTCCCAAGCTACTTCCTTTTTTTCATCTCTCCCAACAGCACGATATGCAGTTGTTGACACTTTATTTCTCAGTGTCAACAAACCTGAACTCATGTATAGTTTGAACAAAGTTATGGATTTCTCTAGGTTTAAATGTAGTTGGAAATACTTAAGTAACACAAGAACACAATTTAAAAAATACAGTCTAGTAGTTTTTTTTGACATGTCACTGTTAAAATATTACATATTACATGTTTAAAGATGCCCCTTCAAATTGTTTCAGGGTCTGGTTTGGGGGCAGTCACACACACATAGACACTTAAACAAATGTAACACAAGTACCTTATGTGGATTTACATAATGACCCACTATTATTAATTGTACACCACCATTTTGTTTGATTTGTTGGGTGTCAGGTACAACCCCAAATATGCTGAAGTCACATTTTACAGGCCAGCAGCACCAGGTGTCCCTCGTCTCCGGTTTAATGGTGCATTTAGCTCAGTTGCTGACTTTCAAGGGTGTAGATGTATTGTTATACAGAAATGCTCTGGTGTTATGATACACTATTACACTCACTAGAGAAGCTTTTTTTTACTAAGTAAAGCTTCTGTCTAATGTTGAGGAATATTGTTTTCATGGACGTTATTTATTTTATTGACGTTACCTCATGGTATTATTTTGTCTGCATAGCTCTTTTAATAGTGTTTGTATTGTAAAAAGTATTAAGTGCTAAAAAACTATTGCACTGATTTGTTCCTTAAGGAGAAGGATAGAGAAGTTAAAGTGCCTTTTATGGTGATGGATGCTGCTTTAACATGAATTTCTATTCCCCCTCTCTAATACTCTATTTTAGAAGATCCTCCAACTCTCACACAGAACAGAAAAAGCCTAACTTATTAAAAAGTATTATGCAGTAGCAAAATAATAAAGAGCAGACATAAATTTCTAGATAGCAGAATCTGCTGCAGGTGTTGCCATAAACATTCAGACATTTCAAACTTATCATTCCAAAGTTATCTTATTCTCTCTGCCTCCACTGAACTGAGCACACCGAGAGCCACTTGACTCTGTGGTTGTTCCTTAACCTTAAATTAACACACTCTTACTTTATCTTTGCATTTGTCAGCATTGGTCTTTATGTGCACAGAGGTTGCAGGTAAGTGGCAAAAGTAAGACCTCAGAGTAGTTTCAGTGTCCTGCTCATCAACAGATACAACAGATGTCTTTCCCTCCCTCCTGCTCTCATCAAATCGCTCCCGTAACTTTCAGTTCCTCATCAGTGCCACGTTATTATTCTCCTCATACTCACAAATGAAAGAGATTGCAGCCGATTAAATCAGCTGCCGAGAAAGAGAGACAGACAGACAGACAGACAGACAGACGGACGGACGGACAGACAGACAGACAGACAGACAGACGGACGGACGGGTGGACGGACAGACAGACAGACAGACAGACAGACAGACAAAGAAACAGACAGACGGACGGACGGGTGGACGGACAGACAGACAGACAGACTGGGTCTCCTCCACATGTAATAATCATTACTGCAATCATTCTCCGATCCAGCCTGCTTACCACACTACACCTCACCAACAGAGGGGATATAATAAAGAAAGGGGGTGGGGGGGCAACATCCAAATATACATTCTTATGGCTTTTTACATTTTTTTCCTATTTCATTCAATGGCTCAGCTGTTACATTGAAACACAAAACAATTTCACTGATGGGAAAAAATTGTGTCCGCACTGGGACTTTCCTCCCAAAGAGTTCCTCTGTGCTTCGATAAGGCTTCACAGACAATAATGAGGCCCTGATTGTGCTCCGACAAGCAATTTTAAAAAAGAATTGGGATGCTGGAAAAGCCTCCTGAAGTTATTAGCAGAGATATTTTTAGTAAAATGTACTTTTTGAGCAGAGATTACGAAACAGCTTACAATACCGTGAAAAGCAAATTTGCTGTAGCTGAAAAAAAAATACCAGCAGTCTTGAATCAATCTGATTATTAAAGCAAAAGCTAAATGCACACTTATAGATTTATACATTCTGTCCACTTCCACTACACATGCTATAGGATGTGTGAGCGATGGCAGTAAAGAAGATCACTGACTCAGTGTATTTAATATTCGCATCAGCAGATCTCAAGTGTGTGTTATGTTGATGATCACGTGTGTTCACTGTGGTTGCATGCATGTGTGTGTCCAATGTGACATCTGAGTCAAAGCCTCCTTAATGCTGGTACAGAGGAAAAGAGGATGTGACTTGGACTATGCAGTGTGTATGTGTATGTGTGGGTGTGTGTGTGTGTTTCCAAGCAGCACCATCATATATGCTGTGACTCACAGGTTGAGTTCAGTTGAGGGTCGCCTGTATATAATAAGCATGTTGAAGGGACTTCTTTACTCTGTGTGTGTGTGTTAGCATACATGCTGGGTTTTGCGCTCTTGGAGAAGTGTGACTGTGTGTTTCATCTTCTATGTGAAGAACTTATTAGCCCTCATGCATGTAAACACACTGATGCAGGTCAATATGTGTGAGTGTTTGTGTGTGCGTGTGCATATTATTTTATGATACTCACATCGCTCCTATTTTCTTTGAGGGTGTCGGACCATGCATGCTGAGACAAAGTCTTCCAATCATCCTATTAACGTACAATGCAGGCTCAAAACACTCCTCTAGCCTTCTGTGTGTACATGTGTGTATTCATGCGCAACACTCCGTCATTAACAATAACAGCTCAAGTGTACACACTCACAGAGTTTAGGGGCAAGGGGATCAGTACTCACAGCGTTCATGTCGATGCCGTTGGTGTAGGACCAGGCATGCTGAAAATACTCCTCCAGCCTCTGCCTCAGTGGGTTGGGGATCTGGTGGAAACGGATGAACTCCCTGACTCTCAGCATCTGGGTGTGGTAGCGGGCCGTCCCCGAGTACAGCCGCTGGATGATGGCCGACACATTCCCAAAGATGCTGGCGTACATCAGGGCTGGAAGTGGGGTAAGGGGGTGACAAATACGGGAGGATTTTGAAGTGAGAAAACAAAGGAAGGATGCAAAAAGAGACAGAATAACATATTAACGGAAAGTATCGATATTAAGTCTTGAACTTATTTGACCTGACATATTTCTGTGTTCTACTTTCAATCTTCTTACACTGGAAAAAATATATTAAGCTTGACAACCTTCTGTGATATGCTTGATAAAATTACTAAAGAAAGAGGAAAGATATGAAGAGAAGAAGAAAAAGAGAGGAAGCTCAGTCAGCTGATGGTATAATAATGGAGAATAATGAAGAAATATAAGCTTGCATCAGAGCTGTGTGAAGAAAAGAGAGCACATTTGTTTTGTGCATACACATATAGAGATTATAAAATGTTTTGTAAAGACCACTTAGACTCACTAATGATCTATCCAGAGTCTCTATATGTAACCAAAGGTGACAGTTAAATTGGTGTTTTGGCTCCAAAACCTTGGAGTGTACCATCTCTGCCAATGTGCTCTGCTATTTCTCTATTCTGTTTTATACTCAGGTGGAAACACAGGTCATCAGAGTGACTGATATTTCTGATTTCATGGATTTTATCATTGCATTTTAACATTTGTCGTAATGTTTTTATATAAATTTACTATTTGTCATATGTTCATGTATATAAGGCTATTAAAATAAGAATATTTTCATTAAGCCACATTTGAAAACCTTTATTAGATTATAAAAAGCATTACTATGTTACACACACTGTACAGGAAGCAAGATCCTCCTCATAGCCACTCTGCTAATTAGCTCTCAGAGACATTCAAACAGCATCTTTGAGTTATAAGAAATCACTTCAAATTTTTAAGGTTTGTCATGAACAAACAGTTTGTGTAGCAATTCATCCAAGCTGGCTCAGACCACACTTCCTGTGGAAACATAAAGAGTCTTTAAAGATGCTGAAATACACCCTTTTTGAAACAGAATAACTAAGACTTCAGAAGCTCCATGTTAGCAGGGTACCAGGCAGCATTTTTACATTTACTGAAGAATGTAAAGTCTATTAGATGTTTGCTGACACTGAAGCTGAGTTAGGAACATAATATGGACAGTATGGACAGGAAGAACAGTTGCATATGTTTAAAGAGTCTGTTAGAGAATTGGTTTACACTGTTTCGAGTGTATCCTAATACAACACTTACATGCTTGTATGTACATGGAGTTTTTAGTTGCTTCAACTGTCATACCCTTACTTGCAGCATAAAGACCCCTAATGGAGAAAATTTCTTTTTAAACATTCTATTTGATCTTTTTTCAAATAGCCATCTCTTGAAATTAAGAACTTTTTATAAGAGAGACCTGAGAGAAGAAACGCTTTTGATCAACAAACAAAACAACCTAACTAATCAATTAACAAGAGATTAGGTTTGCAGTTCATCTTATTTTGAAGCACACAGTGCCTGAGCCTACCTCTGCCTATGTCAAACATGAGGAATATATTGAGTTAACTAGTTGCAAGATTGTACACTGCAGTTCTTAGATTGAAGCAGGAAAAGAGAAATGAGGTAGTTAACTTTATAAAGAGTGACTGAGATGACTTGTTCTTGACTCTAAGGAAGATCAACCAACCAAGGCATACAGGGACCAATGATGAGAATAAAATCTGTCATTTGTGATAAAGCGTTATGCACTATGAAACACAGGGTATAAATAAAGGAGGGTTGATAAGGCTGCATGATGACACAGATAATCTTCATATTCAATGACAGACATGAAGGCTGACTGCACAATAAGGTTACGATTGGAAGAAGACAAAAAGCAATTAGTCTTGTACAAGAAGCCTAGTTTAAGTGTTTTAGTGACTCAGTCAGAGGGACTTGGGTGCCATGTAAAGCATTTCAATATAAGTGATAAGGGACTCAATCCGCAGTCTTACTGCTGTTGCATTCTGAAGTTCAGCTCATTGGTTGCTGCTAAAAATACTCTAGTGGATGACCACTTTATTTGTTGGAAGCAGACAGCTCAGGCAACATTTTGAATGTGGGATTCGTCCCCCGTAGCTTACACTGAAACAGTGGTAGAAAAGGATTTCCTGGGGGTCAGTTTGGTGGAAAAAGAGTGTGGCGTCATAGAAATGACTTCAGGGTGTGTGCTCACATTACTGCTAATTCCAATCAAAAAGTTCTGAGACTGTTCCTGTTGCAAGTGATCTGAGTGCAGCACCATAATGTGCTTATGGCAAGTGCAAGCAATAGCTTTTGTGAGTAAGTATTCCAAGTTATATTGCTTGATCATCTTCAGCTCTTGAGTTATGTTCCTTTTTGTCACAACTGGTACTTGTGTACTTGAGATTTCTAGACAGAGTAGAAGTGTCATGTCAGTGTCGACAAGGATCTTCATCAGCAGTCCCCGGGTTGAACCCAAGCTGCATGTAGAGAATCAGCGCTAGTGATGAGAGTTGTGCCTTTCACTTCATCTCAGAGACCAAACGCCTGAGGTCTCCTTGATCAAAGAGGTCACATCAGGTCTGAAGCACAAACCAAAGAGCATGCCGGTTGTTTTCTTTGACGGTGCCGATGTTTTGGACCACGAGTTTGTCCCCGAGGGTCAAAATGTTAATGCTAAGTTGTATTGTGACTTTCTAAGATGTCTGAGGGACAACATTTTGAACAAACAACGTGAACTGAAGGGTGATGGCTATTGTGTTCTCTAACATAATAATGTGCCTACTTATAGCTCTTAGAAACATGCAAGATTGTTAAGTACAACAGCAGCGTTGATGCTCCCCAGCGCTCCATACTCAACAGATTTTGCTCCCTGTGACTTTGTTCTTGTCCCAAAAATGAGGTTGAGGCTGAGGGGTCATCTTTGTGACACCATGGAGGAGATCCAGCTCACTTAGCAGATGGTGCTTGGTGTGCTCACAGAATGGGACTTCCAGAGAGCATTCCGAGCATGACAGAGCACTGGAAGTGGTGTATCACCACACAAGGGACCCACTCTGAGGGGTCTCATCAGCCAGATTGAAATTAGGCATAAATTTTATTTTTTATAGGCACAGTCTCAAAATGTTTTGATCACACCTTCTCTTGTTTGAAATAAATCTTTTTTTTTGTTTGAGATATTATTGATACACAGTCTCAATATACAATTAAGTTTGACTAAAAATGAACTGCTAATACAATTTAACACTATCAAGCACCATTATTACACTTAATCCCATTTGCAGACGCTGTTTGAAATCTAGGAATTAGAAATGGGGTCCTGCGTCACTCCTACTAGGACACTTAAGAATCATGTATTTCCTGCAGGTGTTTTTGCTATGAGGTCATCCCTCTGGAGAACAGACAGGACGGTTTGAGTTTGACTGATCCAAAAGAGTTTTGTCTGTAGAGGACGGAGTGGTTTGTGTTGTATCCTTCATGAGCCTCCCTGTTTTGTCCTGTTGTCATGTTGGATGTTGCTAACCTCTCAACCTCTGTCAGCTCCCATCACTGTCTACATTTACCACTGAAACTGCTGTGTATGTGGGTGAGTGTGTGTTTTTTTTGCATGTGTCACTAGAGAGACAATTGATCTCTAACAATTTGAATATGTGCAATAAATCATATTGCATTTTATAAAAATTTTCATAAACATTTCATATGGTACAGTATACACAGTGTCGTGCAAAGCTGCACATTACACTCTTCTATGTATTTATAGAGGTGTTTTCTTTGACAGTTGTTCATCCTCTCTTCACATACTGTGATTTTCTTGTTTAACACTGTCTTTTGCCCGTATCTAGAGCAGAGGAGCAGTAACTTTCACCATAATGTCAGTACTTACACCCTATGAGCATGACACAGATGGAGAAGATCTTCTCAGAGTTGGTGTTTGGAGACACATTGCCGAATCCCACGCTGGTCAGACTGCTGAAGGTGAAGTACAGAGCTGTGACGTACTTGTCTTTGATGGAGGGTCCTGAACCTAGTGTGGAAAAGTTTAGACAAATACTGTTAGAGTTCTTTCTTCAACAGAAGAAAAGATGGTAAACAATTATCCTTCCACATTAAGTCATATAAATTAAACATGTGTTTCTTTTAATGGTTCATGTTTTTTCCCTTAGTTTGAATAACCCTGAGCTCAACAGATGGTACCACCACAGTGTTTTGTTTTTTTT
This sequence comes from Acanthurus tractus, assembly GCA_029783725.1. Classification (NCBI taxonomy): domain Eukaryota; kingdom Metazoa; phylum Chordata; class Actinopteri; order Acanthuriformes; family Acanthuridae; genus Acanthurus; species Acanthurus tractus. The sequence goes on from JAQNCA010000016.1 coordinate 2,596,649, forward strand.
TTACCTGCAGTAGTACTACATTATCTTTATATCAGTACCTGGGGTGGAGTCATTATAGTGTTTTCCCAGCTGGTCCCCCAGTGTGTGGAGCCAGCCAATTGAACCGTTTCTTTCTACATTACCGATGGCATACCTGGCAAAACAAACAAACAGAAAATCCAGTTACAACATGATTGCTTCATTTACATACTGACCCTGAATGCTACAGTAGATACAGAGATATGCACACTGAATTGATTTTTTAGACTCAGGACAGTGTTGATTAAAATAAAATGGTTAGATTAAAATTAATTTAGAATTCACTTCGTAGCAAAGTATAAGACATTTTACTTTTTGAGCTGTTTTGATTTTGATCTTGTGACCGCCTCAGCAATCATTTAATCTAAGTTCTGATGTAAGCACACAGACGTGACTTCTGATGACTGATCGATTACATAATGTGGGCATCTTATACGCTTCATCAAACTCTTTTACCAGATGCAGGCCAGCCAGTGAGCGATGAGGGCGAAGGTGCACATTAGGAGGAAGAGGACAGCTGCACCGTACTCCGAGTAGCGGTCCAGCTTTCTGGCTACACGGACCAGTCGCAGGAGACGAGCAGTTTTCAGCAGACCGATCAGAGTGGTGGTCTGATGGGAGTGGGAGAGAAAGAGAAAAAGCACAGATGAGGCATTGTCCCTTGACTGTGATATCTCTGCAGAGCGTTCCCACCTGCTGCCATCCCATCTCACACACACACACACACACACACACACACAAAGGTACAGGCCTTGTCCCCATGTGATTGACTGTTGTGGAGGTGGTAAATCCTGACTCCCTTTCATTATTGTGGGCTGCCTACTCCATCTCTTTTTCTGCTCGTATTCAGCTGGCCCCCTCCATGTCCATACAACAAATAAATAACTGGCCGATTACTGCGTTGGCAGAGGGCCTAGTCCTGCTCTGTGTGTGCGTTTGTGCATCTCTGTGTGTGCTCACAGTAAATAATAGCAGTCTGCTGAGGAAAATCTCCAGTGTCTTGGCTCTGCGGCCCCTTCTGGACAGCGTCAATGAAGTGAACCTTGGCAAAGCTTTCCTTGGGCAGTATTTGAATGTTGGGGAGATTCCACATTAATCATTATTGGCTTGTTGCATGGCCTAATGAGAATAAATAACACCGTGACGTGCTTTACATTGCTTATAAATGCATTCGAAGCACTGCTTACGCTGACAGGGGAATTATTGTGAGTTGAGTTGCTGTGGGGTTTCCACGCTCATGGTGGAGGAAGCATCATCAGAGGGTTCCAGTGTAACTCACCTACCCCCTCCCCTCCCTCTTCTATTAACTCCAACCTGTTACCCCAGACACTCACCACCCACTTCCTAAAATTATCCAAAACCCAAACCTCGTCATTCATTCAGGGAACCTTTGAACCTCACTGTGCTGTGTGTCACTGCATGTTTGTCTCTATAAATCTCATGTTAAGGATGCAACCCAGGACTTCTTCTCATTAACAATTACAGGGACACTTCAGCAAATTTTACTTGTAAAGTTCAGTTCATTTCTCGTCTTACAGTCTTACAAAATTTGTATATTGTCTTGGAGCTTGGAGTTTATTGTCTTTGGCTCTAGACTTTGAAACTAATAAGTCTGCTTGTGTCATCACATCTGGGCTCGAGACTATAAACAAAAAGTTTGCTTTACAAGCTGGAGACACGGGCTTTCAGGAGACATACAGGTTCAAATGAAAGATGCTACAAGAGTGCTTTATGGGAAATGTAGGACCCAGCATTTGCAGGTCATGAGACATACCAGACATTTTGCTGGTTTGTTTATGTTTTAACATTCATATTTGGTCAGTCCTACAACTTTGAGGAAGTATACAACTATATAATTATTAGGACTGTCGAAGTTAATGCGTCAATAACGCGTTCACTCAAACTCCTTTTAACGGCACTAATTTTTTAAACACACGATTAACACACAGTCTCCACCACGGCCTGTGCCTTGCCAGCTCCCATAGTTTCAGGAAGTGGCGCTGAAATAACATTGCAAATGGTTACAAAGCAGAAATGGATACAGAAAAGGGACTTATGAACAGAAAGTTTAGCTTTAAAGTTTTGTCCAATGGTTCTCTGGACAAAAAAGTAATTTGTATTTGTTGAAAATGTGAACTAAGTTACCACCGGAGCACGTCCAGTCTTAAATACCACATGATGGCCAAGCATACCGCTGCTGTAGAGAGCCCTCCTATAGTTAAAGTACATTATATTAAAAGTCTTTAGCTTTGTATTCCACTCTCCACAGTTACATTTGCATTTCTTCATTTAACTGTTTAATTTTCTCTTTTTTGTTATTTAATGATTTAGTTTTTCCCTAACTTGATTCCATTTAAAAGGAATTGTTTTATTTGTAAACCTTAATGGTTAGGATCATTGGCTTGAGTATACCTCAAGGTTTGAGGTTTGTTTTTTTTGGAGAGTATCTGGACAGTATAGGTAGGTAATCGTTTTGGAATGTTCCACTGAAGATAAAAATAGAATATTTCCACAAAGGAATTATTATTGTTAATGTTGAATTATTATAATTTTTCCTAGAGTATAAGAAACGTAAGAAATATCTTGTTAAGTTACATATAGAGAAGGGTAAAAAGATTGCAATTAATTTGCGATCAATCGCGGGTTAACTCAGAACACTAATGCGATTGATCACGATTAAAATTTTAATTGACTGACAGCCCTAATAATTATATAACTACAGAACCCATTCATTCACTGAACGTTTTTGTTGTGTATTAATGACCCCTTTGGTATAAGAAGTTTCTGGGGAAAAAAAGCAACTAGACCAAATATAGGGAATGCCGATGATTCAATTTCTAGCCACAGGAAGTGACTTTCAGAGTCTTAGGTCAATCGTACACCAAGAAAAAACATCTAGCTTAAAATTGAACATAGTTGGAAAATAAGGATTTCCAATAAATGTAATAAACATGTATTTAGAGCGAACTTGAGCTTTGTTTAAGAGATTTATTTCTTCTAAGTGGTCAGACATAATTGCAGGTTGTGTCTAAAATCACTCCAGTCCTCCTTAACATGCAGTTTACCCACTATTTGATTGAAGTGTCTGTAATGTATGTTTTAACATTTGCTTCAGTGCCTCAAAAATTTCAAATAATATACCAAAAAAGTAATGTTCATGCCATGTACTGTACAATCCCACAATGCAATGTGTCACATCTTAAAGATGAGAAAATTGCCCTCCTGTCCCTCTACAGCTGTCGGTGGTGACGCAAAACGACAATGATTCATATCTGTCAGTATTCTAAATGTACTGCTCACTTTAAAGTCAACCTATGAGAGTCTTATATGGGGAGAAGTGAATCAATGAGGAATAAGAATTTTAGACGCTAGACACAGCCATAGTTATTTTCAGTAAATAACCTGGAAATAACAGAACTAGAATATAAAGGAACAAAGCATTCACTGTGAGTCTTAAACTAGTGTATATTTATATATATGTTCAATTTAAATTATATTACACAGAAAGAAACAGCAAATCACTCACACTGACAGCAGTGAAAGCAGAGAATGGTTGGTATTTTTCCTTAACAAGTCACTTAAATAGTTCATTAATTATTAAAATGTTCATTTTTCTCTCATTTCTTTGATTGATAGACTATTTTCCTCACTAGCACTTTGCACTCTGCATCGTGTGATGTAAGGTAGACAAGGTTTTACACTTCACTACATCTGACTGCAAATCAACTTCCCCATGGACACAATTAAATCATGAAACGAAAACATGACCACCTCTGCCGCCCTTCTCCCTCTTATTCCCCATCTTCCATCTCCCTGTCTTCCTCCTCCTCCTCCTCCCTCTTTGTATCTTTCTGTTTCTCATCCCCTCTTTATCCCTTTAGATAGAGACACTGGCAGAGATGGCAGACACCTTGTCAGCGTGACAGCATTTCTCTCTTGTTCTTTTTATCTTTCCATCTCCCCGCCACTTGTCTTGGTCTTCCTCACACCTTTCCTGCCATATATCAGCGGCACAGTGTCTCTCCATGCCTCCATCATGACATACCTCCTCTCCGTTGCGGTAGATGAGCAGATCAAATGGAATAGCAGCCACCATGTCGATGAGGAACCAGCCTTTAAAGTAGTGGACGGCGATACGCACCGGGTGGCTCACGACCTCGTCATTAGAGTTCACATATGTTGTCCTGAGAGGAAAGGTGCAAATTATATAAAAACGTGTGACAGTATTTGTTTTTCTAACTCTCTTGACGATAGCAGAAGTATTATGAAAACCACTTGGTACCATTAACCATGAACTATTTTTACTACTGCTACCAGAATGTCTTTCTTTACAAACTAATGAATTAACAGATGAGGACAGAGAACTGAATTAAGATTTAGATTTGAATTTTTGCATTATTAAGACTGATTCACTTCTGCTGCAGTTTTTTCTACTAGAACAAATAACACTGCCTGTATTGTTTTACTGCTACTGTTTTACTCTGCATTAATGTTTCTGAATTCAGACCTGAAGTTGATGAGGATGTCGATAATGAACATGATATCCACTATGAGATCCACCACATTAAGAGGAGAGCAGGAGTAGATACAGCTACTCTGCGGGGCCTCTTTCTGAGAGGAGAGAAGAGACAGAGGAGATGAGAGAGGCAGGTGAAAGGCAAAATATGAAGAGGGGAGAAAAAAAACAGACAGGAGAGGAGAATTATAATCTAGTGCTCTAAAAATAGAACAGTTCTGTGTGATTACCTCCTTCAAATGGATTAACATGGAGGAAGTCAAGATAATTAGCATACATGTGAAGCACAAAATGGAGAAGTGACATAAAAACAGGACTTTGAACAGGATGCAAGTCCGAGGAGACGTTACAAGAAAACACATTGTTCAGAGAAACACTGTCAGCGTTCACTCAGTCTGCTTTTACACTGTCATGGATATTCTCTGTGTAGAATATTACTTTCTTGTCAGAATTTGCCAGAAGATGTGCTGTCACTGAAGGCTCATTCTCACAGCCACTTTTTTTCTGTGATGTGTTCATTTGCAGTGGGAACAAAGTGTGATAAACACTGCCTGGTGTGCTTCACAATAAAAGATTTTACATGAAAAAAACCGTCACGTAGGACTTTATTTTGAAATCGCCCTTGTGTTAAAGTGTTGACAAGGCTTGTGAGGTTAGTTACTGTTCCTAAAAGTTAACTTGAACAACTTGAAATGTATCTAGAAAAGTAAAGTTTTCAACATCTTGGTGAAAAAATTGCCCATATGTCTAAAAAAAGGCTTCAACTGTATGATCCTCACACTCTTGAGTCCCGTTAAGATTCATTTGTTGAATGGAAGCAATTCACTGCTGTGATTTATGATGGGGTGCTATTAATTAAAACTGACATGTCTTTTCTGCAGGCTAATTATAAGAATTCTATTCCTAGATGAGAGCCCACCTCGTCGTCGAGGAGAAATGCCGCTGAGTAGGGTGTCAGGATGGCGGTGTAGATGACCAGCAGCAGGATGAGCCAGTCCCACACTGCCTTGAAGGGGCTGTAGTGCAACACCGTCCACTTGTGGATGCGTGGAGCCTGCAGCTTGTACTCCGGCAACACATCTGCACCCAGAGACAGCACCTGGGTAGAGAGAGGGGGACACAGGGACAATTATAATAACAGGAGACAAAGGAGGAGAGGAGGCAATTAATGAGGCAAAAGAAGAAGTACTAAGAGATGGAAAGAGAGAGAAATGAAAGAGGTTGAGAAGGCAGTGAGGCAGAGAGAAAAATGTGGAAGAAAAAGGAGAAGAGAAGGAAAAAATTGAACATATCACCATAAGACTGTGGATATAAAGCTGTAGTGTAAAGGGCAACACAAGCACGCACACATTCATAGCAGCCTATAGCAACTACATAAAACATGCATCAACTTCCATGACATGTGTGCTATGCTTACATGCTGTCTACAACAACAGCGTTTTACAATTACAGCAATAGGGCCAGTGTCCACTGAAGATAAAGATGACGAGAGCTGTTCTGAAGGCACTGGCCCTCTTAAGGTTACCCTCCCAGGCAGAGTGTTAACCACACACACACACACACACATATTTGCACGCTCGTTCTATATATGCAAATGCACAGTTATGCACAGATGCAGGCACATACCCACTCGATGACGATTCCAGTCACATTCCCTGTTTCTCTGTACCAGTGGCTCTGACATGAGGGCTTTAACTCAAAAGTGACAAGTGACAAGGAGCTGCATATGACTGTATTCCAAACACACACACACACACACACACACACACGCACACACACACAGATTGTCTCCTTTCTTCTGCCTCACACACACAAACACATTAAAACACAAACACACCAGGAATAAAATCATGGGTATTACGGAGCAGCTCTAAGTAGCTTTACTTGCAGTAATGTATTCCACCGTCTGCATTGCACTCGCCCTGGATGAGAGCACGAATGAATCAGTATAAAGAGGCATTAGCACAGCCTGCCTTGTGTCTCTGCTTAATAGAATCATACAGTGAAGCGCAGAAGCTGGGCTGCTGTGCTGAGAGCAGAGGCAGAGAAAAGACACTGAGCATTAGGATGCCAGTGTCATATCTAGATGAGACTTTTGACTGACTTTCCATGTCTCAAACTGTGAGTGGATGGATGCACAAACAAACAGCTGAATAAATGAATAGAGAAATGCATTGGCTTTTTATGGACAAATTTTTTGTTGCCGTGTTGTTGCATGTATCATCTTATAAAATATGGAGGAGACCTTAAGAAATGATGCAATCAAATGCATCACCAAAAAATTATGGCTTGCGGTTGAATCATTCCCTCCCAGACACAGTCCAAGAAAAAAAACAGTATAAGTTATTAAAGATAGGATGCCTTTTGAACAGATGAAAATATTGAAAAATTTAGTTGTCTTCCAAACCTTTGGGTCTGGATTTATCAGTCAATTTTAAAATAATTTGGCTGCAGATCCTTTGCTTTTAATGTTTGTCTAAAATCCAAGACCTAAGACAGCCACTCTTTGAATGCTGGCGATTCTCTGCCAGGCTTTTAGTCAGCGGTGAAACCATTTTTTTTAGCTGGATTAGGTTTAGATGAAGAGTTTAGCAGTATTGAGCTAGCTGAAGTATAAAAAATCAGAGCACTGCTTTGTCTGTATGTCAAGGACCATTTTTTGGGAGTGTATTAAAACTAGGCTCTTCTTATGTCATTCCCCCAGAAGTGTCGCTCGTATGGTTTATGTTGTTTGCCAGGTTTTCGTAAGACCATCAATGCAAAAATTGTATTAAAAAGACCGAAAGTTCATGTTCAAATGACTATTTTCACATTTTTGATTTGTCAAACCTGTTTAGAATGTTTCATGCATCTAAAAGCATCTATTCACTGTGACCACGTAAGGTTTTTAAACAAACAACCGCCGTGTGCTTGGAGTAAATATCCATCACCTGTGCAGCAGACCAACAGACACATTTGTATGCGGATAAGGTTGACCTGTGCTTGGCCTGGGAGGCAGTGACAGGTACAGCAGACTGACAGAGCTCCAACACAATCTCCAGAGAGGGGACAGAGTGTGTGCAGTGTGTAACAAGCAGGTACAAACAAGAGCCATACTCGCAATATGACATAAGTCAAACAAAACACAGCAGAGGCTGGAAAACTCAAGGTTTTTCGTTCGCACGCTTCGTTCACCTCCTCTCATCTCTGTTTTTTACCATTTCAATCCATTTAGTTTTCAATACTCTTCACTCCACTTTTTCTTCTATTCCTGTTTCTTCCTGCCCTCCCCTTGACCTGCTAAATTTCTCTTTTTTTTCAATTTTGTGTTTTCTACCAGTGATCCTTGCTCCACCTTTCTTTCTCCTTCTCCTCTTCCTCACAGCCAGCAGTCCATCCACTTTGTATTCTGTCTGTTACCTATTACCATTCATCCTGCCTCCCATCTCACCTTTCTTTCTTCTCCTGCCTGAATGGATGGTTTTCACTCTTTCAGATTCTCACTCTTTCTCTTTGAATTTCAGTCACACTTTCTCCCTCATGCTTTTTTTCCCTCCTTCCTCCAACTTTCATTATCAGCCATTCTCTTTTCTATGATCCAGCTCTTATTCACTTGCTGTGGCCCAATGGCAGACTTCATTTGTGGATAGAACTTATGTTTATGATATCCCTTATTCTCTCTCTCTTTCCTCAGGAGTTGTTCTTATAGATAACAAAATTTGGCGAGATAACATTCACTGGGTTTATTATAATAGTGCGTGAGTTTATATCTCCTCTGCAATCAAGCCAGCTGTTTCATATCTAAGCCAGCTCTTCAGAATTCTGGCCCTTTCAAAGGCTTTGTTTTCAAGCATTTGTATTTCTGCAGTTGTGCAAGTTTTTGCCTGCATAAAATCACACTGGCACTGTTATTTTGTTCACAGCAGAGACATAATAATTGAGCCCTTCTTAGCAATTGTACACTTTTTTTTACAAATATATAATTACCAAACACAAATGATTTGTTGATTTAATGTAATCACAATTCTCTTGAAATGATCCACATTGTTCTCTTCCATGGAGAATATTGTAGAATACCTTATAGTAGCTTGGTGTGTATTATCAATTAGTCAGCATAGCACATAGTGTATTATCAATGAGTCAGCTGCTTTTCACAGCACATAGTGAGGCCTATTGTGTCGCCCTAGATCATACAAACCCAACTACTGCCTGTCTTTATACAGGGTTAAGAGTCCACAGCCATGCTAATGGGTTAGGGTTAGGGCATTACAGCTGAGGCCTTAATGTCTCATCCAGGCATCACTACCAAGCAGTAGACCAGTATTTGAGACCTCGTCAAGATCCAGGGGTTCAGCTCGGTGATTTTAGTGACCTTGAAGGCATTAATTAACTACATGTTAGTTGTTTCTGGCAAGCAAAGTTAGACATTTTTAACAAGGAGTGACTTAAGCAGCTGTGTTTCTACCAACAAAACTGGAGATTTTCAGTCCAAACATGATCTTGTTTCAAAACTGACCAAGTAGCCTACATCTAACCAGGAGTTAACCACGGAAAGGGAAAGTTTTAAATCAAAAGAAAGAAAAGAAGTGCAAGGTTTTTGATATCTGTGGTTTTCTTAAACATACCAAGTTAACAGTAATTCCTGTACCTCCATTTGTGTTGTCACTAAAGCTGTGCTACCAGCATGACTGCAATCCAAGGAGCCATACCACACAGTGGGAAGAGTTGCAGGCCAGGTTTTCCAAGTTATTTAAGTTTTACCTCATGTAAGTGTGTCAGCTTAGATGACTGGCTGAACTGAATCTGCTTTGTTAATACCACTTCACACTGAGTAAAAGTGAAAAGTAATAATAAAGTAATATAATAACACTGTGCGTCCCAAAGAGCTATCAAGAATAAACAAAACATTATTTAGCTTCTCTCATCTCAAGTCTAAAGCAGTAAGGAAATATTATAAATAATAAAGTAAACTCCTGGACGAAACAACACTGAAGCAAAACACACATGGCTCTCTGGGGGCAGAAAAAAGTTGTGTGCATATGTGTATTGGTGAGAAAGATTGTGTTTATACGCATTAATTTTTTACACCCTGGCTGCCACAGCTGGTGTCAACCAGCTGCTCCCACCTCCTACTCTGTCATTTCTTCTGCCTTACTCAGTCACACCACTCATTGCCTCGTTAAAGGAACAGTTCACTTAAAAAAATGGAAAAATTCAGTCAGGTGTGAAAAGACAGTGACTGAATGTTTGTCTCTGTTCCTTTTCACCAAACATGACTCTAAATGTCAGATTACCAAAAGTTTGCTCAGTGGCTAAAAGCTGATCACAGTTTTCTGTGGTCTTCATGCCATTGAACTAAATATCTAAGGGGCTGATCAGGGCTAGCAGCTGTGGGAACCTTTCAGGGTTTCTGTAAGCCTCCCCCCTGAATCAGATGTTTTTTCCCCAGTCTGTAATATTTTGAGTTCAACAATACTGTGTAAAATATGATACATGCAAAAAAACTGGGAAGGTTAGAAAGGACACAAACACATACATGCCGCTTTTTGGCAATTTTCCCGCTGAGGTGATGCTAAAAATGGCTGGAAAAGAAGAAAAGAGTGCTTCATTGTTTATGAATTATCTCAAACACTTTATTTGATCCTGCAAACTGTTAGCATTTTGATTTTGGTCTCTCATTAATGAGAAGTTTCATGGATTTTATGGTTAGTATTGTTTGAGTGTGAACTTGAGTGCGTATGAACATTTCCCCCCCTGGTGGTTTTGTGGTGCTAAAACTTATTTTAATTCAGGCTCTGTGCTTTGTTGTTTTTTGATCAAAGGATCACCTACAGTGGCCCACTGAGGATAGCTGATAGCTGCTGCATTCACACATAAATATTGCATGAGCCATTTAAAAAAGCAAATAGATTAAATGCAGAAAGGACTCATCTTTCGCTTTTCTACTCTCTACAATTCGAATTAAGGTTGTTTTAGTCCAAGACATCACATAAATATTTACCATTGTCTAAGGTATCAGTGACACATCTGTATCTAGACATGCACACACGAACACAACACGTTTCCAAATAAGAGCTGACACATACACAGCTTGCAAATACACATGTGCACACACACACCCCTACAGTTCAGACAAGCGCCCCTCACAGCTGTGTGTCCCCTTCTGGAGTATCTTGCGGTTTATTTTTAAGACATCTGTGTGAAGCTAAAAAACACTGCCACGAGGACCACTGAAAGTGCAGATGTCAAGATACATTTAAGTGCGGATAGGGCAGAGTTGTATTTGAGGACAGCACCGGAGGGGCGATACTTGGGGCAACTGGAAGGCAGTTTATGAAGCTGATCGCCTATGCTATAAAGACAATATGTTTTTCACACCTCACACACAACAGGTTGTTCTTGCTGGCATCAGTCTGCAGAGGAGATTCCAGTCCAGCAGACAGCAGTGCAAATGGAGAATTCTGCATAATCTTTACTGACAGTTATTCCTAAAACTAATAGGATTTTTTCTGGACTGCATCTGACTTACTGGGTTTAGATCAGACTGAGTGTGCTGAATTTTCACCTTTAACCTCTTGGGCCCTATCGTACAGTTTCAAAATTAATTCAGGGGAGTTTCCAGGTCAACCGTTGCCACCTTGATCCAGGAGCAGCAGAGGAAACCTGCT
>JAQNCA010000016.1:2607929-2629274 GCA_029783725.1 Acanthurus tractus
ACTATTGTAAAGTGTCCTGAGATAACACCTGTTATGAATTGGCGCTATACAAATAAAGATTGATTGATTGATTGATAACTGGATTTACTGTTTTCAATTTCAATGTTAAATTCAAATACAAGTCAATGCTCAGGTTTACCATTAGATTGCCGCAGTGTCAGTTCTGTTTTACATGACACGGTATAGTTCAGAGTGACAGGAGTGCGGATAAGAGGACAAGAGAAGATTAATTATGACAAGATATAAATCAAATTTAAACCCAAAATGTCAGATAAATGCTATGTACCTGCTTAGCCCTTAAACCTGTCAGATTCTGTTTATGTTCTGCAAAGTGACTTTTCATTAAGATGACAGCAGAACAGGATTAGGTCCATTCTTATTAATGTATTTTTGCTGTAATGAGAGCACAAGAGTGATGGAAAAGATGGTGGGACAGAAGACAGCAAGGAGAATGGGGGAGATTTAAGCAGGACAGCAGAGAAGCAGCGTAAGACATGGAGTATCGTGAATTTCCGTCATAGAAGGGTTAATTCATTATAGAAGTACAAGGTTGAGGGTAAAATGAACACAGTATACACACATTCCGAATTCTGTGGGCATTTTTTGTATTAAACAGTGTATCCCAAACTATAATCAGAAAACAGAACACAACTTTCGCTTATTGGGGAACTAACAAACCATGAAGCACTCGTCAATCACATCCACAACAACTGTTAAAACTGATATTTTCTAGTAAACAGAGAAAATAGAGACATCATCCACTGTCATAAGTGATCCACAGGGAACATCAATTTTGGCCAGTGAACTTTTATTCAACTGCATTCTATACAAGAAAACTGTCTAGATGCCAAGGATGCGAAAGGTTTTCTGAGCAGTGTCTCCCTCTATGAACTGACACAAACAGATCAGAAAACCTAAAACTACCACTCTAGCTGGAAGAAAATAACTTAAGAGCCCCATCTGCCAAACAATAAACCACATGGACCGGACAGTTACCCAGAGTTTTATAAACAATTCTGTACTCTTTACCTCTCCTATTTAGAGTGATGTTAGAAATGTCACCAAAATAAAGTATTAGAAATAAAGCAATCCATAATATGACACTCATATTCCCATCAATCGCTCCAGTTATTGCCCATATCACCACTAAAGATGGACACAAAAATTATATGCAAAGATTTATCAGTCAGACCAGAAAGTGAAATTTCATTATTGATACACATCTCAGCTTACGAACGACACCATTGATTCTGAAAAGGTGTTTGACAAGGCAGGGTGGTCTTTTTTCTTTCTTTTTCCTTCTTTAATTACTTCAGACGTCTGCCATATTTTACCAAATGGATTAAAACACTTTACATTTCATCCACTGCTTCTGTTATCACCAGTGGAAAACCATATCAAAACCATTTCCTCTACAAACAGGTATTTGACAAGGATGCCAATCACCTCCACTTGTGGCAGTTTCTATTTTAAAATTCTGCCATGTCACATGCATCCGATCGAATTCACCATGGGTATTAAATCAGTTGATACGCTGATAACATTTTGCTATACATTACAAACCTTCATGGAGGATGCCTACCTGGCAACCACTGAGCATGAGTCAACTGTTTCCACAAATCCTTCATAAATCTGAACACCTTTGGCACATAAGTTGTTTTTTTATGAATTTAATAAAGTTGAAGTGGCTAAAGCATAAATACTTTAAAAGAGAAAATTAAAATAAGATGGTAAGATTAAGTGCAAAATAATAATATCAAGAGATGAGAAAGGAAATGACACACAGAGATGGTTAAGTGTTTTGCACCCTTCATATCATCTGATGAGATCTTTCCCCTGAAAAAAGTTTTCACAGTAGAGTTGATCAAAGATAAGGTAAAGAACTTGCATGAGTGCCACAACTAGAAAGCAGGTCAAAGAAGGACAAGGTTAGAGTATTGACTGAGCCTGACGCTGAGAACTCTGAAGGTGATGACTCACCTTTTAACAGGCTACAAAGTTTCAAAAGCACACACACACAGACACTCTGGCACGACACTCTGACACTCACACTGACACACACACACACACACACACACACACACACATCTGGGAAACGTTCAGTACTGCAGCAGTCCTATAAAGTGAGATGACTGAACAGCACAGTTCCTTCCATCATAATATTCAATCAAATCTTCTATTGGTGCCTAAGACTGAGCCACAGGCGCATGCACACACGGCTGCAGGTGAATATACATAACTTTTTACACATGTTGTATGCTGAAAATGAACATCCTGAGCATTTTGACAGGCTACTCACACCTAACACTATATACTGGTGCAAGCTGCATCTAACGTAGAAGAACTTCCTGTAGTGGTGTGATCAAAAAGGGGAACAGGACAAGAGTAAAAAATGTCTGCAGCACCTCTCAATTCAGCTCTTTGTAATCACAGCATGGCTTTTATTAAAGTTGACACCCTGTCTGTTGAAAACTTTGTGAGGGTCCCACAGGGGTGTGGACAAAAAGTTACATAGTTTGACATTAATGGCAGCTGAAGGCAGAGAGGCGGTACACACCACCCAACTGTTTAGAAGGGGTGCTGATGGTTTTGGGAGGATTCCATTTCTCACACTGGGTGAGATTCATTTTGGCAGGAAACACTTGTGAAGATGGATGTAAACTTGAAAAAATAAAAACACAATTACTATCCAAGCATGCATGCAAAAGGATAAAGAAACTGAAGACAAAAGAAAAAAAGTCCTCTGAGCTCTGTGATAGTGATATTTTTAGCCAGACATTAATTACCATCTTTTCAATTGGCTCTTTGTTCCAATTTAGATTGAAGGAGTTGGACCGAGAAAATTTTCAATCAATTGCGTTGCAACAGCTAAAAGCATCATGGGACTGTGTGTCATATTTAAAGCCCTCTTCACTTTGTGGGTGTTAAATCAGCCACAAGGGAACTGGTCTATGTGGAATAAGTATAATTTACACTGAAATATAATGCAAAGTGTTCTTTTTTACACGTGTAGAAGAAGCTACATTCTCACATGCTCACATGCCCACTGGAAAGTGGATCGGTGGTTACCAACTGTTGTGTCTTTCTGAACACACGTACATACCAGTCCCTTCTGTCTGAAGCCTGGAGGCATCAGTGGTGGAGTCAAACTGCTAACCTCCTATCAGCCTCTCTGTTTGTGTGCCAGAGAATAAAAGTGGCTGCTCAGTAGATATTAGGTCTGAATGTGTAGGGGATACACACCTTATCCCTTTGTGTCCACTTGTGTGTTTAGATATTAGATGGAGTGTGTGCATGCTTCAGTGTCCGTGGATAGATGGAGGCATTCCTTCAGACACATATTAATGTTGCAATGTCTTTCAGATGTGTTAAAACATGCAAGTGTATGCCATGTGGGCCATGTATGAGAACATGGGGATGTAAATGTGTGCCAGTGTTTGTTTTTTCATCACTAAGCAGCTTAATGAGCACTGAAATTCAGGATTTTCAGGGCAACTTAAGCAATTGTACACATCAAAGTGTGTTTTCAGGTGTTTTTAGGTGTTGGAGGGTTCAGTGTAACTCATGCAAAAATGCATTTTCCTGCATGTATACTTTATTTGTTTGTCAGTATGCAGTTAAATGTATATGTTCAGTTCTAATAAGAAGAGTGCAACTTCAATTAAGGCCAGTAAGCCATGCAATGCAACTTCCTATGTATTGCCATATGGGTGTGTGTATGTGTGTGTATGCGTGTGTGGGTGTGTGTGTGTGTGTACACTCTGCCTCAGGCAAAACCTGAAGTTGCACCAGCACTCTGACATAAGATTGTTTTCGAAAATGAAGCAAGGAGATGGAGGGAATGGGTGATGAAGAGAGAAATGAGAGAATGGGAAGAGAGATGAGAAACAGCTATGATGCACACATTGGAAAGTGAGGCTGTGCTAAAGAGAAAGCTGATGGGCCAAGGAAGAAATATACAGAAAGACAAAAGAAGCGCATAAAAATCTCAAAACACAAAATAAAAATAGCGCAGAAAAAGAAGAATAACAATGACAAAACAGTATCACCCTAGTAATGGTGTTTAATGTGACTAACAAACACAAACATAAATGTAATTTCTATAACAAAAAGCTGTAAGTGTAATATTTGATTATGTAATGCTGAGATTCTTTGCCAACTAAAAGGTAAGCTTTGCTGCAAAACAAAAACACTGAGATCATTCTGCTCTTCGTACTCACAAAGTCATCCTATACTCTCACTTTTTGTTTCAAAAAGGTCTCATAGCTAAAAGATTGGAAAGATATTGTCCTCCTGGTTGACTAAGAGCAAGAGATACAAAAACAAACACAAACAGCAGGTTTCCAGTGTAAATATTGGCACATTGTAGCTATACTCTTGTTCAATGTTTGCTAATGCTGGTTAAGTCCCTTTTATATTCATGTCATGTCACCAATAAAACAAGTAAGGGGGATTTTTATCTAATATATCATTCTTAATTGAAGTCAATACACTGATTCCTATAGTTTTCTGCGCAAAATGGGGTACTTTCTCCTCTAAAACGCCTCCCTCCTTTCTCAGAGTTTGATATCTTGCCCACTTGTGATGCTCGGAAAGTCTCAGCAAACACAGCGAACCACTGGTCAATATCTCATATATAGCTGAACTGCACTTCTCATTAATGCCCAAAATCCATATAAGAAAGGCAGCTCTGGCTTTGCACCATGTTCAAACAAAAGTGAAAGAAGCGCATAAAAATTTCAGAAGCTTCAATTTCTACTGTAAACACATCAGCCTGTAAG
The DNA here is from genome assembly GCA_029783725.1 of Acanthurus tractus. NCBI lineage: Eukaryota > Metazoa > Chordata > Actinopteri > Acanthuriformes > Acanthuridae > Acanthurus > Acanthurus tractus. The sequence continues at coordinate 2,612,711 of JAQNCA010000016.1, forward strand.
CCACGAGCACTGAAAGGCACACAGTTGTATTTTGGGACGGATCACACATTCGATACCTATCTAATAATGCAACACCAAATCGAATTGGTTAGGTGAAAGTGTGTATGTTTACATAGCACCTGACTCCATGAACTGAATAACTTGAACATAGATGTTACTTGGATCTTGTAAAAAATAAACAAACAAATAAAAGTACCAATGAAATTCTCATATAAGTCCACGAAGATGCACTTCAGCACCAGAAATCCCCTGGAGGAGGTTTGACACACAGGGGATGAAAACGCATGACCTCACCTGTGCATATGAAGGCGCTGATATAAGTTTTTGTGAAGAAATACAGTCTTAAAGCCTGTGTAACTCAAACAGGTGGCAGAGAGTTACATGCCTGTCAGAGAGGATTGCTGGGAAGCTGTGGATGGAGGACAGGTGCTTCACTGCCAGCATCAAAGGATGGAAATATTCTGACAGTGAATGATGTGCATGTCTGTCTGTATCCTGGCATGACCCCGAACACAGGCTTGGCTTCCAATATGTTTACCACAAGAACAAGATGCATGGTTATTTGAGGTCTAAAGAGGGAAAAGCATACAGACAGACACACTGGCACTCACACATACACATTTAAACACTACCTTTTTTTCATTCCTTCTCCTGTCATCCAGAACTGCAGCCTGTCAGCTAAATAGATAAAAATCCCATCCTAACCTTTTCTTAGCCTTGTTCCAACACTTACATTTCAAATTTAAACTTTTTTTCCTCCATCTGACAACACAAATACACACACTGCTGTGTAGGCGTACTCTTTGCTACACTTAAGGTCAAAAGGTTTTGACACTGACTGGAGGCTTAATCTTTCACCAAAAGACTAATGTGATATGAATAGATGGTGTCGGCTGATAAGTTCACAGTCAATGGACGGAGCAGCCTTAACTGTTTGGACAAAGCATAGTGGAGCAGAAGGAATGCTGAATTACTCTGGTGAAATGAAGAAATGTACAAAACTCTGAATCCTTTGCTGTTAAATCCCCACAGAGTCCCAACAATCTTTAAAAGTGAAGAGATTGGAAAAAGATGCTGTTTTCAAAGTAAAAATACAACAGCACTCCTCCAGTGCAAAAGTTTTAAATTCACATAGTTTTGTGCTTAATGAAAAAAACAAAACAAAATCCATAGCATTCTCTACCATAGTATGCAGCAGGCCTATGTGATAGGATTAAAGTAAATCCAAGGTGCCTTTCTCTTCAAGACTACAGAGGCTGCTGCAATGCCTCTGTATTTCCACACTGAGAGATGAAATATCAACAACAAATGCAAAAAAATCTGATTTGAAATGGAATAATAATCTCTAAGAATACAGAGGTTTTGGATTTGGATTGGAGCCTGTCTGTTCATTCTTGATTAACAGCTCTAGGTCCACTGATGACCTTTTTTCTCTTCTGAGCTGCCTTATAAAATAACTTTTCTCTATTTCTCTTATTTCTTGAACTGTTGTTTGTCTCTTGTCTAATTTCTGCCCTGTGTGTGGGTATTTGACTGGAGCTGCAACTCTTATCGGAAATTAAGAGCTTTGATTGGCCGAGTAGCATCCCATGAGAAGACTCAAAATGCATGCAACACTACTGAAAAAGTGCTGTAACCACTAGAAAAGCTGTTCCATTTAAATAGAAGTACTCCAACAAACTGTAATGATACTCAATAATTTATCGGTTGGTTGAAGGGCTGGGTGTTGTTCGGACAGCATCTGGGTCAAAACGTAGACCGCAACTGCCTAATAGCTACCTCAGGGGAGATGGAGAAGGATAGCAGGTTAACAAGAGGGACACAATTATTTTTTGATAACAAGGTGGGTGGCATTCTCCCTCAAACTCCCCTGAAATCGCCTACTGGTATTCTGAAAAGGCACTAGATTCGCCCAGGGCAGTATCACTTAACACTCTGATACAGCATTAGGCATTCTTCTCACATCTGCAACCCCACAACATAATGCAGTCGGCTGTTGTTTCCTGTCTTTGGAAATAACACTAAATTAAGCCTCTACAAAACTCATTAGCTGGGCTGCTGATGTTTGCAGCATATTTTCTAACAGATAAACAGAGTTAAACCGTCCTTATTCTTTTGCTTATGTGATTTAGAATTAAAAAAAGGAGAAACACACCACCCTCCTGACTGTTTTCTTAGTCTGACTGACCCATTGTGTCTTGTGACTGTTGCGTATTGAACAGTTTCTGTTCGGAGACGAGCTTTGTCAAACGATGAATCAGATCCAGTGACTCTAATGTCATGGTTTCAAGCTCTTGCGTATGTTTTGTCGAAGCAGCCCCCGGGACCTCCCAGATTGGGACCGGCACCTATTTGATTGGATCCGGCACCTTGCTGTGTTATCTCTTCTGTCACTTCAATTCTCTCCCATTGAGATAGCACAGAAATCTCTTGTTTGGCTATTTTGCTCGCAGTTTAACTCTGATTCTAAAGAGAGAGGGATAACCTCAAATGACTCCTGAATAGTATGAGTTTTGTGTTTGTCAGGTGAAGTTATTTTTGGCACCATGGTTCAAAATAAGATGTTGTGATATGGTGAAATGAGTAGGGGTCAATTGGGAAGTGGTTTTGTGAATCACTGTCCACAGTACCGAGTCGATAGAGGGAATGAGATCTATAAACAGAGGCAGAGCACCTCACTTAGTTACCAAACCTGCTTTTTGTGGTTGTAAATAGAAGTTTTTGGCCCTAATTCAATTTTCCCTCCGTTGTTGCAACCATTGACTGTATAAAACTTTGGACAAACCCTCCGTGACGTCACCCATTGGTTTCTGCATGAGCCAAAGTGAAGCCTCAGAAATCTCGTCCTGGCCGCTATTGGCCTGCACGTGACTCCGCCAATAGCCCGCCTAAACGATGAAAAACCAAATAAGGGAAAAGAGGCGGGGTCGAAGGACGAACAGTGCACCCACTCAGCTAACTTTCCCTGGCTACAGGCTGTCAATCAACAGCCGAATAACCGAATTTTAATAAGTTTATTTCAGCTCTTAAGTAGGCCATTTTCACATGGGCTCCAATGGGAATTTGCTTCCTTTTGGAGCCAGCCTGAAGTGGTCAGTTGAGGAATTGCAAGTTTTTGTACTTCCTGGTTGGCTTCAATGCGGAAGTGGGGAGTTTGCCCCTTGGTTACAACCCACAGACAGAAATGACATGGAGGCAAAGAGGAGCAGTGAAAGAGATAGAAAGAGAGAGAATGGAATACTTGCAAACTTGCAAACTGGAAACAACTATTTGCACAACCTCCCCTGTAGATTTTGAGTGAATACCATGAATGCTTGGATTAATGTAGATAAACAAGGTTTTGTTTTTGGTCACAATTGAAGTACTGTTCAGTTTTACCAGTAAGCCCCTGAGTGTTGTCCAGAAACAGGGGATTTCTTTGATGCATTCTGCAACCTTCCCGACCAGCTGAAACAACACCCTCTCTGTGCTCCAGGACCTCATGATTTACAAATTAAGTACTGGAGATCAGCAATTACCCCCCCCCAAAAAAAAACAAAAAAACCAAACAAAAACAAAACAAAAACAAAAACACAAACAAAAACAAAAACAAAAACAAAAACAAAACAAAAAAGTGCACTTCCAATGCCACAAGTCTTGGCCTCTATAGAAAATTTGGTGTGTAGAACAGTATTTACTGCATACAAGCACTCTGTATTCTGCATGTGTTCATGCTTATGATAATATATATTTGCATCTGTGTGTATATGTGTGTATCAGTTTGATATCTGCCTAGCACCATGACTGCTTGACCTTTTTCTCTCCAGCTCTGACAGTTCCCATTAAGACATAACAAAGGAGCATATTTCCTCAGCCCTGAACTCCCTCCTCCTCCTCCTCCTCCTCCTCTTCCTCCTCACCGCAGCCTTCTCCTCCAATATTCATCAGCACCATCAGCGCTTAGGGAGGTTGCTCACTCTCTCTCTGGATATCTTTTCCTCTCTATCTCTCTTTGTTTTTGTCCCTATATCTCGTCCATGATCTAATCTTGCTCCATCTCGGTCTCTCTTTTTACCCTTTCTGAGTCTTTATCTTGATCTTTCCCTGCCTCAATTTCAACATTACTCTATCCATCTTCCCCTTCCTCCAACATAGAGGGGACTTCAACTATAAATGCAGCAATGAAACACTACGTAAGCAACTTCTGTGGGGCCTGCCCACATACAGTCTGCACACACAAAAATGCAAGTATTAATCTATGGCACAAGGAGACTTCAGAGTCTTCAGAGTTGACTCTCAGCTTAAGTTTTTAATCTCCTTTCTCCACGTCTGAGAAACTGCCTTCATCCACTAGTATTCATTTTAGAGACAGAGTGGAAACTGCAGTTCAACATGAACCCTTTAGGGTTTTTAATCCCTGTTGACGCAAGCAAATATCAATGAGAAAACCCCTCTCATCACTTTTTGGGTTACAATGTTGTATTATGCCGGCTTGCAGAAAATAATAATAATATAAATACATCTCAAACATTACTCTCTTCTCTGATAAAACCATCCTTCAGCCTTTACAGAGTACATGTTGTGCAATATTGATGGGCCTTAGTGCAGAGCTATAACTGCTGTTAATGTGACTTTAAAGGATCACAGGATGCCACCATGCATTAGTTCAAACTATGGAATCAGGCCACTTGAGTAAAAGATGTTGGTGTGTAAAGCCACAGAGAGATGAGCACATACACTGATTCATGGCATGTTCTGTGTTTGCGCACTGAGCCATGGAAACATTTAATGTATTTATTGTTCCATGCATATTATATGACTGTGCTCTGCTCTGTTAGTGTTTACAGCAGAAATCTTTTCCTTTGCATTAAAAGCAGCCATTTTACTCGGCAAATGAGCTTTAGAAGTCAAGTAATGTTATCGCAAGAAGCAAATGTCAGCAAAGTTTTGTCATGCATGTGCCAAGCCCTCAGGATGGATAAGCAAGGTCAAGTCAGGACGATGAACTTTTATATACCGCAAACGTTAATTTAAAGATCTTTTGAACTATCAGAAGACAAACAAACTCTAAACTGTGTGCCATCAGATGATCTTGTCTTTCATAAAATGCCCTAAGCAAAGAGATTTTTTTCCGGTTTCCTTGTCTGACGCATATCTACTGGAATGATAGAGATTCAATGCAACACACTGATGTGATGCCCCACTTATTATCCTTTGTTTAATAGGCTGATTATACTGTATTTACAGATTGCTAATTTTAATTAAACATACAATAGAAAGCATGCAGTCATATTCTCAGTGCAGAAGATAATTTAAACTATTAATAAAGAAACTATATGTAAAAAAAGTCCACTTGCGAGCTAATGACTGAATCTCAGTGTCTACTCTGTTTACACATATGGTTCAGATGTTGAAGATCCCCTCCAGACATGTTTTAAGAAAGAAAATAGATTATACCCAGAAAAGTTATTTGTGTGTAATATGTAAAAAGGTAAGTAACTGGTTATATAATCTTATCTAATCTTATTTTATATCTTATCTAGTTTTATAAAATCAACATCTTCTTCTTTCCTCCCATTTAATAATCCAGAATCTGTAAATGTGAAAATACTCATTTTGAATGTAAGACTTCTCCTACTCCACTGGAAAGCCCATTCTCAGTGTATGTGCAGTGGAGGCTTCACATCTCCATGTCACGCTTGTGTGAGTTGCTTGCTGTACCACAGCTGGCTCCAAAAAACAGTTGCAATGTCACAAATTTAGACTCAAATGTGCTCATAGACTCAGATTTAAGGTGAGCACATTCTCAGTTACATTATTATAAAAATACTTCTCTGAGTGCTAAACCTGTTAAACATCCAAGAATCAAGAAGCAAAAGACATTTTTGAGCAGAGAAACAATTCTCGTCCTGTGGTCACAGGAAGGCTGCCCTTTGCCCTCTCATATGATCATTCTGTGCTCCTCCTCAGTTTCCAGGTCATGTGATTAAACTTTAGCCCTACATCTGTGTTTACATTTGTATAACATCCAGTTTCTAAAGGTCAGGAATGAACATAGTCGTCCATATTTTTCAAAGCCCTTGAAATTTCCTGTTAACGCTCTTTGCCAAGGCCTGTATGCAGTATATTCAGCAGTTGATGCAATACACGTTTCCCTGAAAACCTGCAAACGATGTACGTTCTGATTATTAGAGCTGTTTTGACTCTGAGTCTTCGATAACTCACAGCAGCCTCTGCCACTGTCATGCCTCTGACAGATCAGGAAGGAAGGCGATGGAGGAGATGGTGGAGGGACAGGCAAATGATCCGGTCCGGTGCTTTCCATGGATGGATGGTCTCACTGCTTAATAAGAACTGCTTGACCTAGCAATCATCTCGTAGAATCCATTGTTGGGCAACAACTGTTTCACACAGCCATCACACTGAGCCACCGGGTGTTCAGAGAGTTTACAAGTTTCCAGTGAAGAAGATCCTCTGAGCATGGCAGAGAGCAGTTGTGTGACGCATTCAGAAACATGAATTCAGCTTGTCAGTGTTTGCAGTCACATTTTTTTGTTATGGCTGTGTGCTGGATTGTGTGAAGCATGTGTTGGCAGTGGTCTGCTGTGCTCTCAGGGAAATCTCACAGAATGGTTCACCTGTGACATCATTTGTAGCATGCACATACATACACCGACATAAAGACACACTTACACACACAAACACAAACACACACATGCATAAAATGGCACTCACACGTCCTGTGGTTCCACTGGGATCGGTACATGGGTACAAAGCTTGTCTCTTTGTCTCACAGCCCATTGCTTCACTAAGCACCATTCTAATTCACAGATTGTTATCCAAGTCACTAACGTCCCAGAAACACTTGGCGCTGATCCACACACACACTGATTCACACATTTCTCTGCAGACATTGTGTGGTTGCATGAATGTACATGTGCATGAAGGAGTTTGGAAAATGGTACTTAGCTTTTGTGAGAGGCCAAATGTGAGGAAAAGTTCCATTAAGATTTTGTTTTCATAAATGCAAGAAATGCGAATGACAGCGGAACCTTCATTAATGACCTTTTCAGAAACCATAAAGCAGGTTAATCTACAAGGCTGGATTAGCATTAAAAAAATAACTGATACATTTTTGTTTGGTACCTGGTCTCCTCTGTATGAGTCACGATGCTTCTGAAGTTTATGCAAAGTTGATCAAGAAGTTCTGAGACAGTTCCTGTGGTGCAGTGACAGAACTCTGCACAGTAATATGCATGTGGCAGTTTAAAATGCTCTTTACATTGTGAGTAAGTATTCAAAGTTGCATTGCTTGATCATGAGCAGCATCTGAGCTACATGCATGTTTGCGACCACTGCTACGTCCAGTAGGCAACTGCCGTTTTCCTGATTCCCTGCCAGAAGCAGCTGCATGTCAAAGTCTGCAATGATCTCCATCAAGTGTTCCAGGATGAGCCAGACTTTATGTTGACGATCATCAATGGTGATGAGAATTCTCTTTATGACTATAAACTAGAGAGCATTAACAATGGAAAGCTCCAGGATGGAGGGAGGCACGTCAGAAACGTAACTGAGAGAACGCTGGCGGTTTTCTTTGACATTTGCAGGATATTGCACCGTGAGTTCTTTCCCCAGGGTCAGACTGTTGACACTGGGTTCTGCTGTGACATTCAGAGGCGTCTGAGGGGGAACGTGTAGCATAAACAACCTTAACTTTGGCGTGAGAGCAACTAGGTTCTCCAACATGACAACATGTCCGCAAACAGCACATTGAAAGCGCACAAGTTTCTCATTAAATTTGGCTCCTTACTGATTTCTGTTCCCCAGAAAAAATGTCATGCTGAAAGTCACCTTAGAAGGGAAGGAGCGTGAATTGCAAGACTTCCAGGGGCGTTCTGAGTTTGGCAGTAGCCATGGGAGCAGTGTATTGCTGTAAAAGAGGGCTTCTTACGGGGCAGATGTAAATCAGTGTGTTTGTGCTTTATAAAATGTATCGTGTCTTCAAAAGAAAGCAAGATTACAAAACAGCCACCAATATATGTCCCAAATATAAAAAAGTGGACAAAGCTTGTCCTTTAAATTTTATAATTAAAAAAAGTGACAAATAAACCATGCAGTCAACATTTAGGCTAAACATTGTGCTCTCACTAGACAAAGTTTTCTGTGAACCTTGATAAAAATCAGCACCAATACAAATATATTCTGTACTGCATCGTTCTTGTAATCAAATATACACTTATCTCTATATCCTGGTTTCTGTCTATTAACTTCAGAATATAAAATTCTGCAATTACATCTCTCAGCGGTCTGATAACCTTTAGTTTATTCATCAGGCATAAACTGCACTTTCTAAGAGATATGAAAATGGATTTTTAAACCACTTAGATCTTCTGTGGCATAACTGAGTTTCACAAATTCATGAGCTCATGTGGTGAGTTTAAATGTGGCAGGGGATGACGGTGAGATGAGTCATTTCAGTGTCGAGAAATTTACTGGAGTGTTCACAGTTTAGGCTCTGCTACTGTTTGGCACCAGCTGCAGCAGCAAGGGAGAATGTTTTGATATTTGTTTCACACATATTATGTAAACTTCCCATTTACTGTATCTGTAGCTGTCTTATGTCTGATGGCAAAACAACTGCTGTCTCACTTTGCTGAGGATTAGCTGCATCTTCCTCATTTATGCTTTGATTCTATCTTTTACCAGCATAGACTGAGGATTATCGTACAGAAATAAAACATTTTAAGTCATAATTCATAGCTTCAGTCTTCTTTAACAGTTAAACAATCACTTAATGTTTTTTAAGTTTCAGAAATTCAAACCTCCCTAGAAATTCAAAACTGATTTGAGAGCTGTTTAGAGGTGATTTCAGGAAGGCACAGCACAATTCACGCAGTGGATTCAGGGAGCAGCTGTGGACAGGCTGCTGATGGCTGTTGTTTCTCACTCTTAACCTGCCTGCCAACATACCCACCTACACCGTACCCACCTTCCTGTTTTCCTCCTCCCATCATCACTTCCTCTCATTGTCTGTATCACAGATCAACAAACAGCTGGCTGAAGTTTTGGCACCACAGCCGAGGCAGTAGAAAAGCATGGCAATGTAACATTCAAGCAACCTAATTGCTTGAAATTAATGTTGGTATTGTACATTTCTGCAGTTAGGAAGGGTTAGGGGCTTGGGTTAGGATTAGCTCTAAATTTTACCCTTGGAACCTGGTTTCAGAGATATATTTAGGTTGGATATAAAAACCAGCTGATTAATGGAATAAAGGGTAAGTTAAGGTTAGAGTCTGGATAAAGCCATAACTCTAACCATACCAATACCTAGTTTTAAGACCTAGTTAGGTTTAGGAAAAAAAGGTTTGTTATGGTAAAAAAATGATAATTCTTTTGTTGAACAAAACTGGTTTTGGAGTAAGATAATCTCCTGTTGCTTCTTGCAAAAAACACCCAATTCTGGTCAGCAAAACAGTGGCTGTAAAATGTCCTGAAGAGTGCTAAAAGCACCTGGTGGAAACTGTGGCAGCCATCTTACCTGGCTGTTTCACAACAACCACCCACTTTAATCTCCCAGTGACACAAGTTAGCTCATTTTGACCAACATATACTAAGAGCCACACCTTACTGAGAAGTTGAGACGCTGATGTGTTACATGTGAGGTGTACAAATTGTGTGTATCTGTGATTTGCAAAAATGTTTTTGTTGTGACCAGGTTGCATTCAAGTCCTGCTTCCTGATGGGAAAGCTGCATATTTGATAATCATAGTAGCACATAGAATCCACTAAAATCTTCTCCTCTTTGCATCCTGCCATCCTCCACTGTCTCTGCTCCTCTCCCCAGCCGTATCCCCTCCGTCTGCTCGCCCCTGAAAATACAGCTCTCTCCCAGCTGGGTGACAGAGGCGGGGTGCACATTAAGTCTTCTCACAAGGTTTTCTAATCCCAGCCTCGGCGAGCCGAGCCGAGCCGAGTCAGGGAAACATGCAGAGGAGATATCAGTGTTTTTTTTCTCTCAAGCTTTGCTTGCCAGCATCAACACCTTCCTTTGGTGAGGGCTAAGCTCTTCGTGATGAAAGCACAAACACACATGCATGCTGGCACTGTTCAAGGATGTACAGTAAGCATATGTGAGGATATGAACAGTATATATCCCCAGACAAACTAGGACTAATAAGGGAAAGCATTCTCATATGCGTCCAACACACACTCCAACATCTTATATAAGTGAAAAATGCCTGCTCATCCAAACATACAGTCCACTTGAGGCTGTAACAACACTCATTTTCTGAAAAATTCCACTTGGAAAGAAGTTCAGCCACAGTTCAATTATGGCTTCTGACTCCACACACTAACAGACACACATTGGAGCTGCCAGGGAGAATAGCGTGTTTCTTCAAACCGCTTCAGGCATGTTGTACAGCACAACATGTGTGGGAGTCAGGGGATGCCAAAGTTCCACTACCTCACTCTCCCTCTGCGTCCAGTTCCCTTCATCCTCCCTGCTATCAGGCTCAGCTCGGTCTCATTGAGTTGTGAGTGTGTGTATGAGGACTGCATGGACTGTGAAGACCTGAATATACTCCCAAACTGATACATAAGGAGACAGAATCACTACGTGTCCACCGTCTCCACAGCTGTTTATGCTACTTTCGAGGAGCGGATCACAAACCTGCGGTAGATTGCTGTCTAAAGGGTCGGTGTGTAGTCACTGTGGGGAAAAGTTTGTGTAGTCACAACAAACTGGAGGTGTGCAAATGTTGGCACACAGCTTATGGGTACACACTATATTGACAAAATGTACATCACACACACCCTGATGCATCCTAGCAGGCCCGTTAGCACTACAGGAAATCTAAGCTGAAATTTTATGATAAAATGCGAGAATAATCTCTTCAAACTGATGTAGTTTTAGCTGAATGCCAATGTAGGTGTCCTGCTATTAGTTTTTAGAGAAGGCAGGACCAACTCTCACTGTGCAGCACTAGAGATTATACAACACATGCTTGGGTATCTTTTTGCAATTATTATTGCAGCTTTTGAATTTTAGAGAGCAAAATGTTTGCACACCTGTAGATTGACAGTTATGTAAAAGACCTAGGATCAACAAAAAAAAAACAGAAGAGTCCAGCACACTGTCCTATATTCAGTCATCATCAAAGTACCCTAATAAGCATCCTTGTACCTTTTGTTCAGTATTTGTATAACAGAAATTTTGTTTTTTTCTACAATTTTCACGAGTAAATGAGCATATTCTTAAACAGATAAAATAAGGGATGTTACAACAAAAAATGCTCTATTGATTATTATTGTTGTTACATAAACTTCACTACAGTCCATAAATAAAAACATGCTATTCTCATTGTATAATGTTAACATACTGACTGATGTGAAATATCATACAGCGTCATGAGATGAGAGTTCATTTATGCTTTCTGTCGAGAGTTTTTTTGGGTCAGTGTGTTGTGAGTGTCAATATATGCTTCTGAAATGACAATAAATGCCATTGTTCTGATCAAACAAGCTCACTCTGAGATGTGCTCAAAGTGTTTTGGTGGATTAAGCGGGTTTTGACAGTGAGATTAACTGTTTGGCCAGGATGCGATTTGGTTATACTGACAATATGAAGAGTTTTGAAAAAGTGAGGTGAATGATGCCTGAAAGACACTGAAAAAAAGTGTAGTCTTATACTTTCTTTGCTAAATCTACAGTGTTTTGCCCACTTCAGCTACTTGTGTTGCAGCTCTGCTCTCCTAACAACAGCCTGAAGGTCACATCAGCCATCGCTAGACATTAAGGTAATTCTGTGAGTAACCTGATGACGAGCCATAAGCGTTATCAGGGTTATTTGCTCTGTGCAAGCTGGTGTTTGTACTCAGCCAAAATTTTTAATGAGGTAACAGACACCAACTCTGTAATATGATCGTATAACCACATGTCCACTGGTTTCTGGTGTCCCACCAAACCTTATAGAGTAATATCCTCTTTTTCAGGAGACACATTCTCAGAACTAAACTTTAATCTAAGCCATATTTATAACTTCGGATTTTCAAGTGTATAGTTTTGGATCAGAGACTTAAGTACTGGGACAAGTAGCTCATAAGCTGTTTATAATAATAAGTGTTATTAGAATATATCAGAAATATAACAAATCACATTTGTGTAAACATAAGAACAGGATCCAACTCTTTCCCAGCAGTTAGCAATATTTAAGGATTTAGATCAGGATTAGAGCAAAAAACCCACCAAACTTTACTTCCTATTCCTACTTAATTCACCTAAATGACCAGAACACAATTAACGTAATGATTTCAGGGTTCTATTGAACTCAAACACTTAATGTTACCACTGCCAAGGCCTCATCTGGACATGTTTTGCATTTAGAAAACTAAATGGTTTGAATAAGCCTTTCTTTCCTTTTACAATAAGCTTGCAGAAACATATTGCATGGATTTTTCTTAAAAGCCTTTTTCAGAAAAAACCCACTTCACAACAGATTGTTATCTCTCTTCACAATCCAGTACAGATTCAAAACCAACAATGCTGCTAAGAAGATGTCAGAAAGAAAAATCTGATCAAAAAGTACTGAGATATGAACTCTTTGCCACAATATATAATTCTCTCCTAATCTCAGCTATTTGACACACACAGAAAGATGACATCATCATATTTCTATCGCAAATGTAAAGCCAACAAAGCTTGAGGCAGACCCCAGAGCTGTTCCATTGAAATAGTCACAGACTTTATGAACAGTGTGGCAGTATCAAAGGCTGACTGCTGGCAGCTCACAGAGGACATCCATGTATGGTCAAAGATACTGTGTTTGTGAGGGTGGATATTTTCTTTTTAATTGCTTAAAAAAAAAAACAAAAAAAAAAACATCTCATGTAATGTGGAGCCATGGCTGTTTCCTATTTCTGGGTTTGCCAAACTATTGCATAACTTTTAACTCTGGCAGCAGGTGCATTTAAAACTAAAGGTGCTTAAAGGTGTCAAACAGGGCCTGTCTGAAAGCTGTGTAGGAGGAAGAGAGAGAGAGAGAGAGAGAGCAAGCGAGAAAGAGAAATACTTTGCCAAAATTGGATGTATCTGACTGCCAGTCAGCTTCATGACTACATACTCTGCAGAGTAGGTGAAAACATGCTGCCTGCTTAACCATTGATCCTTGACTATTGGGAGTATGGGAGTGACAGTAAACTCTAACCTCAATTTGCTGTGTGAATTTCTGTGCATAAAGGATCAATCTGAGATTCTGCTCAGTAAGCTTCGGTTATTCTCTGTATCTCCTGTGCTGTTGTTCCAGCTGTAGCACTGTACTGATGTCAAATGCTGCAAGAACATATTTCCTCATTTTTGATTACGGAGCATTGCAATATTACTTTTACATCTAATTTAACTTTAAATGAAACAGAATGGGAAAAGATTAACCCTTTACACAGAGAGGAGGGAAGCAACTCAGCTACGAGATGCAAAAATACATTTTTTTCACAAATGATCTCCCATTGTAGCAGTGAATCTATTAACCAATCCAGTGGAATCTTATAGAGAGTAGATGCTGGGAACATTACAATATAACACTCTACACTAACTCACACTTCTCTCCTACCTTCTGTGAGAAGCATGGAGATCGGGGATAGCAAACCAGGAGTCTGGAAGAGATTATATGCTTCATTCACTGACACTTGAAGCACCATGACCAAGGATTAATAATTGTAAAGAGAGGCAGGGCACGATTTGACTCAGAACAAGAAAAGCCACATTGTTTTGTTTTATTCTAACATGGATGAACACAGTCTACCCAAAACACCTTGACTGTCTTATTGTGACACACAATGTGTTTAATGCATGAATGTAATGAGTGACTGAAGCTTGAAATGGACAGGTTGTGCACAAAGCAGCATGTGATCTCTGACAAGAGCGGGAGCCTACAGTTCTGAACCAGTGTGGTTCTTCTACATGACTGAGTGCATTTAGATTCCTGTGTTTGGATGCTAAGAACTAAGTTAAGGACAAATTTTCCCTTGTGTCTCAGGTAATCGTTCTATGACTGTTTCATTTCTGAGGTGCACATGATGACTCAGAATATATTCCAGAGTCTACACAACAAATCATTTAACTGAAGCAAGATTTCAAAATGACCAATTAAGCTCACTTAGGAATCGAGGCTCTCTTTTTATTAGAAGTATGAGATGTAGGGCAGTGGCATCCCTTCACTTGGCCCTCAGTGCCCTGCTGGTGAGGCTGACATGATAAAAAGTGACTCCCTGTAGCCTCAAGATACTTCAGGCCAAAGAAAATACCAACAACAGCATGAAGGAACATTGCTTGAGTGAACAAAGGATCCAACTGTCAAATGTTTCTGTGACTCTACTGTATTTCTTCAAAGAATTTAATGCTAATTTGCAGCTTTGAAAGAAAAGGCACTTCAAAGCCTTGCTGGTTAAGTTTGAACTGTTCAGTGTCGCCACAGACCGGACAGATGGGCTGCCTCCACTCCTAATCTGTGAGATAATATCAATTTACACCACTGTAGAGATAGAAGTGTAAAAATTTTGAAGGTCAGTGCAACAGAATGTAGCCTTGTTTTCTGGTCACAGATACAATAAAGTGTTTCTCTAAACACGATGTTCAGACTGATGTACAATTTTCATACAGTCATACATTCTTGTGAGAGGCTTCAGGCTGTCTGCTGACGGGACAACATGGACAACAATCTCAGTTTTCTTTATCAAGCAGTTCTTTCAGTCAACAAACAGCATATTTTTTCACATATTCTAACAAATCATTTCAAGAATGAAAGTATTTTTAAGCAAATGATTGTTCCTTTACACACTTCTGAGTTGATAAAAGTTACTCGTGCTGCTTCCATGTGCAAGTTACATTCTTAAACTTCTAGCATGGACAACTTATTCTAATCCTACACATTGTCTCCCCTTTTTTTTTTACCTGTCCAGACCTTTCCTCTGTCACTTCAGTTGTCCCCCTCTGTCTCACCTCTCTCCCTTCAGTTGGCAAACGTTGTGGGTGCTCTCTCGCCTCCCACCCGCGGCGGCAAGAGAGTGGCAGGCCGGGCGGGCGCGGCATTAGAGCAGCCGGGCAGCGGGAGGAGCAATGATCGGAGGTAGCGGCTCTGATGAGGGTCGGCTGGCGCAGGAAGACGTTGAGGAGCTTAAGCAGCGATGGCAGGACCATGGTCCTCAGCGGCAGCTCACCGCGTTGGGGGTCAGGGTTAGAGCGGCCCCCCAGTTGTCCGTGGCCGTGCGTACCCACGCTGAGACTTCCCTATGTGGTGTTAAGATGACGATGATGTCACAATGCAGAGGCTGCCCAGAAGGCTTAGTGTGGCATAGACGGAGTCTCATCCCTGGAGACTCTGTCACACTGCACATGAGAGGGGAGGACTCCCCCTGCTTCCTGATCCTTCTCCTCCTTCTTCTTCTACCTCGTAGGCTTCACCTCCCTCGGGCTTTCCAAATGGAGGGAGTCGCAGTGGTTCGGTCGCCTCTAAACATCCAACTATTCAACAGCTTCCACCCCAGTGCAACTGAGAGTCAGTCAGCCTTCTGTCTCTGCTCTGCCTGCTCTCTGCATGGCTCAGATGAGTCCTCAGCTGGCCCACGGTTCCTTAATAAACCACAGCCGGCGTCACCTTTCTTTTTTCCTTTACAACATCTCAATGGGTTTCTTCGGCTGCTCACCCCCCCACAGGGCTCTGGCTGACGGCTGTCTGGCTGTTAACTCCTCTGAATCGCAGAGCAAATCAGCATGCAGGAGAAGGAGAGAGGAAGGAAGGAAGGAAAAAGAGGTGGAAGACGGCAACAGGAGAGTCTGTTCCCACTTATTGTAGATGGAGCTCCGATGCCATTCAGCTGCTGCTGGTAATACTACTACTACTACTCCGAAAAGAGAGAGGGAGAGAGAATTATAGAAGGAGAGAGAGAGACAGAGAGATAGAGAGAGAGAGAGAGAGAGAGAGGGAGAGAGAGAGAGAGAAGAAGCTTGTTCTAGGAAGTGTTTCAGTATGAAAAAATACCCTTTGCACAAAAGAGATGAGATGCTCTGCTGAGGATAATCAGAGAGGAAGGAAGAGAGAGAGAGAGAGAGAGAGAGAGAGAGAGAGAGACGTGATGGAGAAAGAGAGAGAGAGACCACGAAGAAAATAGTGCCATGTGTATGTATACACAGGCCATTTAACAGTGTTATAAGTGATGGTTTTTTATGATTTTTAACATTTTTTCTCTAACTCTCCATCCTCTGCTGGGAGTGACAGCACACACCTCACAGCATTATGTAATCCAGTGCAACAACACTGTCAAGTGTGGGATTGAACATGATCAGAGAGCCGAATCAAAACCTTTGGGAGTGTCAGCAAAAAAACTGGGGACTGTTTTACTGGATTGAATTTCGCTGTGCAGGTGTTTGGTGACTGGTGGCTGTTTATAGTCAGTGCACACAGACACACACAACACATGCAGAACAAAATGTAGACAGATTACAGAGACACACCATGGTTTGTTTCAGTATCGTTTGAAAGTCGTCATTGATGACTGACATTATGTATCTCAGCAATGTAACGTTAATAATA
>JAQNCA010000016.1:2629374-2641128 GCA_029783725.1 Acanthurus tractus
GATTGAACATGATCAGAGAGCCGAATCAAAACCTTTGGGAGTGTCAGCAAAAAAACTGGGGACTGTTTTACTGGATTCAGTGCACACAGACACACACAACACATGCAGAACAAAATGTAGACAGATTACAGAGACACACCATACCAAGTTTGGTTTGTTTCAGTATCGTTTGAAAGTCGTCATTGATGACTGACATTATGTATCTCAGCAATGTAACGTTAATAATATCTCTGTTTTTCATTTCACCTTTTGATTTTATTCTCAAAAGAAAATAAACCCCTCAAACTGTACAAACACAGCGGCGTTCCACTTGACTGACTCAAGACTTGCAATTAAAAGCTATAAACCAGACATAACATGACTGCGGTCAGTGATCAAGCCTCACTGGCTTGACTTACAATTTATAACTTGCTCGTATCCCCAATATTACGCCCCGATATATCAGCTGAATAACACTGTAGGCATGTGGACAGGCAGTGACAGATCCAGAGTCAGAGGCAGAATAAGAGGGTCTTGCCCACTGCCACTGGGCTGTTTATTGGGGCAGAAAAGGCAGCCAGTATTAATGCATTATTCTCAGCTCAGTGGCTTTGCCTTGACAACCAGGCTGTACAGTAGTGATGGCACAGACTGAGAGCGCGGAGCACAGACACTACCTGACACAATAACAGAAAGTATGGGGGGGAGATGCTGGGAGTGCGAAGACTCATTGAAGATTTGTAGTAGATGCTGGTGTCCATGTAGACAGGGGTTGTGACTGTGTGTGTGCGTGTGTGTGTGCGTGTGTGTGTGTGTGTGTGTGTGTGTGTGGGTGTGTGTGTGTGTGGTGGAGTGGGGTGTTGCTCCCAGGGAATTTCTAAGCCACTAGAAATCGCTGTGACAGTTTCTCATTCTGCCCTCTGTCCATGTGTGTGTACATGTGTGCAAGTGTTCATGTATGTGTGCAAGCGTACGCACGCAACACAGCCATGGTGACAGGTGAGAGAGGACGCGCGTTGTGTACTTCAGCTGACTCACACACGCACACACACACACACACCAAACACACACACACACAAATACAATGCTGGTAAAGGTCACAGAGCAGTTAGCTGCTGCTTGGCACTGGCACCTACAGGCTAGCAAACTCATTATGCTCAGCTAGTATCCTAAAATAGGCTCAGGGAGATTTTTTTGCCTGTGTTTAGCCACCCTGGCAGACCCCCCCGCCAGACCGTGAACTAATCTCTCCTCCTTTGGAATGGCAGACCTACCTTCAACCATAGCCTATCCTCATCCATTTATACTCTAGAGCATTTCATTAGGAAAGCTTGTTTGGGTTATTAACTGCCTGGGAGAAAGTAATTCCTGAAGTGTTTTTTTCATGACGAATGGTTAAGATTTCACTGGACCATGTCTCAGCTGTTTTACTCATCCAATCATCTGGTTAGCATCTTATACACTGAACACTTTCAGCACAGAGGCATTTTCTTTTACTATGTTATATTGTGTACACTGAGCCTGATTTAGTGGACTGAAAATATTCAAAAACTGTGGTGAATGTGCTTTCCTCAAACGTGGATAATGTAATTTGTCTATGAGCTGCATAAATGTATGAATGGAAGGTGTGTAAATGTGTGGCAGCCTACATTGTTAAATATACTGTGAGTGTGTCTGTGTGTGTAATAAAAAAAATAAAAAAAAAACAGAGAGAAAATGAGGGCAAGTGAGAGAGAGCTTCATAATTAGGGCCCAGCTGGCTTAGTGATAAAATTAAATTGATTGTGGAGTTGATGGACTGCTGCTGCTACTTATAGGACATGCACCTGTCCCAGCACTGCCACATACTGACACTCACACACTCACCCACACACACACACACACACAAACTCCTCTCAAGCTTTCAACCCTGATTAATGATTATCTGGAAGACTGGTTGAGCTCAGAGCTGCATGTAAGTTTTGAGCTTTAGGACGCTTCACTCTCTGCAAAGAAACCAATTTACCTCACATGTGTGTTGGTTCTTCTAACTGGTCTCTGCCTGCCTGGGCTGATCACCAGCAAGTAGCAGACAAGCTACTGGCTTATTTGGTAATTGCAAAACTTTTTTCTCTTAGTTGTGTAATTAGTAATCAAGTTGCTGCTAAGCTGTTGTAAAGGCCGGCTGCAGTGCTTTTCTGTCTGCACAGCCTGACTCTGGGGGTCATTAATTCTGTTAGTTTTCTAGACTGGAGCACCACAACACACACTCACACACAAACTCCACTTCCCTAACGATAATGCATAAGTACAGTTTTGCCCAAAAAACAGAAACACACACACACACTCACACGTTTTTTGCCGCAGGAAAGAGATGTAAAAAAAAGGGATAGAAAAAATGTGGGTGAGCAGGAGGAAGTGAGAGAGGGGAGGAGAGGAGACAGGGTTAGAAAGAAAATTAGAGAAGGACTCGAGCACGGCTGGTTCTTTACATATGGGGGATAGGTTGCCTGGATACAGTGGAGAGAAACTCCAATCTAAATTTAAACCTGGAGAGGAGGAGAGAGAGAGAGAGGGAGAGGCTGGTGTGGAGTGAGATGAAAGAGTGAGGGAGGACAATGGATAGGTGAAAGAAAAGGACAGAGGAGATGGATAATAGGTGGAGGGTGATAAAAAAAAGGGCAGGAGAGGACAGTGAACATGAGAGCTGAGAGGACTAATGACAGAATATGCTCATAATGATACATGCAGAAAACTGGACGGAAAGATAGAACTTGACTAAGAGGAAAGAAAGCTAGACAGAGAGAAAGAGTGAAAGAAAGAAAGAGGTTGAGGCTTAAGAAGTAAAGCTCTCACAGCCGAGCCCCTCATCACACACTCCTGCCATCACAGCCAGCAATCGTAATGGGGAAAAAAATCCTCTTTTTTTCTTGTCTGTATGTGAAAAACATGTGTTTAAAAACTCTTCTATTCTCTCACAGTTCAAAGCTCATAGATTTCTGTGGGATATTCGCACACTAACCGAGTGACAGTCACATACGTATGAAAACTCTGCAGAAAGGTTACCGTTTAAAATGCTTACGCACACACGCATACTCGTGCCCTGGGCTCAGTGTTTGTTAGCGCGGAGCAACAAATCAATGTTGGTATTGATGAATAGCAATGGTCCTCCACAGCAACACGGCATGATGCTGTTTGATGTATCACCGAGCTGAGCTGGGATTATTTCTATCTGGGAGCCAGCAGCTCCCCTCCCTGGCCGGGAAATCACAGCACAGCGTGTGGCTGCGTCGCCGAGAGAACTGGAGAGGCTGGTGAAGTTTTAGTTCACAGTTCGTCTTTCTTTCCGCACATTTGTTTTCTTTACATGTCTATTTGTATTCAGCGGGACCTCCTTGTTTGTCACTTAACATGCTCTCCCTGACTCCTCTCTGGTGCCTGGTGATACACTGAGCTAATGGCCGCTCGCGGAGCAGGGGGCAGGCTCGGAGGGGGAGTATAAACTCTCTAAATTGCTTGTTCTAACATGACGGGTCGCGCTCGGTAAATGACAGAAAATCTTAATGCGTTCTGCGCAGATGTATTCCGGATGTCTAAACCTTGTCGTCATGAACCTCCTGCCTCTAAAGGTCAATCTCCGAGGCATCGCATGAGTTATCAGACTAATGGAACAGCGCTTAATGATGGATTCCCCTAAAGGAAAAAAAATGTTGATAAAAGCTTGTTAAAATGACTAACGAAACAGGGACACAGTTTAATATGGTTGGAGCTTGTCCCAGCATGCACTAGCTGGACAGCAGGTAGACACCCTGAAGCAACTGCCAATCCATCACAGACAGAACACTTTCTCCGGTGAATCTGACAGGGATGTGAGCACACAGAGCCAAGTCTGAGGGCTGATGATAATCACTAATATATGAATATAATTATTATTATATACAGTTTGTTGGGTGCAATGCTCAGAAAGCAGGTGGAGGATTTCAGGTGAGATATCCATGAGTTCTTCAGCTAATGTCGAGTCAAGACTGAAGTCTATGGACAAGAATAACTTCATGTTTTATATTTTTACATTTCTTGGTGATATTATTCACTTTTTTCCACAATCATAATGAGTGGCTGAAGTGGATTTAAAAGTCTGGCAAGTGCTTAACATAATCTTGCATTATGGGTGTTGTCAGACATGAAACAAAAACTTCTTTAAATCTTTCTCTGTAGCTTTGAAAGCTTTAAGCAGATCCCTCATACAGATGTTACAACAGTCGAGTCTGAAAGTCCCCGAGCTCCTCTCACCTCGTAGATCCACATTATCAATGTGCTCTTTCTGACAGTCAGGTTATGTTAGATATGTTGGTTATGTCCTTAAGGGTGTAACAGTTTTCACAGCAGTCTGATGACTATACATTTAAAATTTTAAATAATGTGGAGTGCTGTCAAGTTTAGAAAGAAACTTGAGAGAAGTAACTTTGAAAGACAATGAGCCACATAAAAAATTTGGCCACTCAAACAGTTGGGATGGAAGATTTATGGTGAAAGGTGAAAGGATGATAAATGGTCTGCCCCTTTCCAAAGGTATCTTTGGGTTCAGTCCAGTCTTCTGTCAGGATAACAACGTCACTGAGAAAACTTTTTTATGTTAACAGCATTAAAAAGTCTGGCAGAGGACTGAGTGCTCAGGAGAATAAGAATAAGTAATCCACTTTCACTTCTCCTGTCTATTAAGTGAAATAAATAGTTCTGTGGATGAAAACAACACTGCAAATCTCCTGCTCGATGTGTCCCCCACTGTCTATTACAGTGAGCAGAACAACATTTCATACTCAGCAGCTAAACAAGATAGAAGCTCTCAGCTCTACTTAGGTTGCAAAGTTAATAACGGAATGTTAAAAGTCGATAACAAAGGATGTGACCATTACATCCATGCAGGCTGATAGGAGTCAGACCTGGTTGAATGAACCTTATCCCATCCTGAAGAACTTTTTAAATATGATGCCTCTGAAAAAGAAAATTGGTCTAGAACTGAAGAATGTTTTTAGCCAATGTGGATCTGCTCCATGTGATCACATGTTTACCCATGTAATGAGTCTAAAGGTGTATTAATAAGGTTGAGGACCTGCTGATTATAATCTTTTAAAATTTAAACCCACTCAAACAACAACAGTCACCTCAACCTGTTTTTGATGACATGTTTTTAACTCAACAGTGCAAAGGAACACACCAGTCAAAGTGTGCAAACTACATGGACTTGCCTTGCCATTGTTGACAAAAAAAGGAGGAACTAATCATTTGTGCAGCAAGCAGGAAAATGATTTGTTCTTCTTCCAAATGGACTGTATCACCTTCCAAGGGGTAGGGGGGGTGTGAACTGTATCACAGAGAAGAAGACCTATTAGTCTCTCCTCCTCCGGCTTGATGGGTCTGTGTGTTTTTAAAAGTGCAGAGGCAAAATGCTCCAGCCAGTGACTCTGTACACTGTCCAAATAGCTGCATCAGGTTTTTTTACGATTATGTTAAAAAAGCACTTTCAGGTAAGCCAAACAAACAAGTATGTTGAAGGACAAAACTTCAAAGTCCCTGCATCAAGATCACACAACATGGCTCGCCTAGCCACAAGGGCACCCTTAAACACTCATTATTAATGCGTTGTCTACAGGACTGCCACCTTGAGAGCAACCTCCTGGGGTCATGTCAGTGTCAGTGCTACACATTAGGTTGATGGACGAACTGTGTTTCAACTTGCACCTGGAAGAAATCATCCATGAAGGAGGTATGTGAAGGGCACCTTTGTCCTTCATACAGCTTTACATTTATACTTCTAATGGCAAACATGATAAAAACCAATGAACAGAAAAAGCTTCCCCACAAAACATGTGTTGTAAGTTGAGATCTAATAGAAAAGAGTATTCCCTGCAAATACAAAAAATACAAATTGAATTTATTAATGCTGATTGCAGTCGCAACTTCAGTCCACACACTTTAAACTGACACTGTTCTGCTGGATTTTGGTGAAAAGTGACATTTCTAATGAATCAAACATGCATCTTAAAACAAGTCTGCAAGCTCGTCAAGAACTCTTTTCCTTTTCCTCGTGGTACTCGAGGATCACCACAGCAGATCATCTGCTCACGAGCAGACCAAGGCTCCTCCAATCTGGCATTGAGATTCGCTGATTTCATTTGGCATAGGTTTTTTATGCCAGATGCCCTTCCTTATGCAACCCATCCACAATTTATCCAGGCTCTGGACCGGCAATTTGAATTAGGGATGCACTGGCCTGTGCATTTCCAGTATATGGAGCCAAGCAGGCTGCAGTGTCTTGCCCATTTAAACTGGACACGTGAAAGCAGGAGGGTGGAGACTGAAAACTGGCCAAAACTTCGATCTGCAGATGAACTACTTTACCTCATGAGCCACAGCACACCCTAAAGACTGTGCAACGACCACTGAGAAAATTATGTCCTAAATGCCTGCAGGGTGAAGTTAAATTGCAGACAAAGTTGACACTGATGTCTCAAAATGTCACCACTGTGCAACTTTGCAATTAATTTAGGACCTGCAGGTTTTTTTCCCCTCTAAACGATGACAGACCATTTATCAGTTTTATGATTAAATAAAGATCAGAACAAAAATTGTTATGAATTATTTTGACTAGGTATGAATATTAAAAGTTTAAAGTTGTAAAATATTAAAAGCTTGTATTTCTGAGGGACAGAGGCAAATAGTGTTGTTTCTGGTAAAGCACCTTTGATGTAATGTTACTTTCTCAGTGTTAAGCTAGAGTACACACTGTTTGTCCATACGAAGGAAAGAAACAATGACAACCAAAGTGTCTTCCAGGTGTTCAGTTTCACTTCACATCCTTTTTTCTTGTTCTTCCTTAAACTTGTAAAATGTCTTTCTGGAAACTTATTTCTTGCCTGATCATAACATCCACTGAGTTTCTCCATTAAATGTGTATAGAGGAGTGATATCAGGTCAAAAGTAACATTTTACCCTTTTTAGGAGAGAGACTGGAGGAAGGATCATTGCCTTCAGCTTCAAATGATCCCGTTGTAATTTAGGAATCATTACAAATTTCAATTAGACCCTTCAAACAGAGACTTCAGATGTAAGGTGTTAAACAAAAAGAGAGAGGGATCTCTGGCTCTGGAAAACTGCTGCAAAGTCATTTCAAGTGATCATCACACACATTTAAATGACAATGCGTGCACATTCACATTTTCATTCTGTAAGCACAAGCATGGAGACTCAAGGTACCCAGGCTACAACATTGAAAAATGTACATGTACCTGTGAACACAACTTCCTTTTTCCATTTGATATTTAGTCTGTTGAATCAGTTGTTATTTCATTCATCTCACACATAAACACACACACACACACACACACACACATACAATACTACAGCACTGGACAGTCTTTTTTAACTTCAGTTAAGTGAGTTAGAGAGAACCAGCTGATACTTAACACCTTGATAAACACACACATAAACACATAGAAATATATTTATATTGTGCATGTCTCTCTATGTTAAAACACTGTCACATGTCCTTGTATCCTGTCTTAGCAGAGAGGGGAAGGACAATATTGCATTTCAAAGAGCAGAGAGGGTTGTGTAGAAACAGAAGCAGTACAGAAAAACAGGATCATATTCATCATTAATGCAAACAATCAAAGATTAATGAAGCAGAGACTCAGCAGATCCACAAACCCCAAAAGGCTGAGCAATTCAAATTTTCAGTTTTCTAATTTTAAGGAATGAACAAAAACATTATGTATATATCGACACATTAGGTATGTATACAGTAAAGCTACTGTATATAATATGCATTATCTTAAAAGCTTTATAGGCAGTAAAGAAAAAAAGTCTTTTTGTTTTTGTTATACATCACAACTTCCTCATCATAAAAAAAAAAAAAAAAGTTTTCATGATGTGTTGCCCAACCACTTTGGAGCAAAGTACCTCACAGCCATAAGCAGCCATTATTATCATGTGCAAAGCTTGAATATCTCTGGAATGATCCCTAACACTAATGAACACAAAACGCTCTCACACCCAGCTCTTCCAGCATGACAGCCTGGTCAGGACCGTTGGCATCAGTGTCCAAAGCAGGGAGTACACTTTTACAGTGCACAAGGTTTTTAAGTAGATACAAGGGGAACTAACTCACAGCAGTACTGGAAGCTCAGTGCAGTGGCTCAGCGTTGCTGTTCAAGTACAAACAGCAAAATAGTTTAGAGAGGCAGAGGCAGAAAAGTGGATTCCATACAGGACTTCTGTTCAGGACACTGAGGCTCTAGTCCTTGTGAATTTAATCTTCTCTTGAAACTAAGTCGTACAAATAGTTGTGGAGGCAAAATCTAACCAAAGCTTTGCATGGGATTCTCACACAGTATCAGTGAGACAATAACAAATTGCTATTTAATGACCAAATTAAACAACATAATTTGCATTTCTTCAGTTTTTATTAACCAGAACATGGCAGCCACAAAAAAAACCAAAAAAGCAAATAAATGCTAATTTCAGAGTTTTTAGACCTTCCATTTGTGGCACACCAGCTGTGCTTTCTACTGAAAAGAGCTTGAGAATGATAGAAATTTCATTACAGCTTTTCATAGTGAACAGTTGAGCAGTGAACGCTGTGTCCAAAAAAAGTAGGGCTGGGCGATATGGCCTAAAAAAAAATATCTCCGATTTTTTCACATAAAATCCTGAAAAGTTTGACAAATTTGCAGAAGATGCAACAAACCTGAACCAATTCTAAATAACTGAAGAAGGGCTGTCAGTCGATTAAAAATTTCAATCGTGGTGAATCGCATTCGTGTCATGAGTTAACTCGCGATTAATCGCAAATTAATCACAAATTTTTTACCCTGCTCTGCATGTAACTTAACCAGATGTTTATTGTGTTTCTTATACAGAGCCAAGCCTGAGGGCTGATAATAATCACTAATTTATTCTTATCTGAAAAATTGGAGAGGAAAATAATAATTACTTTGTGGAAATATTCCATTTTTATTTTCATTGGAACGCTCCAAAACGATTACGTACCTATACCGTCCAGATACTCCAAAAAAAAAAAACAAAAAAAAAAAACTCAAACCTTGAGGTTTTCTCAAGCCAATGATCCAAACCATTAAGGTTTACAAATAAAAAGCTATATTTGTAAAGCTATCCAGCACAGTCTGTCTTTGGCGAGGAGGAGGAGGAGGAGGAGGGCTCTCTGCAACAGCGGTATGTTGGCCATCATGTGGTATTTAAGACTGAACGTGCTCCGGTGGTGACTTAGTTCACATTTACAATAAATCAGCAAAACTTTAAAGCTAAACTTTCCACTTAAAAAGTCCCTTTTCTGTATCCATTTCTGCTTTGTAACCGTTTGCAATGTTATTTTAGTGCCACTTCCTGAAACTACGGGAGCTGGCAAGGCACCGTGCGTGCGTTAATCGTGTGTAAAAAAAATTAGTGCCGTTAAAAGGACTTTGAGTTAACTTGTTATTAACGAGCAAAATATCAACAGGCAAAATTCTTGCAATTCTATTCCAAACAATATGTAGGCCATCATGACTTAGTTGTTGCTGCTTTCCAGAAGTTTTGCACAAGAGCTGTCTGATGTTTGCAGAGAACTTTTATCAGCCCAGTTAACTTCCAAACACCATTTTGTTAAATAAAAGTAATACAGAGGGAATAAAAAGCTCTCTAATCTCTAGACTGACTACTACTGCCACTGAACCCACAGTGTAAAACAGGAGGTAGAGCGGGTTGTCTACGAATCAAAGGTTGGTGGTTTGATCCCCAGCTCCTCCGGTCTTCATGTTGAAGTATCTTTGGGCAAGATACTGAACCCCAAACTGCCTCTGCTTGCTGTGCCAGTGGCGTGTGATTGTGTGTGTGTGTGTGTGTGTGTACAGTGGTCCTCCATGGTGTTTGACGTGGTAGACTGATTACACATTATCACTACCTGGATGAATCATTGTTTAAAAAAAAATATGTGTGTGGATATAGCATAAATTGTGTGCTCCGTAGCCATTTACTGTTCATGAGTATTAAAAAGTGAAGGACTATCTCAAAGATCTTGGTCCAGTGCCCTCATCGTATTATGTCCTACCAATTAATTATTCTTTATCAAATGCAATTAAATGCAGTGAAGTTAAGCTGTACATTCTTTCTTTTGACTGGGTCATGACTGATGGAGAGCAGATCCTACTGCCACCGCCACAGAGAATGTTGTCTGTTGTTTGGTTGTTTCGGTTTTTGAGCATGAAAAATTAAAGATAACAGGAAACCAAAAATGTTCTGCTTTTTTAAAATTGAATTTTACATAAAAAACAAAACAAAACATATGGTTTTGCTGTACTGCATTTTTAAATTCCAAAATATTGCCATGTTGGAGAAATGATTGAATGGTAATTATTTGGAGCATTACTATGTAAAGTTTTCTATGTTTTGTGAGAGCTGTGGCTACAGAGGAAGCCTCTCTCCTGTCATAACCAGCCCTGATTGGCTGCAGTGTCTTCTGTTGTCTTCAGACAGTTTCATGAAGCTGCCAGTGGTTCAGGTTCTAAATTCAAAATGGGGTGGGGTCACTGTGGAAGGTTAGGAATTTATTTGCTCCCCCACATTTATTTAGCCAGTCAGTGGATGTTAACCTGCAAACTCAAAAGTGGTCCTTGCTCAAAGCATTTACTTTTTAAAAACTGACACAATAAAGAAAGCTTTTATCAAAAATGCCAAGATTGTTAGAACTTGTATTCTTTCAGAATTTATTCTTGATTTTGCCTCTAGAAAATGGGGGACCGAGGTGTTTTTAGTCCTGTATTCCAGTATTGTGAATTGTGTGTGCATTGTGCTGTGTGTATGCATGTATGTGTGTTTTTGTGTACTATGGGACACACATTTGCAATAGCACATACCAAAACCACATTCAGGCCCATAGATACAAGATGCAGAGGATGTTGAGGGGTTTAGTTCGTGTAGTTCAGGACTCTTCTTCCTTGTTCACCCAGAAAATTAATGAAGTCCTTTATATTAACACTGACCTAATGTAAGAAAAGACTGAACATTTTTTCCTGCTTGTGAACCCCTCTAACTGCCCCCTTGACCCTCATTTTCTTTGTTTTATCCCACTTTGCCTCACTATATGTGGCCATATGTGCCTCATTATGTAATTTCCCATTGCTCACTAAGAATACATTGGGTCAGGTCAGAATCCTCCTTTGATTCTGCTAATTGAATATGAAATGAGGGGGAAGGACACACCGGACCATCTGGGTGTGTGTGTGTGTGTGTGTGTGTGTGTGTGTGTGTGTGTGTGTGTGTGTGTGTGTGTGTGTGTGTGTGTGTGAGTGTGTGTGACATCTGCTCTTTTTCTGATAGAATTCAGGCGTGTTGGAGGTTTAGTGGATGTGTGGCTGATGTTTGTTACTGTGTGTTACATCGTACACACCTGGTCAGCATGTGACTGGACTGATTACTGCAGCTCCTTACATGACACACACACACACACACACACACACACACACACACTGACACACACACACCCACACACTCAAAAGGAGTAAAACTTTTTTCAGATACTAAGATGCAATAATATAATGTGCAGAACTTAATTTCTCACTGCTTTGCCCAAGTGTAGGTTTTGATATAGATTTTGTTTTATTTGCACATAATGACATGTATACAAAAGCAAATATTGACTTCATATTAACACAATAATAATGACAAGGAACAGGATGCTTGGTAATACAGTGAACCTTCGCTATAACGCGGTTCACCTTTTGCTGTTTTGCAGATTTTTTT
>JAQNCA010000016.1:2652828-2679360 GCA_029783725.1 Acanthurus tractus
CGGGCCCGGGCCCCGCCCGGGGCGCCGCCCGCCCCCCCCCCGCCCGGCCCGCCGCGGCGCGGCGAGGAGCGGCGAGGAGACGAGAGGAGAGGAGAGGACAGGAAAGGAAGGAAACAGAGTGGAGGAGGAGAGTTGGGTTCAGTGCACTCTCGGACCCAATGTTCCCAGATGCTCTGGTGCAGATGTGTTGTGTCTCTCCACAGGCGACATTAGACATAGGGCTAAAAATTCTGAAACACTGCTCGCCCAGGGACCAGAGGGACACACACACACACACACACATTAAGTAACCACTGAAATTTCATTCATTTCATTTTTTATTTGGCATTACTATTTTTCTGTCTTCATAGTGTGCATAATGTCAAACAGCATTTTATTATGAGCCGATTCCAATTGAATAGGTGGTTAAATTAATCAACTATTATTTTAACTATGGTGACTGATCTCTTTTCCATGGAAGGAATCATGTTTTCATATTGGTCCAGAAGCAGTGGGCCAAACCTGCAGTTCAAAGCACAGGCTCATCAGTTCATCTCCCTGCTGCATTTAAGACCATGTAGAAATTTTCCTTACAGACTCTTTAACTGCATAGCTTATATATAATTTGTGAGCATTTACCATTAACACTCAGCTGTGCCAAGTCATTACTTTGTCACCTTTGAAAACCTAATGGCATATAATATGTAAATAGGGTTCATGCGAGTTTATGTCGCTTGTACATTAAAGTAAAGATCGACCAAGGAGACATTTTCTCATCATGTAACAGCAAAATGGGCAACTGACACTTAAGACATTGACTTACATTGTCCAGCTTAACTGAACTGACTCTGTATTGTATAAACGCACAGATGACAAGAGTTCGTTTAAAAAGGTGAAAACTTCTTAAAGGGCAATAATTCTTTTAGTAACAAATCCAAAACCTTCACAGTATCTTTATCTAGATGTACAGAAATATCTCAGAAGAAAATATTAAAATGTAACTTACAGTTCGGAAACATCTTTTGAAATATTAATAAACATATCAAAGACTGAAAAAAATACTTTCTATTAAACTGTGCAACCAGAACTATAAATGTCAAATGTATTCAGAGGTAAAACAAAACTGATGTAAAGAAAATAAATAAATAAATAAAATAAAAATATTAAAAATATTAAATCAAATTACATTGGCACTTCTCTAATTTGACCATCATCCCATTGGTGCTTGAGCTAAACAGAGGGGTTGATTAATCAATTAGTTCAAAGACAGAAGTATAATCAGCAAGTCTTTAGATAATCCGTTAATTCCTTCAGGATTATTCTCCAGCTCAATTCTCTAAATTGTGAGGATTTGTTTCTTTTCTTTGTCTAATGTGCCACTAAACTGTATCTTTAGGTTTTTGGGATTTGTTAACATCACCTTTAAAAGGATTTTAGGAACTTGCAATGTGCATTTCTCCATAATCTTTTCATCAACCAAACAATAATTTAGTACATCTAGAAAGTAATGAGCAAATTAAACTGTAGGGAGAACATGTTTTGGTTGCAGCTCTAGTGTTCAGATGTAACTGTAACATGGATGGAACCAAGAAACAGAAGTGTTTTATGAGTTTGATGCCTGCCTGTATGTCTGTGCTGAGGTTTACAGGGAGGTGCTAGTGTCAGTGTTGCATGGGAGGGGGGGAGGCATCGGGCAGAGTACACATGAAGACAGGAATCTAAACAGATGATCCACAGACCCCCACCAACACTTCCTACACATCTGCATTACAAGTGACCACGAGCGATGAGGTCAAGGGTCACATGTACCAGAGCTCAGGCCACTGATGAAAGGAGAATTCACACACACACACATCGGCAATTTAAAGAACATGTATTTCACTGATTGCATACCCTGTCAAAAAGAAAGACTCACACACACACACACACACACACACACACACACACACATCTCCCACTTGTCTCATTCTGAGGCCTCCATCACACTTTCATTTTCTGATTGTGTAATCTGCCCCTGAACCAGATACACACACATTCAGCCTCCAGCACACACACACACACACACACACGCACACACACAGCGGCACTTCTCCTCCACTCACCTCCTGAGCCACGAGGGACGAGATACGGACGGCCCTTCGGACCCTGGCGTTCCTCCCCCCCTCCTGGGGGAGGCTGTCTCGCCCACTCAGCGACATCTCGCTCATCTGCTCTGCCCAGGAGCCCCGGCCCACGGGCACGGGCACATCCCACCGGGCATCCCCGGTCCCTCCCCAGCTGGCCCCCCGCGCCCGCCCGCCATCCGTACTCCCCCGTCCTGCCACTCCGTCGGCCGTCCTCCCCCCTCCGCTCTCCCCAAGAGACGGAAAGGGTGAAGGCGGCAACACGGTTGGCACCGTCGGCACCGTCACCGTGCCCCCAAGGCCTCTTCGTTCCCCCCCTCCCTCCGCCTCCTCACCCTCCTCTTCCTTGCTCTCCTCCTCCTCCCCTTTGACCGTGCTGTCACTGGTCGGCCCCCCCAGCGACACAGAGTTGGGACTCCTGGGGTCGGTCCCTCTTGCTCCCCTCAGGCTCTGCTCTCTGCTGGCACTCTGCTGTCAGTCTGGGCTGCTACTCCTTTGTTGAGCTCACTCTTTCTGTTAGTCCGTCTCTCATGTGTGTGTGTGTGTGTCTCAGCCTGTCTCTGGGGGCTGCTGGAGAAACAGAGCTCGTATCAGATCCACAGCTGTAGCCAGTCTGACTGAGCGCTCAGCCAAACTGCTGCTGCTGTTTAGACTTCCCTGCGCTCAGCTCTCTCTCTCTCCTTCTCTCTCTCTCTTTCTCCCTCCCTCCCTCCCTCTCTGCTTCTATGTTGGAGCTCTCTCTCAGTTCCTCTGCACAGGGGCTCTCTCCCTCCCTTGTTTTGCAGGATCTCTCTCTCTCTCTCTCTCTCTCCTAACTGAACTCACTCTTTATCCAGGATTTCCTTTTGTTCTCTCTTTCAATACACCTGATCTCTCTCTCTCTCTCTCTTACACACACACACAAACACACACTTTTTGGGGTGTCTCTCCTCTGCTCTGTTGCTGAGCTTTTTGGGCTAGATTTTTTCTCTCCTCTCTTTTATTCTAATCTCTGCTTCATCTCTCAAAGCTGAATCCTTTTCTCTCTCTCTCTCTCTCACTAACTTGTAACTCTCTTCATAAACCCTCTTTTTCAGTTTGTGTTTGTGTTCTCCACCCTGCAAACTGTATTTATGTGTTAATTTTTAAAGAGGGAGGCCATATCTTTTCTCTTCCTGGACAAATTGAAATCCAGCTTTTTGACTGAACCTAAAACAACTCCATCAGACCGCGGCCTTCGATGTGAAGATAGTTGCACAGTTGCTTGCACATCCACTGAGCATCGGTCAGGTGGGTCTTGCCACAGAAAAATCGATAAGATTCCTAAACGCAGCTAATAAAACTTTGCGGTCTGGTGTTCCTATAGAACCCAGAAAATCTTTACACTGTTGCACAGTAGTGTATCCTCTGCAGTTGGGATGTAACAAATGAAACCAGAAAAGAATATTTAGCAGGCTTGTGAACCACCGTGGAGTTAACCGACAGTCAAAGATTACAGAGAAAACTTCTGTTTCCACTTAAATGACTTTATTTGGTAAAAATACCTTTTCTTCAGTTTACTTTCTGTTGTCTTTTGTTTCCCCTCCTGTTTAAATCTCAGCCTGTGACAGAACTAATTGCTATCCTACACAGAGACCCCCCCCCCCACCCCCATCCATCCATCCAGACAGTCAGCCTTTGCAAACTCTTAACATCCCTCTCTCTCTCTCTTTCTCTCTCTCTCTCTTCCTCCATCATCCCCTTCTGTTCCCTTCTCATTACTGACCACACTGCTGGATTAGTGTGTGTGTGTGTATCCGTTTTGTTGTGTGTCTGTGTTTGTGTGTATGCTTAAGAGTGCGTGTTTCACACTCCAAACCGGGATTGTGCTTCCACAGCTTTTTGGGTCTGTACGTCACTTTCTTCATCTCCCTCTCTGCTTTGCACTTTTTTTCTCTCTCTCTCAGTTTCACTGCAGTGGCTTTACTGTCGAGGTTTTCAAACAAAAAACATGTTGTCAAAGCAATTTGGATTAGTTTAGCATGTCAGCAAGCCTTCCTGAAGTTCCTTAAAACATAAGAGTGAATTCTTCCTTCCTGCAACCTTCTGTGGTTCTCCTCCGTGGTTGAGAGTTACCTCCGACCTCATTTGCGGAGCAAGGGAAAAGAGGATTTCCCTACAGAGATTTAAAAAAGTATTGGATAATGATTTCTTGAATTATTAAATACCACCTTCTCCTCTGTGAATCGAGTAAGCTCCACAGCGCAAAAGGGCCCTTTATACCAACTCTGAAGTGTTTGGACTGTTCCTAAAATAAAACCACAAGGAAAACTTCATGCTGAGGGGAAGTTGTTCTCTGAAACAAACTCATTCTCAGTAAAAAACAGAAGTCATAAATATGACGACAACAACAAGTCTTCTCACATGCAACGACACAATCGGTAGCTTGTTGTAGAAACATCTGAGGTCAAAAGCAGCTGAGCTGGTGAGAGTTTGCTAACAAGCTGGCTTCTGTCATATCAGCCAATCATTAGTCTTGAACAGTTGCCATGCTTCTCATCGATTTGTTGTGAGCCTATTTCTGTGATGGTAGCTTATGATTCATACCGAATGATGCTGGCTTCTGCTGACCCAGTTTGTGTGTGTGTCTTTGCGGAGGTGTGGGTGCACAGTTGTGTGTATAGATAATTGTAAGTCTTTTTTCTGTCGCCAACACCCATCTTCACTCTTTCAGATCCCCTAAATAAACAGAGGCATGGCAGCTGAACAGCATGGCATAAACATGAAGTTACGTTTTTCATTCAACATTGAGTTTTTTGGATGAAACGGCCAAACGGAGGGAAAAAAAACAATAATTGCAATGGCCTGGAAATATTCCTTGATAAATCACACTGAGAATACCCTGCTTTATGAATCTCATTAGCAAACTAAAATTGTTTCAGGCAGAGCTGTGTGTGTGTGTGTGTGTGTGTGTGTGTGTGTGTGTGTGTGTGTGAGAGAGAGAGACATGTTCTGGTAGCACACAGCTGGCACTGAATATATGGGAACCACTGCTCCTAGCTTAAAGCTGTTAAGGACACACACACACATACACACAAATGTGTAAATTGTGTAATGCACTTTACATCTAATTTAAATTTTTTCTTTTTTTAAACTTAGACTTTCTGTAGAAATATGCAGTCACCTTGCTGGAATCCTCAGCAGGATTTACTTCCTGTCTCTTCATGCACTTATTTTTTTAAAACTTTACTGACACATAGTAACAGCTACCAAAGAGACAGAGTCAGTGTAACAGTGAAAATATTCATACTTGCATACTTCCATAACTTATAGTACAAGTGGTGCATGTGCAGTTCGGTTTGTGCACGATGTTTATGTTCTCAAAGCTCACACCCCTGCTGGTCTATCCAGGCTGACAGCTCATCCTCCCTCCAATCTGAACGGATCTCTGTCTCTTTTATCTGCGAGGTTTCATAAATAATAAACACAGCAGCAATGCGGACCCACAGTATGTGCCAACACAGGGCAGCCGCTTTGATGGATGAGACAAAGTTTGACTCTTACTTCCTTCGTAGCTAGGAGGTGTAACACTGAAATACATAGAAAACCGTGACCGAGGATCACTCAACACTCTTAAAAAAACAAAACTGAGCTGCTGCTCCGGTGACACTGCGAAGACTTATGGCTCTCCACCATTTTTGTGTTTTCTTTCCCCATTTCTGCATGTTTTTTCTGCAAACAAAGCCATATTAAGACGATAAAATGAAGCCTCGCTCTTACACCGCCATCCAAAACATCTCCAACTATAGTCATGAAAGTTATTTCGGATCACACATGAAAGCAAGTCCTCTCTTTTTAAGTTTCAGGCAGAGGCCAGTACTGCTGCAGTGCTTTGTGCATAGCATAACATCAAGAGTGTTTACATCATGCTCTTAATATCCAAACAACAGCCATTCAACAGTGATGAAGGCAAGGAGCTAAACAGATAAACACTATTTAACTGGCTGCGTTTAGAAGACATCTGTAGTAATAAATGCTGCACAGAGAGATTCCATAAAAGGTGCTGGAACCTGTTTGTCTATAGGTGTTAAACATTTTTTACAGTGTGGGAGCTTAATAATGTATAGTACAGACAACTTGACAATATGTGGGACTGATAAGACGGGCTCGAAATGTTGAAAGACAATGAAAATATAAAATGTTGGCAGATTTTAGCACACACACACACACACACACACACACAGCGAGCTGCAATTCAGGTCCCAGGTAGCAATGAACTGGCTCCTTACCTTTTCCTTCCCCGGCACTATTCAGTCATAATTGGCTCACAGACATAATTTATCATTTGAAATATGCACTTCTCCTCCCTCCCTCCCTCCCTCCCTCCCTCCCTCCCTCCTCCCATCCCTCTCTCCCTTCCTCAATATCAAACCTGGGGCGACGGTGGCTCCTCTGTTCTCATACAGGTTGCCGAGTGGAATAAATTCATCTTTAATCACAGAGATTATGATGGCTCCCTGCTCTCCATTTCCATTACCATGCTCAGATGCCTCCCAGTCATCACTCTTCCACGGGGCGGAGACAGAGAGCGACTTGTTTGCCATCACAATGCTACCTTGACAGAATTAGAGTAAAGAGCAGAGGCTGAGCTGACTGAATCTGTGCCACATCAGTGACTGGTGGATAAACTTTGAGGGGGAGGTCTCGCACAAGATGACTTTCAAACAATACACACACGTGCTGCTCTGCAAGGAAACACTGAGGTGTTTGTGTATGTTTGTGTCATTATACAGTGGAGCCTTCTCTCTGGAGCTTGGATATGAAATGTAACTTTCTGTACACCTTCACTACATAGGTCTCCTGCTTCAGGCTCTGGTTGGGATGTTTGCCAACATATAAATGAGCTGTATTTTCTTTTCACTTGTCTGCTCCAATTCAAATTCAGATTATTAATGAAGCTGTCCCCTCTCACAGCACTTACTGAAGCAACTTGATACTCTACCGAGAAGCTGCGAGATAAGTATCCTGACTGCTTCTGCAAGGAAGCAATTACTTTTCAGGATATTAGTTTTATTAGAATGGGTAAACACTCGGGTAATCACTTCCAACTTCATATTAAATATGGACCTCTCAGAAGTCAAAGCTTCTTTAATCAAGAGGGGAGAAAAAGGGATGAGATAGAAGAGTACTTTAAAAACTATATTAAGCAGGCCTGACGAAGAGGAGGAACAGAGATTCTTAGGAAGATGTGTTCGGACAGCGAGTTTGGTTGCTTCTTTTCAAACTGAAGCAGAAAAGTTTGCATGTTCGGCTACACATCCTTTTTCTCCATTCTGAAAAGTGAATTCTCATGGAACCGCAGAGGCTTGTTTGTGGTTTTTCCCTGAACCTCTCAACAAGAGTATGTGGAGAGTGTACAGCTGAGTGCACACAGACTTGTTCTGATAATGACGGGTAGATTTGTGAGAGTGCTTTATTACTGTTACTGTGGAAATACACGGACAAATTTGTACAAATGGCTACAAATAAAAAACAAACATGTAAGCAAAGCAGAAATTTGCTCCTCGTCAAGAGACACCAACAGAACATTCAGATCATCAGTTGAATCTTCAGTTTGGCTTCAGTCAGTCTGGCTGTGCTGGGTTTATTTACCTCCCTTTACTTGCTCCCCACAATACATAGTGTTTTGGAGTCCCCTATTGCATTTGGTTGAGATATATTTTCACAGTAAGACACAGTGTTGTGGTTGACTCAGATCCAAGTACGGCTTTTTCTATACACCTTCAAATCCTGAAGTCAAAGCCCCTCTCACTCACCTCGGTGTGAACATGCCCTCAGACACACTTTTGATTGCCTCCTCAGAGTCCCTGATCCAAACATGCTCACCTGCTAGTGTGGTGTTGTTGTTGGGTGGATTACAGTGGAGTAGGAATGCCCTTACCACAGTAAGCCTGCAGCTGGATTTGCAGAAAAATAGAGTGAAAGCTCAGCACATTTCCCCGGAGTGAGAGAAAAGCTTTTTTCCACTACAGCCACTTCAGTTTACATTACTGCTCTTGTCATTTACCTTGCAAAAAAACTGCTATGATTCTTCTGAACAGAAAATATATCCGCGATTTTTTTATTTTCACTGTCAACATAGCAAAAAATGACCCCAAGAGCAAACCAAAAACTCTGCAGTAAAGTGGGACAAAGAGCACGCTTCAATGCTAAAAAGCTAATGAATGGAACCGTAAACAAGTAGAAACAAAAGGTTATCTGAAAACAAAGGAGATAATGCAAGGACTGACATGAACCGGAAACTGGGATAACTATTGGAAAATGGGCAGAACTGTCACAAGGACAGAGACTCACACAACAAGAGACTCACACAACAAGGAGAGAAAACAAACTGGAAGCATGTAGAACTCATGAGGAACCAACAAAGGGCAGAAAATCAACAAAGACAGTGAGAAACAAGCAAACATACAAAAGTTTGACAAGAAATAAACCCCTACCAAAATTAAAACAGGAAATCACTTAATCCAAACTGCAACACTCAGCTGTTACTTTCTTTCTCTATAAACCACAAAATGCACCAAACTTCAACAAAGATCTTCACAGGTATCTCTGTGTTTGCCAAACAGCATAGGGATGGACTAGTTAATAATTAATCCTAAAAATATACACAAAGATTAGCTAAAATCGCAGATGACCATTCACAGATGGGCCTTAAACTGAGGGTTTGCCTTTAAAGAACTAGTTTATATGACCTGACCATGCCTGAAGGCAAAATGCATTATCCAAGTTCAACAGAGAGCAGACGGATGCAAATATTGATTAATAAGTGGATAAGGTGCACATACAGGGAAGCATTTACAAAGGTGCTTCAGTTGTATAGAACACAGAAAGTGATGGAAATGGTGTGAAGAATGAAAAATGAGAGCTTGAGCACAGGGATCTTCTTCTTACCTCTGCAAACCAGCACAATCACTGCCAGAACTGAGCACGATTGCTGGATTGTCAGTTTGAGACAGTTAAGGAATTTATCTGATGCCTCTTCCATTTTTGAGTTGAAAGGGTGTGAAGGGAGTTCCAGGTACCGTTGGAATATTTGAAAAGCATTTCTGTAGAGAACTACTAAAGCCATTAGCCATTTCTGAAAAATTCTTGCAATTCAGCCTGCGTATCTTGCAGAATTCTTGCTTTTTTTTAGTGTCTTAAAACAAAATTCAACAGCAGCTGCCTATAAAGTGCTACTCAATATTCTGGGCTCGTCTTGGGTTGTTTCTGCTGCTCTGGCATCAAGGTGTATGTTACATCTGGTAAATGGGAGCTGCATTCAGAGGAAAGAAAAAACTCCTGCTCAGCATCTAACCAGCAGCAGACCTGTGTGCTGTGCCAGAGAGCAGGAGGGGATGTTCCAGTCTGAGGCAAATCTCTCCTTTTCTCTGCCTTTGTGTCTTTCTGGCAGTTGTCAGTGCACAGTTGTTACCACTCTGCGACCATTCCCCTACACAATGGACCAGGCAGCCATATTTAATTAGCTTTGGGGGTTGATTTACACAAACACAATGGACACATCAGTTACTGCCTTGCTGGCTTGTCAATGAACCCCTGGGTGGAGGCTGCAAGGGAGAACATGACAAATGAAGTGTGAATACTGTTGCAATGACAGCCGTCAGACAGGTGTGTGCATTTTTGTGTGTACATGCAGCAGTAAGCGAGGAAAGTGTTTCTACGTGTGCGTGTAGGAAGCTGTGTGTCATCACCATATGTTTGTGTGTTTTATGGTGATATGAGAACACATGTAAAGGGACAAAACCACAGAGATGACAGCTGTGTTTGGGTGTGTGTATGGGTGTGTGTGTGTGTGTGTGTGGTTGGACAGGTTCTCCAACGTTGTGTGACCCTCACTATGCCATGTCTCACACCGAAGGAAAAGCAGTGTGTTAGTAAAGTGAAAACACATGTTAAAAATATATAGTACAGTAAAACATTAATAGACTTAACTTCCTTGTGCACCATCAAGATTGATGGTGTATTTACAGATGAACATCTAATCTGCAGGTGGAACAAACTTTTTAAAGAGCTGTAATCTGCCTAAAAGGTCCGTAATGATGTTGATGCTTATATTTGATTTAAACTTGGCTCTCTGAAATGAAATCCACCATGTTCCTGCCTCAAGAATGGCCAGTAAACTGTACTAATTATTGCACTGATTGGATTTTCAAATAAATGTCTTAGAAGGACCTTGTGAGGTTAAACCTTCTGAAGGAAAGATCCCAAAGCCTAATTGACTGTGTAAAGAAAATGACTTCAACCAGAATTTATTTCAGAGTGTCATCAGACTTTTATGGCACAATTTTCTTTATGGTGTCAGAAGGCGCAACTTGTATAGATTAAATGGGAATCTTGTCCTCAAATAACTCCAGACCTCCTCAAATTGGATTTCATCAGTAAGAGAAGAGGGCCTGGGGACAGACATTGGAATAGATGGATTGTTTTGAGTGGATTTCTTTATTAGGTTTTATATATCAGTGTCAGGCATTAGTGAAGTTGCTTGTGACAGAGCTCCATGTGCTCTGCATCAGAGATGCTGCAAACAGCAGCAGTGAGAAGTGCAGGTGATCAGGGTGGAAGGCAGCCTCCACCTGCCTGAACAACCATAAAGCCATTATGACACACACACAACCTCCATCCTTCCTGTGTATATTTGTGGGATAGTTTGAAAAGGAGGCTACGTTTCCTGTTTTTACACACTTTTCCTTTTGGTTTGAAAAGTACTGGTTTGACATAGATTGCAAATGCAAAGAAAAATACTCCATTTCAGATGAAGTTTGTACACACCTAGAAATCTCTGCACTTATGTAGCTGCACCTTGTTTGTGAACTCTATACAATCTGTGGCTGTGATAACATGGTGAACAGTTAAAGTTAGTCCCACAGCATGGATGTGGTCTGACACTGACACCACGTCTGTAATGAAGACTGAATGCTCTAAAAATTCCAGTGAAGTAAACCTACAGAGCAATGAGGGCAGACAGGAATGGACCAAAGTGTGAAGAGGAACAGATTTCTCATTACGGTGCGTTGAACAGTCCAACACAATACTGTCAATTCTCACAAAACAGGAATGAAAGATAAAAACCATTTCATCAGAATGATGTACCTCATATATCCAGTTCAGTGAGTGAAAGCCATTTGGAATAGATAAAGAAAAAATCAGTCTGACACAGATGACTTACGGAGGCAAATAGCAGCTTCATACCAGGTGGTTTAAGGACATTCTTGGTTTTCAATTTGTCAAACACACACACACACACACACACACACACAAGCACACAAACATACACACGCACACAGACCAGCCAGCCATCATGGCAGGTGAGAGAAAACAGAGCAGCGCTCATTTCCTCACACCCCCCTTTCACGACGCTCTCCGATAACAAATGACACCATTACCTCTCCTCTCCAAGGCTCGTACTGCTGTCCCACTTAATGTTTGCATACTGCTGAGGTAGGCGCAGTTGCCACCTGCCCCTTGCCTCATCCACCCTCAGTCAGAGTGGGTGCTGCATCTCCAGGTAAGAGGGGTGGAAAACAGCCCCCCCCCCCACCACATGCATCTTTCAACGTATCCCACATATGTGACTTCCCGTAGTTGCAGCCTCCTCTCCTGTTTGAGTAATGCTGTGCGTGTGTGAGTGTGCACAAAACTGTCCGAGGATCAGCACATGTGAACATATGTGTGTGTGTGTGTGTGTGTGACTGTGTGTCTACAGAGGCCCCCAGCTGTGGACCAGGTGCTCCTGATGCCTAATATGACGTACGACATTGTAACATCAAGGCCAAGTCACATGTCCTTGTATAATTATGTGTCCTGCTTACACAAAAGTGCATTGTAAAAATCTGAACATGTAACATTTATTTGCTCACCGTGCTTTACACTGACTGGTTTACTCTGTGAGTGGATGCAAAGCAGTAATAGTAGATACCTTTCCTGTAGCTTCTTTGTATTTCTGTGTGTATGTGTGTGTGGGTGTGATGGATGGTACGGTGTTGTCAGCAGCACACTGAGCTGGGAACGCAGAGTCACTCTCAGATGACACAGCTGAGTTAGTTGAGCAGCGTGAGCGTACATATGTGTGCATAAATGTGTGTGGAAGTGTGTTTGATGGATGTGCGAAGGCGCTGTGAGCGAAGCAGATGCAGAGGTGACACAGGCGAGGTCGGCACCGACATGGATCAGTCTCCTGGCACTACACCGTAAGCGGTGACCGAACACCGGGCCGACCCCTTCGGCACACGCTCCCTCTATTTACTGTCTCCGCTTGGTATTCTGGCCTGTGTCCACTGTTCACTCAGCCTTGGGTAACGGCCAATGACCCTAAATTGTCCCCCATCACTCAACGGCTCTATCATTGCTGCAAAGATAAGGAAATAAATACATAAATACATTTATAGATAAGTAAACCTTCATTGCCTTTGATGGTGTGTATAAGTTGACAAGCAGCGGCAGACAGGATGGGTATTACAGTTGCACCGGTGTGACGCACAAAGCACCGAACATCAAGGAGAGGCAAAGGACAATCCTAACAATCCCCCCCCACCCTCATTAGTGATGTCCATGGTGCGAGGGGAGAGTTATTAGATGAAAAAAGGAGGAAGAGATAACAAACGAATTCCAGAGTGAAGAATATCTGTTATCTCTGGGGACCAGGAGGGGAGGAAGGGATTGGGAAGGATGAAGAAGAGGAGGTTGGGGTTGGTGAAGGAGAACGCTCCAGGGAGGGAGGGAAAGGGGAGGTGGAGGTCAGGGGTTGGCTGAAGGTGATAGGCATGCTATGTGGAGTACGGAAAGGTGATGCACATGGAAAACGCCTGAGGCGAGATGGTAAAACCTGAATTCAGGCTGAGGAGACATGAACATGGAAATGAGTAAAGCTCTTCCCTCCATACATGATGCTGAGGTGCCACTGTGCAAAGCTGCAGGGAACGAGTCCAGTAAAGGACATCAGAGAGCTGCTCACACAAACAGGAAGAGGAGCATTTGAAGCAGTCTAAAATGTGATTTAGCAAACTTCTCTCAGATAAAAAGTTTAGAGAAACATACAGAAGCGATGACTAATGAGACGGGAAGAGAGAATCTGCTGATAGTGAGAAAACCACATAAATAAAACCAGAAGTTGATCTACGATCCCACCAACCCAAGAGCAGCATTAAAACTCCATCCATCAAATGAATCAAATCAAAAAAAAAAAGACATAAAACCAAAGATGAATGAAACCAAAAAGACAGTAAGGCATCATGTGAGATGAGACCAAGTGAGCCACAGAAACTGAAAAGAAAAACAAATAAAAGATTGAATCCAAAATGAACGGGTTGTGATGAAAGGACTTTTTAGATCCTGTTAAACTCTGACTATGTGACACCCTCCATGAAAAATGATCTAATAAACTAGCAGGACAGTGAAAATAACATCTTTAATCTAGAAAGTGAAGGAGTAGAAGCCAAAGGCTAGAAAACCGAGGTATGTTGTTTTACGGGGAGGAGAAATACTCGGCGCTTGAAAGACACACTGCACATAGAAACACACACATACAAGCACACATATATGCACACACACACACAAACACACAGAGGACTTGGATCTTTTAATTACAGAGCATCACTGCAGTGCGAGCACATTATGAGGGACAGGGGACTGTGTATTGGAGCAATAATCAGATGACAGAGTATGATATATTCTGTTTAAATAAAGTGGCTGTCAGACAAGAACTCTATAATTAGGAACAATGCACTTCTTTGTTCATCGCCTTTCTGGCAAAGCAAATTTAATGAAGACCAGCTTTACAGTGAGAGTTTGCAGAACAACAAAAAAAAATAAGGTAAGAAAATTCATGCTAGTTTTGGTGTCACATTACTGAAACTGTTAGTGGCCATTTGGCATTGCGATGTTTTTCTAAAATCTTGATATTTTTGTCATCAGGATTTTACACTTGTAACTGTTTGATGCCACAAGGCCTTGTAGTGATACATAAAACACTTTAAGGCTGTGGGACAACTGGAAATGGACCATTTATGGAACATGGCACACAGATTAATGACAAATATGGAGAGGCTGGGATTAAAGGAGACGAGGCAGAAGGGTTGAAGGCTTGACTAACTTTATGGAGAGTCAGAGAATCAAGGACCGGCGGGCGGGTCCAGTCTATCATCAGGATGCTAAAATAGCCATGAGGTGCAAAGAAGCAAGGACTGCAAGTGCACATTATCCAGTTCCATGTCTTTTTCTGAGAGCTGGATGTGTTGAGGAATAAGGGCAGAGCTTTGGGGCCAAGCAACCCGTCCATGAGAGGAAGTTGATTTAGCTGCAATTAGCTTGGCTAAGGACAGCAGTATCCACAGAGACAGATCACCCCAGAAAAAAAGAAAAAGAGCTGGGTTCTTGAACTAATTTTGCTTTCCACAGGCACAGACAAATAAAACCTGATAGAATTTAAAATGTTTTAAGAAAAAAAACACGAATCTGATGTTATTAACTAATTAAAGTCCTTCAATTATGTTTTTTTTTTTAAAGTAAACACACTTAGGTAAATTGTGCCAGTGTCTATGAAATAACTGTCCTGAGATCCAGATTAAGAGAATAAACACACAGAATACCCATGTCACGCATCTACTTATCTATCAAAGCCCAAACAATTGAGTGTGTCTGTAACCTTACAACCCTTTCTGCTTCATTGTTGATCATCTTAACCTAAAGCTTTGAAGTCTTTTAAGGCCATTTTAAGGATCAGCAGATACCCTGATAGAAGCA
The DNA here is from genome assembly GCA_029783725.1 of Acanthurus tractus. Taxonomy (NCBI): domain Eukaryota; kingdom Metazoa; phylum Chordata; class Actinopteri; order Acanthuriformes; family Acanthuridae; genus Acanthurus; species Acanthurus tractus. Next base: position 2,667,687 of record JAQNCA010000016.1, read on the forward strand.
AGGAGAGTGCTGAAGGCAGGAGCAAAGCGACTGTGCATTATGCGTCTGTTGCCCAGCATTTAAAGGTCAGAGCTGATTGTGTGTCAGAGGCTAAATAGCACCAGACCCTTCCTTATAAATGTCACCACAGATGATATTTGGAAACAGAATAGTGATGGGAGCAACAAACTGCGATCTTTCAGTGAGGGATTGTGTGTGTTTGTGTGTGTAAGTACACTTGTCATCAATGGGAAGACTACACAAACACACAGGTACAAACAGTCCAACCAGCGGCTTTGAAAATGAAGTCCAACTGTATAGCCTCAACCTCGCCTTTCAGGCTTATCCAACTCATTATTTTACCATCAACCTCTACAAATTATTGCTACTGGCTAATAAACTACAAACAATTTCATCTCCTGACCTCCATGTACGATTACAGTGGCTGTGACAACACAATGACTCAACTTGCTCATTAGCACAATGAGTCTGTGTGCATGTGCAGGTAAGCTGGTTGCAGGGCTATGACAATTAATCACACACACACACACAGATGCATGTACACACAGATGCATAAAGGAACCTTAATTAATGCCTATGTTACTATTCATCAAGTTACTATATAAACTGTAACAGTGATGTGTGTGGTTGTGTGTGAATGTGTGTGCACGTGCATGCATGCGCACATTTTTGCTAGCTCACTGAAATCTTTTCCGGTTAAAAACACTGACCTTGTCAGGACCAATAGTCCTCATGGGGACCAACGTCTGGTCCTGTGGCATAATGTCATTGCTGCAAAAAGCATAATTTTTACATTTACTATTTTGAAAAAAAATATCTAAAAGGTAACAGGAAAGTTACTTTGACATGTCGCGGCTATAATGCAAAAGTTTAAGCATTACAATAACTGCAGATACATCAATGAAAATTGATCATTGCAATTTTAATATTTAGAATAAGTACATAAGTGAAAACGGACACTGATCATTTAGACGGATTTCTCATTTAAATTAATTCAAATGTAATCTTTACTCTGATTTTAACAGTTTCCCATCATCAGAATCACTAAAATGTTGAGTAGACACAAATATTAACAACTTACAAAACAAAATGTGAAGCCACATTCTTTGACTTAAAGTCATTAACCAGTGAGAAATAACTTATTAATCTGTAGTCCCAAATAGTCTACTGTATGAGCACAAATACACACACATATTCTCTCAAACACAATGACAGATAGGATTTGACAGTTCACTTTGGGGGCCGCACCAGGTGGAGATGACCTTTTAAGACAACTGGCATACAGCAGGAGAAAGGGAGTAAAAAAGAGGGATGGAAAGAGTAAAAAGGGAGAAAGAATAGAAAGAGACTCCCACAAGGAACTGCTGAGGCTGTGAGGGAGTTGCTCTTTTAAACTGTGAATTGGTGGTCTTTTAGAAATACCACTGGATGCCAAAGTGTTGCTTCTCGCAGCTAGTCTAGTGGAACAATGTACTTTCAGTCTCATTGCTCTGTTTTTGTTTACGCGGCCTCTCTATTCAGATCCTTTTTACTCCAGTCTTTATTCTATTCAGGTCACTCAAATCACTTTCAAAGAACCAGTCACTGTGGCAGGTGCATTCAGGGCTATTATGGCCGTTTTAAATGCATACCCAACGGAGAGTCACCACAGTCACCGTCAATAAATCATTACCACTTTTACAGCCACATTAATGTTGATAATTTTAGTCCTGAAACTCTAGTTTTTATCCAGTCAGTATAAGAAGTCAAAGCAAGAGGGTTTTTGGAAATGTACTGAACACGTCATGTGACACATAGCATCTTTGAGTTGTATATGCTCATGTCGTGTCAATCTGTTCTCACTCCCTAAAGGTCACACAAGTGGCATAGATTGGACCCCTGTGCATGACTTCACCGAAAGTTCACCACATAAGCATCTGTGTTCATCTGGAAATATATAGAAGCTGGATGCAGCTCCATCCCCAATGACTGTGGCTCATCTCGATTTTTACGCGGATGATTTAATTGTTTTTCTCAGAGTGGCCACCCCAGTTAACAACAGGTGAAATTTCAAAGTACTTTACAGAAAAAAATGGGAAAATTTCCTAAAAAACTAACATTGATACTCATAAGCCACACTGCACACAAAACATAATCCTGAATTGCTTGATTTAAGGTTGTGTGTCATACTATGTATGCTTAAATATAGCAGCACTTGGTAGCATTCAATTTAAAGCCTTTTTTCTTCTGTATGGGTAATTGTACTTGAATGGGATCTGTGTATGTATACATCTGTGTATGTTAGTGTGTCTTTGTTCAGACAAGTCCCTGACACAAAGTGATGATGGGAGACTTTAAAGTGCTAAGTCATGCCAAATCCAACTCAGTCCACTTCTGAAAAGCAGCTTTGATGTTTATGCAGTTTAAAGACGGCAAAGTGCTGATGATTGTGACACAGCTCGTCACAGTTTGCCCTTTCCCTGGAATCACCCTCTGCCGTGCCAACAAAAGGTGTGGATCCAGACTCATGGGCACGCTATTACAGTATACTCATAAACACACAAACACTAATCTGTAATTATATTTTTTTCCATTGTCTGGCATTGTCAACAATAACAATTGCACCCCTTCGTGCAGTGTTATATCAGGGATAACCAAACGAATCAAGGGGTTGATCCTACTGTCTCAGCTGACAAAGCTGATAAAGTGGGGGACACAGAGCCCACGCTATGCATGCAAAGCAGTGTCGTAATGGGAGCATAGCAGGGAGATTCATTGACACTGTAACTCTCCCTGGAGAATTGCCTTCATGGTGCACTGGCCTGAGGTTTAATTTCCAGCTTTGGTGACTGATAGTACAGTTTACATGGGAGAAGAATGGGACAAAGTCAAATGAGAGACATACTTAGGTGTTTGGAGAATGAAATGTTGTTTAAATGTGTTATCTTAATGTGCAACTATTCATGGTAATTATGACACATTCTACTGTAGCTATTCTGCATTAGTGTCATTTGAGACAGATGCACTTGGTTCAAGGTGTCAAAGCTAAAACTCTTGAGGATTAAACTTGTCACATCTTCTTTAAACTGCCTCTGTTTGTCATTAATACCAGGAAAACTTACAGAGGACACAGCAAAACTTTTTTCGGGAAACTACAGTCAGCTCCTTACATCTGTTTAAAAAAAACAGTTCTGTATTCAAGCTGTCTTTATCAAATTACTTTACTTCTGTGTGGAAAAGGAAAATGTCAAGTTGAATATGGATATTTTTGCTGGTATCTCTACAAAATATAAAATAAAAAAATATTGGAGCTCTTGAGCAATCCTAAATGTAAATGTAGGTAAACTCAAACTACAAGGATATAAAGAACTCTGGTATGCCTCACATTTGTTTCCACACACAGTGCATTTATTCCCTGTGGTCGTGTTGGAGGCATTTGAATAAGGCGGACAAAGACACAAGGATTGGCTGACAGCAACAATAAACCTGTGCTGTCGCAGATAAATGTCGTACAACACACATTTTGTCCTCAGATGTTTTCTCTATCCCGTCCTTTCACAAATGTGTGTTTGCACACAAAAGCATCCAGACATATGACAAACTAAGAGGCGGCTCATTGATACTGCAGGACCTCCTAGGTGTTGATGGATCTGATGAGGGTCCAGAGGGCTAACAGAAGCAATGGAAAGCCATTAGACAAAACAGAGGACATGTCGCCTCCGGGTTAAACAAAAAACACACATACCTCAGCTTCAATTTGTTGCAATAAAACATTTTTTTTTTCATTTTCTGCCGGTCCTTTTGGCTGCAAGCCTTAAAATTGCCTTAAAGAGGCAATTTTGGTTTTAGCACAACACTTTTTAAAGCAGCGGTGACTTAGCTGACATAGTAATCACTAAATCCTTTTGGTAAACAGCGGGGCAGCATTGAGCTACAATGTCGGTGTCCCAGGATTACCCCGAGGACATGTCCTTGAGCTGAACTGTAGCCTTCGGCCCGCGTGGCTTTGTTCTTATACAAAACTCAGTCCTGCCTTCTTGTCTACAAGGCCTTAGTCAATATGTTTTCAGACTGCATCTCCTCTTCTGGCAATCTACATCCCATCCAAAATCCCAAAGTGTTTTCTTTTCCTCTTCCTAAATTGTTCTGGCTCCACATCCAGAAAATATGTGGAGAGAAAGAACAAAGCTGTAATAACCAAAAGTAAGGACAGAACTGGTGCTGTGAGAGAATCAAGAGTGATGGAGTGAGAGCAAGAGCTAGAAAAAAAACTGAGAGGCCAAAACAAAGAGCAATAAAATAAAAATAATGGAGAGGACTGGAGAGTTGTGTATGAAGTGAGGGAGAAAACAAGGGAGATGGAGCCAGTGAGAGAGAGGCAGAGAGAAAGGAAGCAAATGAGAGGACAGAGAACAGAGGAGAGTCTCCTGTGGAGTCTCACTCAGCAGGTGGGTTGACGAGATTCTCTGGACAGATTCCCAGCTTCCATGATGCTCTGCAGCAGCTCAGCTCGTGACGGGACAGACATGACTCGCCGCTACGATTACCGACACGTGGCGTTCAGATGCTAGACTACCTCCGGCTTTAGCAGGACAAACAGATCTACTCTCACTGAAGTGGCCAGGTGGTGCTACAGCACCATCTTACACACACTCTTACACTACGTACACCCCTGAGAGAAGATGACCCACCCTGCCAGTGGGATTGGTTCCTCTGTTAGTAAAATTGTGTGCTAAGCAGTTTTCTGCGAAGGAAATATGCTAACCTGATTATGATACAATAGCAAATGATTTCTCATTGTGGCATGTCTTACTGGGGAGGCCTGCTTTTCTGTGTATGTGTGTCTATGTGTATATATGTCTACAGTTTAGGACTATAAGTTTATTATTAACTTGTGTGTGTGTGTGTGTGTGTATGAGCTACATGAAATAATTTGTTAACACACCAATGAACCAAAGACCTTGAGAACAAGAGCACCTCCGTTCAAGCTGCACATGCAGATGGTCGACTCACGAGCCAATGGGCAGACACTGACGAAACACACACACAAATACACACACCTCTTTGCAGCAAGTTTGCTAAAAGCAGAAGCTGCGTTACGTTGGTTGAAGTATGAAATAAAGCACATGATAACATCACATTCAGTGTCAAATTATGAATGAAGCTAGGAAAAACAGAAAGCTGAGAGTTTTTGTATCTGTGTGCAGTTTTACTTTCCATATCAAAGGATAACTGCTCTCTGCACGGAAAGTTTTGGTTGCACACTTTGAATTTTAACTAATCCATGTTTGAAATCAATATTTGACAAGACAGAACTGATAAAACATTTGCTTCAGTGGCATGTATATACTGCCATTTTGGCATAAGGCTGACTTGACATTTGGATAAATATTGAAATGAAATTTTCCTCTCCTTCACTGCCATTCATTGTGAGCTTGGGGTGAATGAAAATATTTGCTTTTCAAAGTGAATCTGTGTCTTGGTTTTCATGTGGACTTTGACAGAGATGAATTGGAACATGTAAAATCACAGCCTTAGTTGGAGGCAACATACGTGTGAGTGACCACACTCGGCTTTCAGTGGCTGTAGTTCACTCAGCAATGGACCCACATCCTGCTTTGCTCACTGCAGCCTGTGTCCTTCTTCGAATCAACATAAAGACAATGTCAAAATCATTCTCTGCTCATCAGTAAAGTCAAGAAAATTCCCCTCTCAAAACCAACAGTCGCTCACAGCCACACCCATACAAACCAGCGAACTGCTTTCCGTGGGCAGTTGGTCCTGTGCTGTCTACTTTTAGCACAACTGACAAATTCTGTCTCGGCAGCTGAAAGTCACTTGCTTGCATTTGTCTGTGTGACCCGGCATAAAGCGCTTGTTTATTACTTGCTGACCCTGCTCTTCAGTTGTGAGGAGTACGGCGTCAAAGTCAAGAGATATATCACATGAGATAAAAGTCAATAAAAGAGTCATTTTTTAAAAGAAAATTTGAATCATTATAACCGTTAGAGGTTCATGCACACTTGCTAAGGCACAGGACCGAATGCATAATCTCCTCCAGATATGGAGCTCATGCCTCAGAAGATTCAGTTTAATAACTAACATTTAAAAAATTGTTTGTCTGCTTGTCATAAAGTAAGAATTTCTAAAAAAAAATCTTATCTAGAAATTCAACATTTAGTGTCAGTTTTGCAGAGCCAATAAACCAATTTTTCACAGAGTCAGTGGTTGAACTGACAAGCACGTATGTTTTCAGGGACAACAGAGTTTTAGATCACAATATCTGTGTTTATGTTATTTTGGATTCTTGTTTATGTCATAAACCACCATGGAAGGAAGACAAAGCAGAGCAAACAGGGTACAATGTACACACTCTTGAGATGTATAATTCACCACTGCACTCAGAGACAGGACGACTGTAGATTTTCATCAAACAACTGAAATATCAGACATATAGTATTCTAATTATGATACAGGGTTTCCTAACGCATGTAAAATAAAATAAATAAAGGTTTGTTTGTCAGTTAAACACATTTCCATGCCGTATTCTCAACAGAACAGATTTCCTGCTCTGCAAACGGGTTTAACAGTATAAGAGGGGACATAAGGAGACAGGCAGAGGAACCAAAACAAGAAGAGGAAGATTACTGGAGGACCACAGCTGAGCACATGATCCTGAAGGTGAGGGACTCCAGGAGAAAAGGCAGAAGAGGCTGTTTATCTTTGAGGAAGACAAGCAAAAGTTCAAGGAAAACCTCCAGTAGGCAAAACAGGAGATTAGAAGAAAAGAAGAAGAGATGGGCTCTCCTCACCACCTGTTCTCTGCTCAACTATATGAAGGAGCCGAAGCTTCCTGGAGAGACATGAAAAACACTGGAGAGAGTTGAAAAAGGAGCTGGCTGAGGAAGTGATGAAAACATAGATGAGAAGATGATCTCCCATGAAAGAGAAAAACTGAGTGGATGAGAACATCTGTTAACAAAGAAATAAAGAATCTAGTGAGTTGAAAAGCATTGAAGAGAGATAGCACACAGAAGTTAGTCGACTAAAAAAGTCAGACAGAGATCAGCAGGGCCAGTGAAAAGTGATAAGCTCACACTGAAGCTTATGAGGACACCTCGGCTCAGCTTACAACTACTCATATAACTCTAAAATAGAGCCAACATAACGTGGAGCTCTCCAGGTAGAACTCTTGAAGTAACTGACCAAGAGATGAGAGTCACCAGAGAGCTCACAGAGACAGCAGAGACTTTTAGAAGGAGGCTTTAAAAGACAAGAGGCCCTCCAGAGGAAGCTCCATGGCAGTGTGTTCATTTAAAGAAACCTTAGTTCATAAAATCAACTCTAACTCCAGCCCCCTCGCTTTCCCAGACCTCCTCAAAGCCAACTCAGTCACTAATGTAAAGAACTGTGGTGGTTGTGTAAATCTAAACAGCACCAGTTCTTTAACACCCCTTCTGTAAATGCAACGGCCACTTGCATTCTGAACACTCAGCTGCATCTAACAGGCGTAAACGTGACATGAAATGTTTATTTATGCTTGAAAGCTGATTTTTCCACAATGTACAGTTTGTGTGAAACAGAGGGTGGATGCCCAATAACAAGGCACAGGAATACATACATTTGACTGTAGTTTGCTTCAGTTTGTAATCCCACAGGGGGGCTGTCCTGGTCTGCATTCAATGTTTGGTTAAAGACAGGAGTCTGATTGTCATTCTTCTTGATTTCTTATAACTTTTCTTCTTCTTAAAACATCATCAGACTTGGGTGGAAAACAACAGCTAGTGTGAGATCATCATCTAGTGGTAAAAAAGGAGCTTCTAACTTAGATTTAGAGAAAGCTGCCCTCCAACACACACACACACCTACACACAAATACTAACAAAAAACATATTTTTATGCCCTCCCAAATAAACAAACTCTGTCCATGATATTTTGCTTCTGTGCAGGCAGAGATTGGTGCTTTTCAAAGCTGGCATTTCGCCCATGTAAGGCAATCAGAGTTGGTGGTATTAACATTTTTATTAAAAGCCTTCAAAGTATCACCACCGAGCACAAATCCTGTTGGCCACTGAGCAGCCCCATTAGAAACTGGGCATCTTGCTCAAACACACCAGAAGCAAAGTGTTTCTGCTCAAAAGAGTTTCTCCAAATTATTTTCTGATTAGATTTTCTCTTTGCACACACAAGATTGCAAACAAATGTGACACACCATCTCTCATTATTAGGGCTGTAACAGTATACATATTTGTATCGAACCGTTCGGTACGCGACTTTCGGTTTGGCACGACCCTGTACCGAATTATTTGGCGCAGCCGGCGGACATAATTGAGTCACCTGCTGGCGAAGTTCCACCTCCACCTTGGGCAGCTTGTGTCTCACTCACAATATGGCAAGTGAGCCTGACAAGCTAGAGGGAGCACTCGCAAACCTCAAGTCCCCCGTTTGGGAACACTTTGGTTTCACTATAAAATACAAAGATGGACACCTTTTTAAATCATTGAGCAAATTTGGATTTGGCCCGACCTTTACCTCTTGGATTCAAACACTATACTCTATGCCACAGGCCTCTGTTAGAATCAATAATATTGATTCTGAGTATTTCTCCCTCCATAGGGGAACGAGGCAAGGCTGTCCGCTGTCCCCTCTTTTATTCAATCTTGCCATCGAACCACTGGCTACAGCCCTGCCACAAAACAATGAAATATTGGGAATCAACAGGGGCGGGCAAGTTCATAAAGTTTTGTTATATGCGGACGACCTTTTGCTATTCATATCCGACCCTGATTCAATTCCAAAGTGACTGGACACAATCTCACAATTTAGTCTAGCCTCTGGTTATAAAATCAATTTTACAAAGAGTGTATTATTCCCCATTAATAGGAAAGCATTGACAATGTCATTTGATTCATGTGAATTCAAGGTCACAACTGGTCCCCTAAATTATTTAGGAGTCAAGGTAACACACCAATATAAAGATCTTCTAAAAACTAACTTCAGACCACTTATATATCAAGCTAGGAGAGATACCAATCGCTGGTCAACGCTTCCATTATCTCTGGTCGGTCGCATCAATTCAGTTAAGATGGCTATCCTACCAAAATTTCTATACTTATTCCAGACAGTCCCCATTTTATTACCAAAATCATATTTGAAAGAACTAGATAAATGTATTGGCACATTTATTTGGAACAAACCAATACCACGAGTACGTAAATCTGTTCTGGAGAAACGCAAAACTCTAGCGCTACCGAATTTTTTATATTATTATTGGGCAGTTTGGTGCAAACTATGATATCGACGTCTAAAAGAAAGAGTTTCCGTGACTATTCTGCTTGCGCTAAAGAAATAACCAATGCCACTGGATGATTCGATGATGAAGAGTAAAATGAAAGGGGGAGCTCTCTCTTTTAGATGCTACTCCTAAAACTCAGTTTGTGTCACTTTAGATGTTGAAGCATGTTTTGTTTACTGCACTTACTTTTATTTAAGTAAAATTGTTTGAATGCAGAATTTATATTTCTATATGTAAAAGTGATTTTACTGATTTTATTTTTTGTAAAAGTGAATTTCATGTAAAAGTGTAAAAAAACAGCAGGATTTTATTTTTTAAATTTTATACATTTCTAAATATTTATTTTTTTCATTCAAACTGTGAAAAAAAGAGCAAACTGCTGTGGTTTTACATTTTAATAAAGTCCATGATAAAGCACAAGACATTTAAGTTTTCTGGGGTTTTTTTCATGACTGTACCGAAAGAAAACCGAACCATGACTTGTGCACCGAGGTACGTACCGAACCGTGAATTTTGTGTACCGTTACACCCCTACTCATTATTGATCAGAAGAGTAAAAAGGGGCTTCAGAACTGGTGTTGATCCTGAGATGTGACTCTGTTTAGCTGCGTATGTATACAGCTGAGTATTTGTCTGATCTTCTCGGGTGTTTGCACAGGTTCTATAATGGGCTGCTGCTGAGTTGCAGCATGTCTCGTTGCAGCGTCGCTCTGCTGGTATTTACAATGATATTTCTGAAAGGCTCGGGGTCTGGACAGGGGTCATGGATAATAACTGGGTGTAAATGGCAGCCTGTGTTTCCATTCCCTCGTGGGAGCTGAGGAGCTGACACAGAGCTAATCCTTCGAGAGGTTCTGCGGTCCCGTGAGGACCTGCCGCTCTGATACAGAGACAGAGATGTGACAGATCGAGTCACTTATTGATTTTCTAGTCACAGTGTTAGCATTGACCTTATGGGTGATTTAGGAGTTTCACGTGTGTGTGGGCTTGTGTGTTACATCAGTGCAGAGGATTCAAGGGTGTGCCTGATGTACTTTGTATCATCCAAATATAACATTCTTAATGTAATTACAGTATTTGAGCATTATTAGTGGATATACAGAGAAGATAAACATCAGTACATCTGATAGGAAATGATCTCATGTTATTACATTGGATCAAAACCTGGATTAATGTACGAGACTTCTATTAGATTACTGTTTAATCTCAGTTGTCTCTCCAACAACAAGGTTGTGTTACATTACAGGTTCACACAGCCAACCTTCTACAAAACAGCACAAGCGTTTTAATAGTAGACACTCAGTGAGAAAACATGGTATAAAAGAGTGGAAACAAGCTTCTGGTTGCGCTGTGTGGATGAACACCACAGGCTGTGTGTGTGTGTGTGTGTGTGTGTGTGTATGCATGCCTGTGTGTGTCAGTGACAGAGCACCTCAGTACCCTCCCTGGTTCACTCCACTGCATCCTGAGATGAGCTTCCTCCAGCCCTACCCCCCTGCTTCCTTTGATGGATTGGTCCAGGGTGGGTCCCTGGCTGCCTCACTAACCCAGTCTGGATGCAACCATCTCCCATGTGGGGTTACAAGCAAAATCAATTTTATAAGGCATAAAACCAGTCTATGTCAAGGAGATGAATTTGATAGCCAAGATATTTATTTTCTGAAATTATGTATGCCCAAAAACAAATTATTGCATAATAGTTGTGAAAAATGAAATAACTTTTTTTTCCTGCAGTTTACCACACACTTGTATTTGTATGCATTTGATCTAAGGAGTAATTTAAGCGATATGTAGGATTCAAACATTTTGGTGACTCCTCGTGGTGACATTTAAAACAAACTGTGACAGACAGACCTTCATAGACTTCTTTATGATGTGAATAGACTCCTCATCATCCAGAAAGCTTCGAAACTGTAATGCGAAAGATGTGTTCGCTGAAAGTTTGAAGCTTTAACTTCTTGAGGGCACATTTCCTCGAGCAGCACTCTAAAAGCTTTCGGTGAACTAAAGTGACTACAGCTGTCTACATGATGGTCAGACCCATTGTGATCATATGGGCTGTTCAAGCTTGCACATCATCAGCCTCATTGTTGAAAACTGCAGATATGCCTAAGGTTGTATTCACAGTCTTTCAAGGAAAACTCAGAGAGAGCCTCCATTGTAGCCTGAAGATTTCTAGCAAGGACTGCTGGTTTAGGAGCGAATTAAGAAAATTCTCAAAGCAATTCCGAGTTAGAATGAAAGGATGGAAACTTAAACTTTAGTGAGGACAGGCTGTTTTACGTTTGTGCCTTGTGCTTAGACCAGGTTCTGGCTGGTCTAAACTCAGGACGTATTTGACCTCATTCTCCCGGGTGTACGATAGCAAACACACCAGGACACGCCTCCATTCCACCTTCA
>JAQNCA010000016.1:2679460-2706126 GCA_029783725.1 Acanthurus tractus
TGCAGATATGCCTAAGGTTGTATTCACAATCTTTCAAGGAAAACTCAGAGAGAGCCTCCATTGTTGCCTGAAGATTTCTAGCAAGGACTGCTGGTTTAGGGGCGAATTAAGAAAATTCTCAAAGCAATTCCGAGTTAGAAAGAAAGGATGGAAACTTAAACTTTAGTGAGGACAGGCTGTTTTACGTTTGTGCCTTGCGCTTAGACCGGGTCCTGGCTGGTCTAAACTCAGGATGCATTTGACCTCATTCTCCCGGGTGTACGATAGCAAACACACCAGGACACGCCTCCATTCCACCTTCATTCTCAGACCTCCCACCCCTCGGCACACAGACCCGGCGTAAGTGCATTTGCTATCTTACACTTGTGGCAAAAATGACGCTAGCACCGGTTGTACCATAGCAATGACACCTGTGCCAATGGTGCACCACGTTTGCACTGGGTGTACTATAGGGCCCATCGTGTAATAATGAACAATGTTATTATAGTAATGTATTGATGATACATTTTGACTATTGTTTTTAGTAAAGTATGTTTTTTGTTTGATGCCAGAGTGAGTTTGCGAGCTTTAGTTGTTTTTTTTAATTGCAATTTTACTGTACTGAAATGTTTTTTTTGTCACACTTAAGTTAAGGTCTTAGTTTAGCTTAAACTGTAATAATACAACGTGCATTTAATGTCATGTCTGTCTCTTCTGAATAAAGTGCAAGCTGTAATTAAATAGCATTAGACAGATTGTTTGAAATCAAAGGCCCACTTGTACAGAAGCCTCGTTGTATGCTGATGGTTGTTGCATGTGTATTTAATTACATTAAATTAACACTTATTCTATTAAACCAGGTATTGATTCTTAATAAGACAGTGACAGTCTGCAGTCATCACTGCTGCACTGTTAATTCTTTTGTTGGCCAAATATCGTAATGTTTTGGTAATTCTCATTTCTGGGGTTAGAGCATTAATTTGGTGAGGGATTCAAACACATCTCTATGAAGATCAACCAGAAAACTTTATCCCTGCACTATCCAACTTGTATTGCTTTATTCACTAATTATCAGTTACTGTTTGAACCACAGTGATTAAAACAAACAAAACCAAATTATTCATTATTGTAGTTATTAAAACGAAGGTGTAAATTGGTACTAATGTACTTTCTAATGGTAAAAATTGTCAGCCCTATTTCTTAGACAAAAGTATACTATGTGGTAAAAATGCTGCAACATACTGAGGAAATATTTTTAATAAGCAATACCAAAAGTTTCATAACGCTAATAATGTGTTCTGCAAAATGTTAATTAATGACATATTTATTTTTTTCTTGCAATATCTGTTAATAACTAAAGTATGACTAATCGTGGATCAACCAAAAGTTACTGTAACACACTCTTATCACAAGCTGCAAGTCAGGCGGAGTGCAAGAGTTTGAACTTCAAAGTGTACGCTTCTGTTTTTTTATTTTTAATTTGTTTCTGCTTTCTGGTGCTCTGCCTCTTTTTCCACTAAATTATGCTCTCCTTCATTATCCAAGTTACTCTTATCTTAGTTGTTTTGCATCATCCAGAAAATTCACCATTTACCTTTCAACAGTAAAGCACCTTCTCTTTCCAGACAGACATTTGCTTCAATAAAACATAGATAGATCTCCATTATTAGACATGTATCCACACCGTAACTAACCATGGCGGCCATGTTAAAAAAAGCAACCAGGTCATACGCAAGCAAAGTAAATGACAGACCAATCAATGGTTGCTTATTGTTGGGACCTTGAGCCCTCTCTGATTCAATTACCTGCTATGATGAGGAAGGGCAGCCAGGCAGGGAGGAAGGCAGGCCGAGCCCACAACACTGTGATTAATGGGGCCAGGGCCAAGGAAATGGGTCATACAGACTGAGAGCAGAGCAGGACCGAACAGAAGGAGAAGAAAGAGGGGAGAAGATAAGCAGAAGAGATGCTGGAGACTGGGGGATAAAAGGAAAAAGAGAAAATAAGAGGAGGATAAAAAGAGACGAAAGTCAGAGGCAAAATGAAATAAAAAAAGAAGACTACAGATGTGGCAGAAAAAAAGAGATAAAGGGAGGGATAGACAGAGTGGGTGAAGGTGTGAGAGCAGACTGTTTGGCCTTGAACGGTCCTTTCATCCCTCATCTGTTGCTCTTTGAACTTTTACTTTAATGTAGTCCTCGCTGCAGCTCTTTATATCCAACTTACCGCTCTCTCCTTTCTCTCTCTCTCTCTTTTAAGAGCTTTCTTTTTACAGCCTTTTCTTCCCTCTCTTCTCTGCTTTCCTATCACTCTGTACTTGTCCCTGACCACTCTCCCCTCTCTCATTTCCTTTCTTCTTCCTTCAATGTTTTGCCTCTTTTATCTCCAATTTCCTTCACACCTCCTGTCTTCCTTCTCTTTTGTTCTCTCCACTTCATCCTCTCTCTTCTTTCGTTCCTTATTTAAGTTTTGCCTGTTTCTCCATGCTGCTTTCACTGAACCTTCCATCCTCTGTCATGCCACCTGCGACTGATCATGTGTGTGTTTTGCGTGTGAGTGTGTGTGTTTGGGTGTGTGTTCCTGTGAGGGATGAAGACAGAAAGGCAGCCTGCCAGCTGGTGTTAAAAGGTTCTCAGTCAGACTGCACACAGACTGAGAAGCCTTCCTGCCTTGGTGTCAGTTAGTGCTGGACAGATTTAGTTGGCCAATCTCTGCTGAGTAGGTACACACACACACACACACACACAAATGCATTCACACACATACCCACACACACGCATACACTCGCTACACACACATGCACTCGCACACATTATTTGGTTGATAACAAATAGTTGAAAAATTATGACGAATGTTTTCACACAGAGAAATATTTTATTTTATTACATTGTTTAATTGATATTTTATCGCTTTCTTTACAAATTATGAATGAACAGTTCCAGGTCTTTAAGTTTTAGCATTTATTCAACATTTTCATTACTCCCTTTCAAGATTTAGAAGAAAGGACTAAACCATACAATCACCTTCAGAGTAAATGTAATGTATTATATTTAGAATCTGAAAAATTACTCACTAAAGCTGCAGAAAATGAGCTTGTTCTTCACAAACCATGAAATATAAAGGAAAGTTTAATATTTGTTGTTAATCTTGGAAGACTTCCCATCTCACCTTAAAATCAATCGTGATTGTCCTCGAGTCCACTTGGGCGTCAACATGTTATTTCACAGACACACCCAAATTTACTTGATACCAGCTCAGGTTATGTAGAGCGTTACAAATGACCAAATCGATGTCTCTAATGTTGTTTGAATGGGGTGCCTCTCAGCAGCAGGAAGGAAAAATAGATTAGTCTGATATAGATTAGCTGTTTGAGAATGAGCACATTTGTTTAAGGCGGACGACATTTTCAAAGTCAATCTTGACACTTCTGCATTAAAACAGGGATTCATGGATTCATTTCAATAAGACGTTTTGCTCTGTGCCTGATGAAAGTCCCACTTCTTCACACTGGATTTGTTTTCCAAACATCTGACATTTTACAGAAGAGATTTATTATACACTCCTGTTTGGATCGGATTTTAATGGCCATTGTTTTTTCTAAATAATTTAGAGGGTGGCGGAAAACATGGCCGGCTGATCAAATTAAGTTGTAAAAGTCATTAAGTTGAATTAAATTAAGTGAAAGGGTCCATTTCACCTCGGTGAAGGTGTCAATACAGTGGCCCATTTAAGCAGCATGCAGGATCGAACTCTCATTATTGACTGAGTCAGTTGACATCTGAAGGCTGTAAGCAGGTAATATATCTGTTTCAGGGTTTTTCAGTTTAAAAAAAAGGCCCCAGAAGCAAAAACAACAACCAAACTTCAATAATAAAAGCTGACAATAAAGACAGAAAACCCAATGGAGGATATTAAATCCAAGAACTAATAATAACATTGAAAAACTGAACATAACAACAAAGCAGGATGACA
This sequence comes from Acanthurus tractus, assembly GCA_029783725.1. Lineage (NCBI taxonomy): Eukaryota > Metazoa > Chordata > Actinopteri > Acanthuriformes > Acanthuridae > Acanthurus > Acanthurus tractus. Next base: position 2,683,412 of record JAQNCA010000016.1, read on the forward strand.
CGAGGAGCACAGGCAGGACCAGTAAACAGCTCCAGGACCAGGGAATAGAAGCAGTCAAACTGACAACTTAAAGAGGCTGGAAGAAAGGCTTTTCTACACAAGGGAGGGAAAACAAATGAAGAACAGGTAAAACACATCATCAATCAAAAAAGGATGGAAGAGCAAACAAACCAGGAGAAGGAACAAAAGCTGACACAAGGAGAAAATAATACACAAAAACGAAAAAAGAAAGATATTAGACTAAAATTATGAAAAAAAAATTCAAGGTGTTACTAAGCTGTTTAATTTTCCAAATAAGTCATATTCAGCAGGTAAGTAAATATCATTCACGACTCTGTCACCACACCACAACATTCCAGCAGTCCTCTCCTGCAAAAGCCATGATGACACCCACAGACACACACACTGCAGTTCCACCAGGCTGAGCAGCTTAATTTCAAATCAGTGAACTTTGACCTCAAATATTCTGACCTTGACCAAAACTGTCCAATTGTATTTGAAAGTTATGACACTGTTGGTCTCATCCTACAGCAGAAAAGAAGGAGAGAAAGTCTTTGAATTCCAGGAGTCGTGTAACTTTTCTGTCTTAGCAGGACTGGGTTAAAATTCCGAGCACGGCCAGAAATATCTCAGAGAATATTCATGCACCAGGTTAGAAAATTAATATTGCGAGCTGCTTTGTTGGATGAGTAATGGAACGCACTTCAGCCTACGCTCGGCCTCGTATGCACATGCACGTTTGGTGTGAATGACTGCGAACTCTTTAGGAGCAAACAAAGGAAAACACAGAAGATGTCTGTGGAAAATCACACAAAACAAGACTGATCTGGGTGATATCATTGTCACTGTACATCTCTGACAACAACCCTCACACACTCTGTAGGAACGGGTCCCTTTTTGAACATGGCTGAGGACGGTCTTTTGGTAGATACACATTGCTTCAAGACACTGACAACGTGCTTTCCTTCTTTGTGGGTCATTAAACTCACATGGAGGAAGCACTCAATCAATTTGAGGTATTGAGGCAGAGCCACAGAGCGGGTAGCTAAATTACAGTCCTGCAGGTTGAGTGCGTCACATGCTCCCAGACTCCACTCCATTCCAGCCCATTTAACTGACAGAGCCAGGCAGCAGCACTCCACACACGTGCATTTCTCACCAAAATATTATCATATTGTTACGATGAAAATTCCAAAATTCTCTAAAAATAATATGAAGCAGGGCAAGTTAGATGCAAAACAGAGGAGTGTTTAATATACGTGATTCAGACAGAAGAATGGTGAGTATGGCTGCAGGCTCAAACTGCGAGAGCATGAATAACTCTTACTTTCCTTTGCCTTCTTGCAATAAAAGCAATTTCTCTTTTCTGATGGATAAAGTGCATAATATGTGAGGACAAGAGCAAGCACAGAGGTTTACAGCATCCATTACAAGATGCTTTTTTTTTCCCCTCAGGGAACTACCACTGCAATTTGGACTCAAACATGGAAGAGAAGACTGCAAAATTTAAGTTTTGCTCCTTTAACTGCTGTCCAGACACATTAAATCTCTGAAATGCCACTGCGGTGTTATTCTAGTAGTGGCATAAATAAGAATAAGAAATCAAACATTACCACCTTTAGATATCTTTGACCACCCCCACCCCCCCCCAGTCCGTTTCCACCCCTGGCACACTCACTGGGCAAGTCGTTCTCCTTCAGGTAGACTAAAGCTCCGCTCTTTGAAATGATAAAACACCTAATTTCTACCAATTCCTGTCCCATTTAACAGACACAGCGGTGCTGCGGGACTTTGCCAGAGGTGGAAATCTCCCCAAAACAAACCACAGAGTCACATTAGAGCTTAGCCCCCCCCGGCGCTGTCTCAGCAAAAAACATGTGGCTCTGCTAAAAATATCTGCTTTTGAATCATTCACGTCACACACTATTTAGAGAGCTCATGCATACTCATGACCCCATATGTAAATATGTATCATCAAACTTAGAATAGTTGGGAATTCAATTAATGGAATAACAGAGGCTCCAGATGGAGCAGCAGACATTCACACTAACAACCAGGACTGGAGCAGCGGCGTGCATGGAAAATGAACTTTGATCAAAGTCTTTGTTATACTTTTAATCCTCCAACAAAACATGGTGTCCCCGATGCATAATTAAGGTTTCACTATAAGTTTGTTCTAGTTTTGGTGGTACAAGTATGACAGAGTGCTGAGTTTGCCACAAAGTTTGAGAGGTCACACTTTGCTGAAAGAGTTGATCCCAACATCAGAAACCACTTGCTACTCACTCACAAATATTTACAATCGTAACTAGGTAAAAAAATATTATCCTGCTACTAAATAAATTCAAGACATTACCGATTACACAGACATAATATTTAGAGTGTCAACATTCTATCATTGCAAACTGAACATTTCCTACTGCTGCAGCTCCACAATAAAAGTCTTTCACTGATGAAAAACAAGCTCTTTTTCATTTGGGTGTAGTTACAGGAAATGCAGTGTGTCAGTGAGGTTAATGATCATTTTCAGTCTTTTTCTCTGACAGCAGATCAGTTTGAAATGTTGCACAAGTACTGCAACATGAAGAGGCAGCCACAGTGAGCTGTTTGGCAGAGAGCTGCAGGTGACGGACTGTAACCTCAAACTTCTCATCCAGGTCACCAGCTCCTTGTCCATCATGAACCCTTGTAGGTTCCTTTCAGGTTTTCTGTACATGAAACCATCCACCAACTCTCATCACGTGTAAATAGAAATCTAACATCTGCTGCTCTGTGCTGCGACTCTGCTGCTGCTGCTGCACGAGCAGACACCATTTTGTTGTGGCGTGGTCATTTGACTCTGATCTGTGTACATCCACACAACATGTCACACCAGTAACACCACCTAGCCTGGTGTGAAACAGAGAAGTGTTGACCTGTGGGAAATGTAAAGGAGGCAGTGCAGATGGGACAAAATGGGTATAACATAGGTAGAAAGGCAAAATGATATTGTATCCTTATATGGAAATGTATGACTGTTGACACTTTTATTGTTGACCTGCCAAGGGCTGGATTTTTTAGACCTCATTCTTGAGTGACAGTATCAGTAATTTATGTTTGTTTGACGCTCAGATATCACTTGATCTACCCAGAGACATGGAACAGGCTGAAGCTGGTTGCATGAAGGAGTGAAAACAGGAACATGCTGTGTGTTGACTTATTGCCTATTTATAAGGATTTAAAATGCTGTTTGACTTTGCTCGTATGCACATGCTTAATTAAAGATCTGAAAAGACAAATTGCTGCAGAACTGGGTTTACCAAAGTTGCCAAGCATATAAAATGTCACTAAAGGGACAGAAGTAACAGCAAGAACATGATGAACATGTTCTCTTTCTTCCTTTTTCTTATTTATATAACACCTGCTCATATACCATTTTAACTTGTTTGGTTGCCTAACAGAAATATACTGTATATTCTTTTTAAAGGATATTCAATATATTATTTGTATTAATAGAAAATCCACTGGATATAAAATTAATATAGCAAGCAGGGGAAAAAAGGGTCAGGATCCCCATGTGAAAACAAAAAATAAGAGATTACTGTGATGTATATCCAGATTAATCTGGCATCACATCACATGTCGTATAATTTATTATTTTTGATCTTATAACAGCAATGGCTTCAGTCAGTACATCAAACAGTGAGATGTTAACGATGGACAAGCACCCAGAGAAGCACAGAATGTTCTGGCACACACACACGCACACATATACACACACACAAATGATATATATAAATACATACACAAAGGGATTTATGCGTAACACAGTCAGAGTACAGTAAGGACATGACACTCTTCTTCCTTCTCCACAGAGATCTCCGACTCTCATTAAAGAAATATACACAACCTAGATTCTACTCAACATAATGTCAGTCTGTAATGGAATAACAAGTGTCCTTTAAAGAGTGGCTCTTTACTGTACACTGTAGGAATACCCAACATGCACACAGATTAAATAGGTAATGAACTGTGTTTATATGCTCATCTGCCTCTGGAATCTTAACCTTCCCATATTTGTGGTGTTTGTCTTGATGAAATCTACTGGAGGAAAACTGCCAGTTTCAGTTTCCTCGCCTCGGTTGGGAGTTGAAAGCATTGAATTATACAAAACTAACCAATTAAATTGTTTTAATTAAGACACTTTTCGACACCACTATTTAAAATTTTTACAGTTTAACTTCTTACTTAAGGAAAACAGATTAAAAATCAAATTCTTAAAATAACCAAAGTATGAATAAATATATCCAAGCATGCTGAAATTATAGCAGAATGAAGCATATTGCATTTTTGATCCCTTTTTTTTATCTGTAATGCAACAGGAAATCGGTCATCTGCAAAGTAATCCAGACAATTTTGATACAGCAGGTATGCAGAAAATGAGCTTGTTCTTTTTGACATTTTGATATTGTAACCTTATTTTAGGAACTTTAGAACTATGGGTCTTTTCTTTGAAAATAAATGCTAGATGAAACAAATTACAGATTATAGGGTATGGTTTAATCACATGCTGTCTAACAAGAAGTTTTTTTTAATTATTAGATATATCCTGTAACCACCTGTACACAAATATTGTGATATTGTTTTATACTATTTACTGACAACTACTTTTTTTCATCTGCAAGGCTAAACATCTCAGACTCTGACATTTAATGAGGCCATCAGTTAATAGTTGGTATAATTACAGAATATAATCATCCTCCTGCAAAAATATGTAATGTTCATTTTACACTTTAGAAATACTTAAAATATCAACTTTTGCTATCAGATTGCAGTGATCCATCTACAATTCATCTGTTTCTCCCCCCAACCTGCTGAAATATATCAAATTCAGTCACTGAAAAACTTTGAGACAGGAATTTATCATCATGCTCTACTATAAAAAAATTCTGACATCCCATGACTTTTGAACTGGAAACTAAAAGAAGACACAACAGTCTCTCCATACTTTCACAAACAGTTATCCATGCACGGGCCTTCCTGTCATCGTAAACACAGTTTACCAGCACATACACCAAAACTTTAAGCGCTAACAGAGCTCTCTGCTACATCTGAAGGAGACGGTTCCTACCGCTTTGCTGCTGGGCGCAGCGTGTGCCATCCATTGCTCCATTGGATCTCACTGTGGAGGTGGATGTGACCGGCTTCTTGAGTGGGTCGGCAGCCCGTGTGTGTGTGTGTGTGTGAGAGAGAGAGTTTGTATGCCTATGTATAAGAGAGTGTCTGACTGCTATGAGTTTGCTCCTCTGTGTGTGGAGGCATAAAGAACATGTCTGCAGGAATGCCTCGTATGGAGCTGAGTCTGTGTCAGAAATATTGTATGAGGGTTGTGATGGGTGAGTGAGGAGTGTGTATCTCAGTCCTCGGCCAATCAAGTGTCCCCTACAGGACTGGACCACAGTCCGAAAAGCTTTGATAGTCACTTAAGTGTGTATTAATGTGTTCGCCCAACTGTGCAGTAAGGCATGATCCCGGTTTCTATAGCGCTCAGTGCTTTCTCAGACCTCCATGCTCCATGCTGAGCACTGACACAGACTTAGCTCTGTCTTGGCATCCTTTCTGCCACTCATCGGCCACCCTCATTACCTGGGTAAGTACAAGTACAGGCAACCTGTGCTCAGGTCTATATAAAAACATTCAGAAAGAAAAGTTTTCATCAATTTTTTAAATGATTGATGAAAAGGAGCAAATGTGCAAATGATGACTTTGAATAAAAAGCTTATTTTTTAAGGGCAGTCAGTGCTTTCTCATTCAAGGCATTTACATACAAAACAACAGGAGTTAGCATTAATGAGTCAGTGCGAGTGCAAGAGGCAAAAACCAGCATGTTCAGGAAAGCAGGAAAAAGGGGACAGTGCCAGGAGCCCTTTCCAAGGGAGAGAGGAAATCTGCTATGTTCTTGAGCAGAGAGTCAGATGTTTTATGGAACACTTAAATTATTCAGCCTTGTTTGCCTTGCAACATCTTCTTCTCTGCTCCTGTGAGGGAGCGCCTCAGTCTGTTTGCACACTACCTGGTGCAGTGCTGCCATCCTCAGGCCTAAGCTGGTAATGCTGGTGCTCTCACAATAACAGAACACTGGCAGAGGAGCTCTCAGGCTTTTACCACACGGATCAAAGAGAAAATAGGTTTTGAGTCAAACCACAAAGATTAGTGGTAGATCTAAGTATTATGCAGCGATCAGTGCAACCAGCTGGTGCAGACTTTTAGATTTGACAGGAAGGTCAGAGGTCAGGTGAAGGCAGGTCTTTAGGGGACTTATGAGACTAACATCAAACCAAAATCAACCTGCTGTTCTGATTTTGAGTTTATAACTTCTACAATTCCTCAGGATACAAGATTTCCCTTAAAAAATACCCGAAATCCCCTAATTACTGTTGCAAAAGGCAGTTTCAATGTTAAATGGATGTCAAACATATGCAGGGAAAATGTAGCTAACTATGTGTTTTTCCATTCTTCCCTTAATGGTCTAAAAATAGCATCTCAAAGCATTTGGAGGGACAGCTGGTGCTTTTTTCTCCATCTGCACTGTAACATAACTACAGTATGTAGCATGAATTAATGCACATACATGCATACACACACACATATGCGCACGCACATGCACGCACACACACACACACACCTACTCACACCCACTGAGGGTAACATTTTGACCTTGCCAGCTGCACCCTGCCTGCTGTGTAGCATGATTGCATTAGATTTACATTGTGTTGCATCATCAACTTTGGATTATTTTCTGTTTGTGTTTTCGTTCTTACTCGGAGAGAAATGTGAGCGGGATCTCTCCCTCTGTCAGTATGAAAGAGGAGATCATTCATATTCATCTCTGGTAATTCCTTGTAGACTACAGTCTTTCTGTGCTAGGACTGCAGCCCCAGCATAGATTAACTTAATCTTTTACTGCTTTTTGTTTATCTGATTCCCAGCAAGGGCTTCAAAATGTGAGAAAGACAAAAACACCAGGCTGACAACCCGAGGAAAAGGAACTCTCACTACTCTCATGTTAAAGGCTTTTGGATTTGGCGTCCTGAGCTGAGAATAAATTAACACTCCCTCTGTGGGTGTTGTAGTCCCAGTTTGTCTGTTTCTGTTTTGGTAGCTGGGCCGGCCACTCTTGCATGTGAATGCATGTGCCATCGACCCCAACCCCAAATAAGAGAGTGACACCACCCACCACAACCACTGTAGAAGTAAAACGACTATTTTACGAGTTTAGCTAAAAGAATTAGCTTTTTGTTAAAAACCATCAAACTTTTGCTTCTGCACCTACAGGATGTGTTACTTATTTTTATGTTGCGAGCAATGTAACTATTATTTCTCATTGCTGTAACAATTAAATAAGAGCCGAGACAAACATCCTCCTGCCTAGTGCAGTTACTCTGTCACTTTACATCGTTCACAAAAGGGTAGCTTTGTTCTGTTGTTCAACTCATGGTGTGTTCAGGGGCCTCCATGTCTGAGTTTCACAGCAGCTCTACTAAGAATGCCTTCATTTGATTGATTTAAGAAGCTCTTGCTAAAACAGACAACTCATCTGCCTTTAAATGTATGAAAGCATAATCACAATTTATTATATTGCACAGGCTGTCCAGTGTTCCTGTATGTTTTACACTTTACTGGATATTCTGTTGCATGAAAGCAATATGAGAGCAGAAACAGGAAGTGTTTTTGTAACTAGTTCTTAGCCATCTCAGACAGAACACCAGACAGTGACAGTCCACAGTGGGAGGCGGAAGCTTTTTTAAGAGCAATTAGTGTGAGGGAGGTGATGTTTTTGCAGCCTGTGAGAGAGGAAGAGAAGGGACTTCTGACTTTAAAGAGGAGAGGGGGAAAACACTGGCATCTGAGCGACTGAGGAAATAAAAGTGTAGCTTCACAACATGTCCCACACATTCTTACTCCTTGAGTTAATTATCAGGTGCTGGAACGCTGCCACGCCACCCTCCATCATCTACTCATCACACCTCAATCAATCTCAATAAGTTGGGTTGGTGCTACAGGCATCATCCTCCTTGGAGGACTTGTCAGATTACAGCGAGTGGAATGAGCTAAGTGAATTATACTAACTCACTTACACATCTGTCAAGCAGCACATACACACATTGATATTCATTGCATGTAGAGGCGACTACAAGAGCGCAGACATTTCCAGTGCTGAGCCTCAGAGATCAGCATGGTCTTAACAGCACTGAAGAGTAGTACTGAAAGAGGACACCCAGTCCGGTTCAGCTCAGACCGGCTCCACCAGCCATGCACTGCACAACACACTCATGACATGCACACGAACCGACCTGCGTGACTTTCTCTGTGACGTTGTGGGTTCTGTCGATGAGTTTGCAGGGGGCTATGATGTCCATCTCCCCGGAGGGCAGGGCGATGAGCGGGTCCGGTTTGAAATCCACAAAGTTGAGGGTGATCTGTGGGATTTTGGAAATGGTGCGGTACCGCATGAGGTCTGAGTCCGACGTTGAGTTCAAGATGTTGGACTTACTGTTTACTGCACCTGCAAACACACACATTCAGGTATGAGTGAATGGTAACAACATAAGGAGTTATCTTTCTCTCCTCCGACCACCGTCCTCACCGGTGCTGCTGCTGCCCAGCCGGATACTTGCTCTCCGGTTCTTTCGGTCCCAGTCGGGCCTCATGGCCTCGATCTCGTCTACGGAGGAGGCGCGCCGCATGCTGTGGAAGCTCTCACGCGAGCGGCTGTGTGACAGGGAGCAGTTGGAGCCCGAGCCGTCTGGGTTGAGGCTGAGGCGAAGGTGAGGTGCTACGCAGGGTGACGACTGTGTGAGGGGGCCTGCCAGCGGGACTCTGTGCGGAGGAGGAGGGGGGGGCACAGTACGGTCAGAGCTCAGTAAGATGCGCTGGTCCTCCTGGCGGTCTTCTGGCCAACTCCGTAGGGCTGACCTAGGAGACAAAAACGGATGTGATGGTTATAAATAGAACATTACAGGTTTGGGAGAGTCTGTCATTGAACTGGATACTTCAGGTTGAACTTATGTGATGACAAGTCTCTGCCCAAACTGTGAAATCCTTGAGATAAACAGAGTGCTGCTGCTTCTGGCTGTCTTTGACCTTTGACCTCATTATAGGAAGAAAAGGGACATGAGGATTTGGCTCAAGGAAGCATTCAGGATTAATTTGCTTCATATGAAAAAAAACATAAGTAATTTAGTAATAAGTAATAAGTAATAAGTAAATTGAGATCACTTTTAAATGAAGGCACGGACATTAACAGGACTGTTAAGAATTAATCAAAAGTGAAGGACATGTTTCACATGAACAGCATCTAAATAAGCTTCAGCTAGCCCATCTCCTAATGCCTCACAAGAAAAAAAGAAAAAAAAGTAAAAATTAATCCAGAAGGCCGACCTGCTTCCGCTGATTTGCTCCTGTTGGTCTGATGGTAAAGGGGGTAGGGGCAGGAACTCCCCCAGCCCCAGGGACTCGTGGCTGTGGTGGTCTGGGTGCAGCGGCAGGGGTGTGGCAGTGGGGATGTGACAAGCCTCTGCGTCGTCAAGAGATGCCTTACTGTTGGACAAGGAGCGCAGCAACGGGAGACGCAGCTTGAAGCCTCGTGGACGACCTGGAGGACAGGAAGAGGAATGTGAAGAGACTTGCAGAGGGGACGGAGTGACAGGTGGATTTGAAGTATCAAACTACTGCAGGAGGGGCAACTGTAGCAAGTCAAAGAAACATGAGAATCAAAGGGAGAAACAAGTTGAGATTGGATAGTGGAAGATATTCTGGATTGCGGAGGTCATGCTGGGAGAGAGGACGATTTAAACTGGATAATGTGAGTCTAATAGACCTTCAAAGTACAGCTTCAAAAACAATTTACCCCTGGAATCTGGGACAGTAACATTGATTAGATTTTGCCTAAAAAAAAAAATAAAATCTTGTTAAGAATCAGACTAAGTCCAAAATATTACCAGTGTCCTACTTTTGGGTTATCCCTCTGAAATATAAAGTGTGTGTTCATGTTCATTTACAAAAAAAGATACATTTTTGAAAACTTGATTCAATAAACGTGTCCAGGTTTTGCAGGACTAAAATCACTGAGCGGACATAATGACCACCTGGCCTTCCTGCACAATGAAATGAACAAACAATCACAGTGAATTAAAATGATGGTTTTCAATTCTTACTGACTGAACAAGTAAAATCCACTTCATTTATGGAAAAAGGACGGGAAGGCCGTTAGCAAAGGATTTTAGGGACATGCTAATTTAAAGAAATAATAATAATGTGTCAATCAAGAGAAGCTTCTAACCTTTATTATTAATGGTTTCTGCCTTCTACTTACCAAACATTTGTGCCAAGTGTTTTCTGAGCTTTTATTCAAAAAACAAATCTATCCAATGGTTCAGTGGTGAATGCAGGACAACAGGTATGAAGAAAAATAAAGGAAATCTGGAGTCCCAGGTAAGATGTGTGTCTCCTGTCATTGCTAAGTTGTTCAGACCTGACCTGAGCAGCACAGAACACAAACCACAGAACAAATGGAAGCTCATTCAATAGCTTACCGGTGACAAGCCAGGTGGGCAGGCGGTGGTTGAGCTCCTCTTTGCAGTCTCGGTAAGTCCCCTCAGTCATGACCTCAAAGTTGAGGATGAACATGATCACCACGCCATCCTCGTTCTTCACCGGCACCACGTCCACCATACACAGGAAGCAGTGACCTGCAGGGGAGGGAGAGGTGAAGCTCAGACAGGACTGACTGCATATGGTGGAAGCTTTTATCCAGTGCCAGAAGAGTGTGTGGGCTCAGAATCAGGATTAAAACTGCCAACTGTGCCATTTGAGGTTACAGCATATATGTTAAAAGCAGCAAACTCGTTTTTTCACATGCAACACACAAGTTAAATTGATGTTTAAATTCTAAAGTGAAATTCTAAATAATAAATCTGTGCAAGAAAACACTGCAATGTGCAACATGTATATATATATAAAAATATAAAGTCATTACCACTCATGTGCATATCACTGAATGTAAGCGTATGCACTAATCGCACAGGCCCACTTTCACACACAAACACACACACACTTTTTTCATTCTCTCTCCTTAATAAACGTGCATCTGTGCTTAATCAGCTCACACACTCTGTTGCATATGAGGCGAGGCACGTTCGCTAATCTGCTACATGAGTGCTAAAACAGCTAAGTAAGCGTGAAATTAGACTACACATGACAGTAAGTGGCAGGGAGTTTTCTACCAAGTTTATAGGGCTGAATACAGAGAGAGCAGGAGTCAAAATAAGCTGCTATTCTGGTCTTGACAGTATGAATTTGAACCCTCAAAGCATTTAAATTCACATGTACACACACACACACTGATACATGAAAAAGGCCCTGTCCTTTTGAGTTGAAACGCTCAAAAAAAATCCAACAGGAGAAGATGAAAACAAAATCAATACAACTACTGAGACATTTGAGAGCTCCTCAGAGTGGAAGAGTCCTGCATTATTAAATGGAAGAATATTGAAAATATCCTGGAAAATGTGTGCCTTTCAAGTTCTCTCTCAGCAGGAGCTATAACAGATGCTTACATTTTAAGCAAATGAATGCTGGGCCTCTGTCAGTGAAGTCAGTCACCTTCACACTGAACATTAGCTACAAGCAAACACCACAGACTATTCAGGTATTGAGGAAGTTTACTAACCTTGTAATAAACTGCAGCTGAGATGAAACACATCAGACACAACATGTAGAAAGCAAACATGCATATCCAGGTCTTATCAAAAGTAAACTTGAAAGGATTTCACCCACATAGAGGATGTATTCCTTTACAACACAAAAATAACCCGACAGAATTTACAGTGTCAATGACTCTATAGCAGGTGCTATATTTTTATTCTACACATCATTGAAATCTAATTTAATCTGTCCTCCTAGATTACACAACTAACTGTACACCATTGTCCTTATAAATAACATAATATAGCCAAAAGCATCCAGTTTGCAAAACGGCACACCAGACTCTTACAGTGCATCAGCTCTGAGTCAGTTTAAGAGAGCTTTTTAGTTTGTCACTGTAATCCTTGTGCAAATATTTCCTTTCCTCCAAGCATGGACGACTTGGCTGTTGCCTAAAGTGGCTTTTTCGATGTGAAACAGTATCTCTGACATCTCCCAGCATACCTGACTCTGTTTCGTCCCCGTCTCCTACCTGGGCAGCGATGGTCACTGACCGGTTCTACAAATAGCAGTTTTTGGCAGCGTGGAGCGTTTACAGCCAAACACGATATTCTCTGCAACCCGGTGCAAAATATGTCCACTGCATGCCTCCCTCACTCACCCACCCGCCTGTCATTCATCTCACATCATCATTGGAGAGTGGGCTCAAATCCGATTGGACAAAAGTATAATCCCAACACAGGAGGGGAAAAAAAAAAATGAAACACAGAGAAAACTGAAGGATTACACCATCTGGCCATATCAAGCAGCGCATGTGTGTTTGTGTGCCTGTGAGCTCGCATGCTTATGTGCTCATGTGTACAGTAGGTAAATGCTCAGTCTTATATTTCATTCATAAGCTATTGGGTCATGTCCATTCATGCCTGTTTTCATTAACAGCTGTGACTTTGCATTTGCAGCCTTTTTAAATGGCTGGAGGTGTTGCTGCATCACGCCTGAAGATGTGTCGCATATCCCCGCAGCAGCAACCTATCCAGACAGAGATTCTATCAAAAAGAAAAGAAACAGCGGCAGACATGTTTTGGGTAAAAAATGCCAATTTTGTCATCTTGTATCATACAGTTGAATAGTTTTAGTGACAAACATGAAAACGTATCAGATAAACTCTAAACACCCGTGGGGAGTGCTCCTCCCCTGGGTGCCTGGCAGACCATAAAGACCCAAAATAAAAAACTCAAGCCCACACTAGGATACTAGATGAACACTATTTATTTGTAAGTTACACTGAAAACACAAAGAGCAAACTGGACATTTTATCATGCAGTGTTTTTTAGATTTCGCTGCCTGTGTGCACCAAAACCCTTATTCTTTGGTCTAATAAAATATCTCATATCAATTTGTTAAACAGATTATGTCGGATTAATGAGTTGATGTCCTCACTGGTTCTAATTATTGTCACATAACCAAGACAGATTTTTAGTGCGAGTTCCTCTAGAGGGCTTTTGTTCTACATCCCCTGTTGCTAGGTGGATTATACTCCTCAAACCGGCCTGATATTTACATTGCATGAAAACACTCTATGTTATTACAATCTGTCAGCCCCAGACTTTTACTCAGCAGTTCCCCAAACTGTAAACAGTGAAAGCTGTGAGTGTGTCTGCTTTTGGTCAGACATAGGACACAGTGGTGTGTGGTGTGTGGATGACAGATGTGATTTTGCAGCTGGAAACACACACATGTGGGCACACACACACAATACATGTAGGATTAAATGTCAACACAAGAGGATTTAACTTCAGCTTATTGTTTTAAGTCTAATAAGTTATAGGTCAAAGTATTTATTGTCAATTCTGTGAATGAATCTAGAACTTTTTTTTATGTGTATGTGTGTGTGTGTGTGTGTGTGTGTGTGTGTGTGTTTGTTTTAAGTGCACATATAATATGAGATAATGGTCTGTGTATAAATGCAATGCATGTATACATCAGTGCATGCATGCATACATCAGCACACGCATGCGCACAAAATGTACAGTATGTACAGTGTCTCATTTTGTAGAATCATGCACGCTTAAGTGGGTTTATTTGAGTGTGTGTATGTGTTTGAGTGTCCCAATTTTAGCACGGTTGTGAAAAACAAGTGTTAAACTACATATTCCCGTCTCATCAGGCCTATTTGTTGTTGACCATCACACCGTCTCTGCCTACTGTAAAAGATTTCCTCTGAGAGAATCAGAAATGAGTGGAGCTCTGAGGTTAACAGGGCAAATGCCATTTTATCTAAATGCTGCCCCTGGATAGATTCCAATTCAGCGTGTAACAGCTGATAATCTGATTCAGTGTTGCTGATTTACAAAGCTCTAGGAGATTATCACAATACACTAAAACACATCCAAAAAAAGCTCAGAGTGCAAACTGCTCACGGCAGACCACGTTTGGTCCAGTGATCACACAACACAGGATTTTCAACCAAAACTACAAACAGATTACTGAACTTTAAGTTTAAAGGAACATTCAAATTAGAGAGGAGGTTGACAGCTATCTGATATCATTTGCCAGGCTGGATTATATGTGGAACTGGAATGGCAAATATAATGTTTGATTTTATTTTACTATGGAATATATCAGAATTCTGACTTTTCTTAAAATGAATGCTCATATAATTTTATTTTCCACCATATGTAGTCTATCTAAGAATATGTGTGTGTCAGATATTTCAGATGGCATTACAAAGATGGTCAAAGTTTTATCATTTAATTCCTCAAAAAGGATCAGGATCTATCTACAGTCCCAACAGATATGGTGACATAAACTGTGCTCTCATAAACCTCAAAAACATGTATGGATGAAATATTTGCCTTATTGCTCTAAGTTGTGTTGTGTTTAAGTACAAAATCAACTGTGAATTTACTAAGAGAAAGAGAGAGAAAGGAAGTTATGTATAAAATAAAGACATTGGAGAGCAAAAATAATTCAAAAAGAAATATTGAAGAAAGAAGATATCGAGCACAAATGATAAAATACTTATTTTGAGTTCAGTTAGCACTCCAGTCAGAACAGCTCCTCAGTCTACTTTCTCAGCATTAGGGAAAGTGACTGAAACTCCCAACTGACAGCAAAAGACATTGTCACCTTCTGGGAGGAGAAGGGAAGGATTATCTGTTCAGAAACATCTTTGCTCCAGTGCAGCAGGGAGACAGGAGATGATTGATGAGCATTAAGAAAAAGTTCGGATGCTCAGTTATCCGATTCGAATCTGAAGCTGAAGGATTCCTCAGATGAGACACTTCCTGAAAAAGTCAAGGAGATACACGGATAAGCAGGTGAACCCACATCTCATATTCACTCTGTCTCCCCTCTCTGCCACAGAGCGTCCTGCAGAGTGCTGGAATATAAATTAGTATCATAATCTTTGTTAGAGAACAAGTGGATTAAAGGAGAAAGACTAGCCTTCAGTCAACCAGCTCCACTCTTCTGTGCTGAGGTGAAGGGATCAGAGCTCAGAGAGTCAGAGGTAGTAAAGTAACCTCAACCCTAAAGCACAATGAGATTTCATACACATTTTTTAAATATTGTACACATGCAGTATAGAAATTATGATAACATTCCATTAAAATGGAATTTCCAATTTATTTATTCATTTGAATTTTTAACTTTTTCCAGATTTCTTATCATCATCTTGTCTCCTTTTTTAGGAAGGACTTTATTGTTTTAATCATCACTGTGTTTGATCACTTTTCTTTTTAAATACTGCTAAAAAAAGCTAAAACATTATACACAAGGACCAGCAATGAAGGAGCTATAGATTTAAAGGGAAAATGTTTAAATAGACATGTAGAGAAGTTTATTGTAATATACAGCAAGCACACTAATACTGCATCCGAATCACACTGTAAAAAATTAGATGTCTGAGGAAGTTGACAGCAGGCAGCAAACTCAGTTATTATGATATTATTATGACATGAAAACTGAGATGCTGGATTTCCATGTACAGTACTTTTACTGAATGCAAATCAGAAAATACAAAATCCAGGAAAATTTCATCCTATGACACAAATCCTGCATAAGCACCAAAATACTATTACATTACACCTACATCAGCTTGGGGATTTCCCCATCCAGCTTTACATCCACTCCTCCTAGTGGACAACAGTGATCCCTGCACACTTTTCAGTGGTCGAGGTGTTTATTGTCAACACACTATACATTGTGTAGTATATCTTATCTATACTTCACCATAACAGTGAAATCACACTGCAGTTGATCAGATGTTTTTATATTCTGTTTTTCCACTGAACTCTTAACTGCTCATATTGCAGGAATGCAATCACTTTTATTTGCACAGTTTATTTCAGACATAGGTTTACTTAATATATACACTAGACACTAGAATGTTATTCTGAGTGGAGATCAAACCAGTCATATATCACTTTTTACCAACATCAAAGTTAAAAGTAGTTTAATTCACAGTGAGAATCAACAACTCTTTAGTATCTAGAACAGAAATGGACAGTTAAACATGAGCAAAGCAACACAGAGCTTAAATGATTCTCAGATCCTATTACATTTCAAAGTGTTGACAAAGAGTGTCAACTGCAAGAAATGTGAATGATTTTAGTATTTTATTTTTATTTTATTTTTCTGTTTGTATTTTTGTTCAGATATCATGTCTGTGACCATTAGCTCAAGGTTAGCGTCCAGTGCAGACAAAGGGAAGGGGACGTGTCTGTGCTTCAGAGTGCTTCAGAGACGTAAGAGGAGGACGGTGTGAGCTGTTTCATCTCACCTGCTCTGTTCTGTATCATACACACACACACACACGCGCTCTGACAAAGTGACAGAGGGGAACAGAAGAGGCGGAGTGTCTCATTCACAGACAAACTCCCCCCGTTCCATGGCTCCTTGGTGGTAAAAAACAAAGACTAAAAACAACAAAGGAGGACAAGGTGCAGATCTTCACAGGCACAGATCCACTGCACCAGCCTAAACATTCTACAGGCTGGCAGAGGGCCAACTGGCAGAGCTTCTTACGTTACTGGCCACATACAAAGCCAAGAAAACCCTATTTAAATCCAAAACACTCCAGCCAAGCTGACAACCACACTTGGCTAATGAAGAAGCAGCATCATTCATCACGCAGAAAATATACTGTACATCGTGAAATTCATTTTTAATGACAACAGATAGGCATTATAAGCCCATGTGATGCCTCTCCAAATGATGACACTGACGATAATGATGACAGTGAAGGTAACGCCAAAAAATCATGAACAAAGACTGAGCAATCCTCTCTTTTTTAAAATACAAACATCTAGTTTAGCCATATACACTACAGACCCTGTGCTAAGCTGCATATAAAAGTCTGCAACAAATCATTCAATCAGTTTTCTAAATAACAAAATGATTTCATGGGGCAGAAAGTGTGTAACGGCGAGGCAAAAAACATGAGATTGGATAGCTATGCTGTAAATTAACTGTTTTTTTTACAAATTAATATTGTGTGTAATTTACACTTAAATTGTCGGAAACTTGGGCTACTCATATGTTGCCTTGGCCTTTGTCCACACTTTACAGAAGAATTACTGTGCAGAGCAGGATACTTGGCAGAGAAGGTGATGAAAATGGTACACTAAAAGCCTTAAATTTCCCTAAACGTCTGCCAGTTTCACTGATACTGCTTTATGGCCAGTACGCCAACGATTCTCCCTGGAAAAGAACATAAAAAAAAAGAAATGCCTTTAGACATGAAGTGTAATTACTCTGGTTTTATTATTCACATTAACAAACCCTGATCAACAAGGCCTCAGTCACGCTCAGAGAGGAATCCCTGCTGCATGCTAAGTGCTGTCCCATTACCTTGATAGCTTTCTGAAATCAACTGTTTTAGGACAGAAGAATACTGTGGGCACGCTTACCCAGAACGCACTAGGATTCTTAATTAGCTGGGTATTTATCACCAGGGATTCACAAACACCACCAAAACAATTTACCTTTTTTTAAAAAACAATTATTGCTGTATTGGTGACAGTAATTAGTTGAACTGTAACAGCCACTTGAGGACAGTACATTACAGTAAAACATGTTTTAATGGGAGTAAATGAATCATAAAACAAGTGGGCTATTGTGTAACCAGGAGCCGAGTCATTGGTGTGTCAACATGCATATTTTGCTTGATTTCAATAGTTTTTATACAGGCTGATTTAATCTTATCAAATCTCTCAGTCCCTTGAATAACATTGCTAGTCCTTTCCACTAGGTGGCAGGGCACAACAACTTTTTCATTGTAATCCTTTCAGGGTAATATACATAGTGGCAGATGCAGCTGCTCACACAGGCCTGCGTTTTATCACCAGAAGCCCAAACAGTGACTGGATTTGGATAAACGGCAGCACAGCACTGAACCTCATACAGGTGTGTGTTCCAGCAGGGCTGTACAGGTAGCTGGACAACAGGATGGAAAAATAAACTGGTGTGCTCGGGTTCGTGTTGGTGAGCACATGGCATTTGCCTCTGTGTGTGTGTGTGTTAATGTCATGGGGATGTAATTGTTGGCGTAACAACCCCCCCCCCCACCTCACATCCCTCTGATCTTGGCCACCAGCTGTCCTCTGATAAGTGATGTACCATTATTCCCATCTTTCAAAAGTGAAAACACACACACACATGCACACATTCTCACTGACACACACAAATCTACTCTTAGACGCCATGTGGCTGACCCCTGCACCTTTTCACTGGGTGGGGATGGGAAGCAGTGGAGGGACAAACTACTCCAGACAACAATTCATCAGTCACCACCTCATCTGTAATAGAGACAAATAGCCAACTGGTGAGCTGTGTGTTTATGTGGCAAAGTGGTGGCTGGATTGTAATAGATTGCCTTGGTTTGTGAGTCTGTACGTGTATGTGTGTATTCTTCCAACTCGAACGTGTCAGGTGTGCATGTGTGTCTGTGCAGGTATACGTTTCTCAGTTCCATATGATACACTGAATGCATGCCCCCCTATTGCGTAGGAAATAAGAAATAATGGCACGTTGCCGTGTTTATGATTGATGCAGCGGAGCAGATGGAAGCGGGGAGGTTGGGAAGTGACAAAGATTCAGACCAAACAGGGGGGATCCATTAAAACAGCTTTCCGTCCCGGAGGGCACCTGCTCCGGATAAAGGATGGAGTGTGCTGAGAGGAGTGGAGCCCTGGACTCCGGTCTGCAGTGTTTTTCCAGGCCAGCAAACCTTTAGCTGGATGACTGGATTGACCAAAACAGGTCCGAAACATCAGGGCATTTATTGATGTGAAATATCATACACATTATATTACTTGAAAGGTGACGGCAGTTGCTTCTTTGAGTGGTGATTTACTACAGTGTGTCTGACGTAAGCTGATGAGGACTTTGTTTAACCTCTTGTAGTCAACTTTCCTACCGTGTTTGAAAATCAGCAGCATCACAGCTTAAGGTCAAATAGACATTTGTCACTGGAAATGTTGAGTAATTCATTCTGATACCACAGCGTAATTGTTTTGCTGTTAATCTTCTACCAAGATAAATACCAAAAATAATTATGTTTAACAGGAAAAAGCCAGGATCAATCTAATATAATTATCTCTCTCTTTGTGAGTACAAAGTTAATCAGAAAAGCTAGTTTCCAAACAACAGCAACCTCTTCTTCAGCCTTCATTAAGTCTTCTCCTCCACATCCTCTCCTTCTGACTGGACGGAGAAATGAGAGTCTGAAGTAATGGAGGGAAGGAGAGATCAGGTGACTGGCATGGATGGAGGCCTTAAGTTAACCCTCATGCTTTATTAGCATGCTTCTACAACCAGGCAGGTGGAGAGATGACCTCCTCCCTTCTTGTTACACAAAAGGCAATGTTTTATAAGTGCAGGGAGCATTAGAGTGCATAAGTTTGAATGAATAAATAATTCATTCAGATGTGGATCAATCAGCTATGAACACTTTCTTATAAAGGACTGAAGCACTCAGTTAGTTTGTCAATGATCCCTAAATGGAAAAGTATATTACTTGGAATGGCATCAAACAAACAATCCACTTTCGACCACAAGGGCAGAGGTTCAGGTACTGAGTCTTGCTCACAGAAAGGTCAATAAAGTGGACACAGAGGCAAACCACTCATGTTTCAATTACATTACAGTTTCAATGGCCTCAGCTTGATCTCCCATATGTCTCTATTCTCTTTATCCAGGTTTTTTATTTACCCTGAGCATGGGATGACCAGACACAGACGAGAACACACAAAGAGAGGCAAAATGACTACAAAAGGGCATAAAATGAATAAAATAACCACTAATGCAAAATGAGCAGAGAGCTCTGGGTTCAGTCTGGGTTCAGTGTCTTGCTCCTGTGCAGACTGTAAGTCTGTGCCCAGAGGCCCATAGTTTCACTGTCTGTCCATGGTTGTTACCAGCTGCACTGTCTTTGCTGGGACATATAACAAAAGTACAGAACAAGACTGGTACATCAACTGGTCAGACATGTTGGCTGATTGTAAATATTACATATATGTTATTATTTGTTGATATATAAATACATTTTGACCATGTATAATAAGCAATGCTAGAACAGTCTTGCTGAAGTCGTGTCTGAGGTGATTTTAAAAAAAAAACTCCACCAGAGAGCACTGACACGCTAAAGTTTTCATCTTACATAAATGTTTAGTTCCTAAAAAATTTGACAATTTATGATTATTCATCGAGACTGAAGAAACAAATTTTGATTCTGAGATCAAGTGTTGCCTGGACTATAGAGTCGGTTTCATTTCATGGTCATTTTGGATGATGATTCAATTGTGGCACTTTATTTTGATGACTACATTAATTATTTAGTTTAACCTTTTCAAAATAAGTGCGTTGACGTATATGTTGATTTATAAGAAGTTGTTCTGACAGATAAGCTAATTTCTGACTTGAAAAAAATCTACCATTGAAATCTGCCTCAGAACGCGGTATCAATGAATTTGTAAAAAAGTCTAAAAATTATAATGAATTTCTAAAATGATGCATGAAGTGGAAACACCAAAATGCATCAAAGGGTGAAACGGTGCTTTCACAGGATGGTGTGTCAGCAGCTTTGGGCTTCTTTCTTGTATGTGACAATATGATAAGCCTTCTGTGAAGGATCAATGGCCGAGCTGTCTGTTCCAGTGACACTGAGTGACACCGCGCTGTCAAACACATACAGCATAGTTGGCTGGTCGTCTCGCTCGCCACACTCTGGTCATGTCACACACACTTTTATTAACAGATTAGCTGTCAGGAGGAGCTGAGGCACCAAAACTATTGCAAATGCAGTCTAGCATGTCTGTTGTGAAGCAACCAGATACCGACACACCACCTCTACACATGTGAATGCAGGTTTACATACAAATTACATGTCTGGACAGTTTCAAGGCATCAGCACTACCACACTATGAAACCAAAATATATGTATTTATAAGGTTATCCAGGTCAAACTGACATGGATTAATTCACTGCTTAATCCCATGTCTCTCTAACTGATTAACTTAAGAAACATGAAATATTTTCACTACATTTCCCTCTCACCTCTTCATTTTGCCACAGTCGAGCAATTTTTAGATTGTGACATCAAAATCATGTTATCACATGTTTAAAAGCACTCTGACTGCTTCTCAGATGTCCACTGGAATAAGAAAGTTCTCACATCATCAGGCCTGCCTGCAGGTTTGTGGGTTTCATTCTCTTCTGTTTCTTTATAATTGCATCACTGAGCTTGTGGGAAACGCTGCGGCTCTTCTGAAATCATTTTATATATTCATGCACATTCAAGCGGAGCAGGAATCATGAAGTTCAAACTGTCCATTTACACATTAATCAGTATATGGCTGCACACTGAGCTGACAATCAGAAAGACAAAGTTCTAAAAACTTGGTGAAGTTTTACATGCTAAGACATACAAAACACAATTAGAAAAGATCATTAACAAATGTCCAGGAACATTGTCTGGACAGGACTGTTAGAGTGTTTTCATTGGGTCGATTAAAGCTATGTACAGCTCCATCAGCCTGGAAAATGTAGAATCGATCATGAAAGGCTTGTTTGCAGGGGGATACTGCTGATACTATTCTCTCTGAGAAACTTTCCCGATCAGTGATACTTATTTCAGAAAAAGGGTCTGCAATTTTGTCTTCCCTTTTCAACAGGTATCATCGTGTTAGCAGATTGGGAGCATATATGTATGTACTGGCTGTAATGTGTTTACAGGAGAAAAAGAGGCACAGCATCTTGCATTAATTATTGAACACACAACCCTGAAAGTAAAGATTCTAGACTCAAGATGACTCAAGTTAAAAGCTGTCAGCTCCATAACATTCAACATTTATTTAAAGCTCCTATGTGCAGGGAGGAAAAAACAGAGAAAACCACTGTGGTTGACTGCAATGCACATCACTCGTCAGTCACTGTTGAACAGCAATAAAACTAGAAACCACAACATTTACATCCTGGTGTTGTTCTTTAAATATTTGCATCCTTTTCTGCACACCAGTCTCGTGATATCTATTCTACACAGTAACACCACAGATATTACACACATTAAACCTGAGTTATATGTATTTTTTCAGAATTTTATACTCTCCTGGATATCCAGCATGTTCTACAGTGTATAGTTGTTTTTGTATCTACAAAAAAGAACTATCGGTGAATGTTATTGTAGCATGTGTGACTATGTTTTGCCTACAGTGCTGCGTGCCTAATGTACCATAAGCCTGCTGAGAAATCCTCCTGGGTTTAAACACATATAGACCATAAAAAAACAAAACATTGGAAAAAAGTGGCCTTTTTTTTATTGTTTCTGGAGGAACTGAGGTGAGGAGCTTCACACAGCTTTCTTTGTTGGCTTGGTCACCTGAATCACTGGGACAAAACCCCAAACATTTCTAAACAGGAACATGGTTATTGCTTCTTTGTTTACCAGCTATATATCTGTGTAGATTCTCATTCATCCAGGTCATGTTTATCTGAAGAGTCAAAAAAGCAAGTCAACTGGACTGTGTTAG
>JAQNCA010000016.1:2713029-2726721 GCA_029783725.1 Acanthurus tractus
TGTGATTTAGTGTCAACTAACAGTGAGGTGACAAACTATATATATATATATATATATATAACATATATTACCAATACCACATTGATTTAAATGCTGTGATTTGGCCTATGATGCTGCTGTGTTAAAGTGGCTAGCCAAACAGGTTTCTATGGCATCAACAGCAACATCAGTGTCCTTGACATCAGTGTCTCTTCAATGAGAAAACATTTTTTTCCTGATGATGCCTTCCAACTGCAGCTGAATGCTGAGGTTCTCCCGGACCACCACCAGAGGAGCTTACTCTGCCATCATGCAGAAATGTATTTTTTGGCTTTATCTTCAATATCTGACCTTTTTCTTTTCAAACCTCAGCAACAGAGTTGCAGAGTGGAGCCAGCTGCCGTAAAAGAGGTGATGCAGAATGTGAAAGAACAAGGAGAAGGGCGAGCAGAGGGAGAAAAAAATAGATTGAAAAGGATAGGTCAGAGAGCAGGTGAGAGGGATTAAAGGGAAGAATTGAGTTGAAGAGGGGACAGCTATTTCAAGCTTTTGAAGAGAATGACATGGGTGACCTTTTATTGGTGTTTTTTAGGCCAGGGGGACCTTTAGGTTAGCAAATACCTCCTTTACACAAAGAGAAATGGTTTTACAAGAGTCATTTGTTTTGATCAGAGGTTGTGCATCTATATCTGGAAGGACCCACGTGATGCAGAGTCTGAAATCCTATGATATTTTTGTTTTGCGATATTTTAAAAGGCTCTGGAGTAACAGTAGACAGGACTTTCAGAATCATTCAAGAAAAAATTCTAGTAGCACAGACAAAATTGTAAATGTATCATGAGATCTCTGGGGAAAAAATGTTGCATTATTAAAATGATTAACTCGATAAATAATAAAAAGGTCAAATTAGCTTTGGTCGTTCTCTTGATGAATATAGCAGAAGTTACATTTAATTTGGTCCCCCTCTGTGTTGGCTCACTCTACTTTTAAAATTTACACAGTGACTGCATATAAGTTAAATTGTGAATTGAACTTGTGAATTGAATCAGCAGCATTTCTCGTGTATAAATCTTTAGTTGAAATGCATGCTGAATGAAGTGCAGTCATGCTGCTGCAGTGTAAAAATCAAGATGCTGTGTAACTGATTTTCTCGCAGGAGTAACATGGAATGACTCTGTTATACAAGTTTACTTTCCGGAGCAGTGCTGAGAGAACTGATGAGAATAATGATTAAAGGAGTTCAAAAGAGCGACCTGCAATGATTCACAGATATAATTATATTGCTCAGTAGTCCAGTGAAGAGGTGGGAGAGATGAAAAGAGAAGAAGAGAAGAAGAAGAGGGGAAAGACAAAAAGAGAGGTGCAGTCAGACATCACAGCTGAACCGTTTTTTGATTACATCTTTTCAGTGGCTTTGATGTGACTGATGTACTACTCCGGGTTAGCTGTTGGTGCTTCCCTCTGCTCCAAACGGAACATGTCTCACTTGATGGCAATGTTTCCAAGACAAAAATTATTTCAATGCCCTTTTCAACTCTGTCCTAAAATAGAAAGATGCATCTGGATTACATCGTCACTGGCAAAACAGAGAGGGAAGTTTGTCTTGTACATGTTTATTTTCAAACACATAAACTCCCTCACTTCACGTTATCTCACTAGCATTAATTACAGAGCTGGCAAGCGACTGTCACACTGTGAGCTCCAGAGAAACAGGAGAGACACTTACGCCCTGTACGTTGTTCATACTGTGCTTTTTTTCTCCTTTTTGTTTCTGTTTGATCCGGTGAGAAACTTTTTAATGAGATAATGAACTTGACATATTGGTCGGGTTTAATATTATTAAGCACCATTTAAAAGTTTTATGGTGACAAATATGGGCTCCCTCACCGCTGGACAGCAGTGAGTCATCACTGGAGGTGTCTGATCACCAGATGAAAGCAGTGACTTCCCCTCACACACACACACACACACACACACGCAGAGACAAGCAGTGTTTGGAATTTATCATCACCTGAAAGCAGCAATACCATTAACAGTCCTGTGAGGACAGAAGAACGCAAAGAAATAAACTAAACGAAACCTTTTTAAACCCACATCTCCACAACTTGATTCCAATAGCTGTCATTGCTGTGACGAGGCTGCAGAAAGACAGAGGCCAAACAAGTTGGGCTAAAATTACATGAAAAATTGTTTTGACTTAACTTGATTTATTGTAATGTTTAATACCAGATTAATACTAAAAAAGAGTAAAATATCAGCAGTTTTCCTGGCCAAAGCAATAATTATGGCAGTTTCCATATTTGGTAGTAGGCTCTCCAGACTTATTTGGCTAAAAGTTAATAAAAAAAGATAATCAGTTTGTCTTAATGTAGAAAAAGGGTTGAAAGAACATTGAATATCAGACTAAGACTTATTTTATAAAACAAGCCAGCAACAGGGCACCAGAAGCTGTGACTGTGGCACAAAATTTGAGCTCAGCAGTTTTGCAGGGATAATGGACGGTTCTGCCAGTTCAATCACATCTCAGCAGAGATGTGACAGTACAAACACAGCACACAATGAAACACACTGGAGTACACACACATCCAGTGAAATGAGCACACACATAGTGAAAGTCTCGCTCTAACTCATGCTTTGGCTGCCAAGCCACTGTTGGTTCAAAAAATTCAATACAACACATTTTTGTCCCTAGCCATGGTAATAACCATGGCCTCACTGTCAAAAACAAATCGCAAATATTCACAAAAATCCAATATCTTTGCTTTTATGACATTCACTTTGATGAAAGCGGCAGATAACTCATCTTAATACCTTTGGTGAACACTGTGCAGTCAAGGCCAGTGTGATGTACACCGTGAAAGTGAACTTTATTCATAGCACTGAAGCACTAAGAGTATTTGATTTCTCCACAACTCTCATTTTAGCAAGTTGGACTACAATTGTAATGGGTTGACTTGTGAGGTGAAACAAGCTGCACATGTCAGCAATCAAATCAACAACAGGGACAACATGGAACATTAATGAAGGTCTTCAGAGCCATACAATCTATAGTTCAACTCAAGTTACCAGGTGTTTACTTTTTATAGGTAAACACCAGGTAACGTATGTTGAACACTGATGATACGATCATTTTTCATCTTACTTTGCACTTTGACAGTTTAATTAAAAGCTTTTTTTATCCAAACAAAGGCAGCACATGCCACCTCCACACATGTATGGCGGTGCATGAACTGGCAGGTGGTTATGGGCAAACAACAGGTGTTTGATGTTTGAAAAAAAGCTGCAGGCAGCATTGCACATTTATTGCAGAGCGCCGTATTAGATATGTAGCATGAGAGGAAAATGAATAAGTAACCCCCCCCCCATTCAATTGTGCCTCTTTCTCATCTAGAAAGAGTTATAGTGTCTTGTTAGCACTAATGAGCTCATGGCTGGCTGCTCTCAGGATCTTAATGATGATAGGGGTGGAGCTTTGTGACCTGACCAGACTGTTTTCCGTAGCTTCTTCACTCGACTGTACCCAAATGCAGGCAGCCAGGAATTATCTAGCACCACTCAATTTCCTCTCAAAGGAGCATTATCTCCACTCATTTATCTACCGGAGAGGACAGTCCAACGGCCCGTAGTGGTCATAAAATCCTACCGCTGTTACTGTGTGTTTTCAACAAATTCAACCTAGGCCCCGACCTTTGTGAGCCCTTGAAAAGACATCAGTATTTTGAAGCTCAGTGGGGTCATCATTAATCTGCTGAAGAGACGGAGATTGTGATGCCAGTGGGAGGGCATCCATCTAATGCCGCAATGGAAAGGGGCTTGATCCCTGACAAAATAAGAGGCCATTAGGAGGGCTTGACGTCTTCATGAAGCTCGGGCCCATAGCAATTAAACAGTTATTACAATGTCAATGATTGTGCTACAGGCTATCACACTCACACTGTCCCTGGATATATGCAGAGGCAGCTATTTGATTGGAGCAATTAGAGGCTGATGGAAACGCAAAGATGAAGAGCGCCTGAACTCCTGCTCCTCTGTCCCGTTTTTATTCGGCTCAGCCCCCCCCCCCTCCCCTCTCCAGGGCCCAGCCATCAGTTTCGCTCTTTATCCCGTTTAGCATCTCCTCTCTCACACACAAACCCCTGATCCCCGTCTCGTTCTCTCTCTGCCTCTCTGCATTCCTGCCTCTCTCAAGCTTGGTCATTTCAGACAGTTTCAAAGTGATATTACATCTGCCTCGCCTGTAACGATCTGACAATTCACTGCTTTACGCTGTAAGTCCACTCCATCTCTCACATCTGTACACCTCCTATAATGTTCCGAGTCACACACATCCTGGCTTTTGACATATACTGTGTTATGTCAGACAGGTAAGTTTTCAGTGAGGGAGGGGCTGCAGCTCAGTCAGGCTGTGATGCGTTTATAGTTCCTGTCCTGACGCTTGGCCTTGGCTGTCCTCTGACCTCTGAGGCCTCGGTTACTCAATTAAAAAAGACGGGAGCTCATCAGCGTGCTTGACTGGGCTGGTCCCATTCTGTCAGTCGCCTTGTCTCCTATTGGAAACCCGATACATAGGGGTGGATAGGGTGACAACTTTGTGAGTTGCAACCCCCCCATTCCACCCTTTCTCCGCCTTCTCCATCCTTATTACTTCACGACTTTGTTGTACATTTTCTGACAAGTTAATTCTTCAGTCCATTTCACAACTGTACAGTTTTGTTTTGCTTCCTCTTTAATCTCTGACTCGTCTTTTCTCTCGACTTCTATAAGATCCCCTCAGTCATTTTTGTATACCTCTGCTAGTTTTCCATTTTCGTTTTAGTGTTTTCTTCCACTTAATTCAAAAACACTTTTTTCTTTATCCCTCCTTTTCTACTACCAACCCATAAACTTCTTTTTTTCACTTGGCTGACAAACGGTGGCAGTCAAGGTTAAGTTTTTTGTCTTTTTGTGCCTTTTTGCTTAGTTTGTTCTGTCAAACTCTGATGCTTCTGCTGTAAAAGAACAACTGACAAGAAAACTTTTCAGATTAACTGTGTGTTTCTCCACATTAAGACATTACCAAATGCCTGGTTGCAAAGGAGACAGAACAGAAATAGCTGCCTAGTCTCAGCTTTCTGCTTTCTGACAAGCACCTTTACAATGTCAAATGAAGCCTTTCTTTCAGGTGACTCAGGGTACTTGGAAGCAATTAAAGAGCCTTTTGAAACAGCTGAGGTGCTGCTTAATGTCTGATGAAGCTTTGTGAGACTTTATGTAAGATACAGAGAGGTCAGGCACAATCATACGTGTGACATGCTGGAGGTAGAGAAGCAGTCTGACTCACTGGGCCATTTTTCAGCTGGTATTCACATCCTCTCCCACCACCTTTGGGTGCTGTCTGGCAGGGGCACCATCATTAAATCTTGTAATAACATGTCAAATCCAGTGAACCTGCAGTGCCATGAATGGGTCCCTGTAGGGTTTGGTAATGCTACTCAATTTGTCAAATTTTATTCAGCACTGTACAGTATTGAAACTTCTTTAGTCAAACAATACCTGCATGGAATCCTTTTTTGTACTCTGATTTACGCAAACATGACTATTTGGGTGGTTTTCCTTGAAGCCAATCAGCACAAGCATCCTTCAGTTTAATGTGCTGTGTGATTGGCTGACTGTCACAGCAGCTACAAACTGTACAGTCTGTGGTGAAAAGCTGGGATTCATGTACCATAACAAAGCGGCTCATCAAGCCTGGAGAAAAAATTCAAAGGGAACAGCTGCACCTTGTTTGCAAGGCCCATGGCTTTGTCCATGCCAGCAGAGCAACTGTCAGCTACGTCAGGTAAGATGAATGTTTGGAAGGTACAAGTCCTCATTTTAATCCATGCTTGGATTTTACTGAACAAAATATGCTTCAGGCAGTCTAAAAAGTTTTTCTGTTAAGTTTTAAAATTCTTTATGAATTCTCACCCAACTCTACCTTAATAATTTGAACATTTTTATAATGCATTTGTTTAAAATCATGTGGGTATGAGTGGTGGTGTTTAATTCAACTGAATGTTTCTTATAATGTAAAAGGCATCAAAATGAAGTACAAAAAAGTTTTTTAAAGAAGAAGCTCGTTGTTATCTCTAAAACTTTTAAGGTCCCTCGATTTTTAGTGGTATTATATTTTTTAAGCATTTCTCTGCTCTCATAATCCTAATTTTTGTAGCATATTTTGGTTTCATTTTGTTTTTACAGATTATGACATATGTGGCTTACAAACTTTGTAGAGACATTTAAATCTCTTCCCGTCTTTGTTTCATGTATTACCACTTCACAACAATGAAAAAGACAGAAAGAAAGAAAAAACTAGATATTCATTGTGTTTGATAATTTTTTTGCTTTTCTCTGTCCTGCGTCTTTACGGTGTGTAACAGGAGAGAGGTTATGATGTATGTGAATGTCCTGCTGTAAGTGATCCTGCCTGTGTATGCAGGGGAACAGTGGTCCTGTATGTGGGCCAGCGGAGATCATAGGTCAGCCTGCCAGCATGAAAATTGCACTGATAATGGAGATTCCAATTTCAAAGCGGCAACTTGACCCTCTTGTCTCTGCCTATCAGGGTCAGGGTACTTTAAGACTAGCTCATCTTGCGGCCCTCGCTCCTCATTGAGTGACAAGCTCAGAAGGGTGTGCATTCGCCATGTGTGTCAGCATTAGCCGAATGAACGATCTCCGTGTCATCATCCCTCACCGCCGTAAGCAAGCTGGCACCGCCAACTTGGTGCTCACTTGATGAAGGCCTCGGTTGGCACCTGTCAGTCAGCGGGCGGCCAAGTGTGGCGCCCTCCATTAGCCTGGCTGACAGCCCCGGACCAAGGGCATCACTCACTCCCTCGCTTCATCAGCTTTACACCACCCTGCCAGCACCTGCCTTTCAGCGGTGCGTGCACCACCACATGAATGCAAAAACACACACATCCCAGCCCAGGGACGTTCACCTTGGACCCTGCCAGAAAGTAGTGACCTGGAGTCGCAGCTAGGGCAAGGCATCACCTTCACAACTTAGACCGGCTCTGACATCTGCTCCCTCCTGTCACTCTGTCCTTCTCTTACACCCCCCCCCACACCCCTTTCTTTAGTCCTCCCTCTTTTTCTTCCAGGACATCTTTTAAGTCCATCCCTCCTTCCATTTCTTCCTCCACACTCCCTCTGTCTTATCCACTGAGGTCCATGGTTAATTCATGTAGCACTTGGCTTTGGGACTGACTGACTGATTCAACTTGGCCAGGCTTCAAGGTTGAACAGGGCACACATTTATCCTTCAACCTCCTGGATGCTCAAAGCTGGCCAAAGACTTCAGGGTTCCTCTTCAACCTCAATCAGTCCTAACCAATACAACCCCTTTCCTTTCTGTATTCCTAAAAGCATTTTTTAAAGACAGTCTTTATGGCTGAGGCTTATAAGGAATTAAAGATAAAAAGATCCTTGATCTTCAGTTTAAAATATTGTCGGTGCCCTAATTACATTAAACTACGGTTCCTGAGCAGCAGCAAAGCTGTGCCCCTGTTTGCATTATCCCTCCTGTATCCAAGTTGCTCAGAGGCACAGAGGTAATCTCAGATCAATATTCACCTTTTCAAAATTCACAGCAGCGCTCAGCAGAGGACGGATATCTCAGTGCTGCCACAACTCCAATCCCAGCTCTCTCAGAGAAATCAATACAAGCCAGTAAACACCTCTGATCCTGATGCAGGATCTCAACACATGCTGAGGTTCCCCAAATGACTCAGAGTTAAATGTTTTTATCTGGGCACCTCCGAGCAGTGTCACAAGCTCGAAGGTACATTTATGAGAAGAGAAGAGTGACTGTTGTAAATCCCCCCAAAAATCTAAACCAAAGTGTTTCGTCAGCTGCGCTTAAAAAAAGCGTTTAAAGGAATGAATAAATTAAAAAAGCAATTAGTGAAATTAAAATGTATATGGGTTAGGTTATCAATTCATTCTGAGTTCAGCTCAAAGGTACCATTAAGTGAAACAAAGCAATTCATCAAAATCTCATAATCAATGAAAAAAGTGAGGTGGATCAAAGAATGGAACAAACCTTGGCACAGCTTTGTTCCTGCTTTACTGAAGCTTCTGATAAAGAAATGTAGTTTTATTTAGAAAAAGTCATTCCGACCGCAGAAATCATTCACTTAAAACCTAGAATTCAAAAGTGTCTACTGCAGTGACAAAAGTTTTCTCATTAGCTTATACTAGTGGTTGAAGTGTGTTTTTAAGAGTGTGTGTGTGTATGCGTGCGTGTGTGTGAGGCCTGTCCTTCTGTCTGATCAATGGGAACATGTGTTAATGAGTGTTTACTCCATGGCTGACTGGACCATCAGGATCCAGTGCTAACCTCCTATGTCTGCTGCAATCACTGACGTAATAAATCCTGCTGACCTGCCACGCACACACACACACACACACACACACACACACACACACACACACACACACACACACACACACACACACACACACGCACACACATGCACTCACAGAGCTTTTTATATCCTATCAACACTCTAAGATACATAAACACACACTTTGGATGACCAATTAACACTGAAAACATTAGAAGCTTTTTTTTGTTATTCATAGTGATTAAACATCTGATCAGATTATGAGACTTGGTCGGCTACCAGGGGCCCTCATTAGTCACTGACACACATACACACTCACACACACCACCCACACACACTTGTGCATTTTGATTTTTTAATGGTTTGTACAAGTTTTTTAAGTGTAGAACAATTTTCATAGTGTTACTGAAATAGGAAATTTTGTTTAGTAATATTTACATAAAAACTTCCCCCTGTCTGTGTGTATGTGTGTGTGTGCACACGTCCTCATTTCTTTTGATATTTCTCTGCAGTGTAGCGCTGTGCCAGTGTTTGTTTCTGGTGACAGAGATAAAAAGATGAGGATAAAGATAACAAAGATGAAGATAGGAGAGAGATAACAGAACAAAGTGTAAAAGAAATGTCTTTGTGGGGGGGGGGGAGTATGCACACATACTCTCAGAGAGGAGACTGATTCACATGTAGGTTTGTAGACTCAACATGTGGGTTGAAGCAGAGCGGGACATACCAAAGTGTAGAAAACCAACTCTTGTGTGTGTGAAATTATTAGCAGCAGAGCAAATGAAAGGAGACAAGTATTCACTGGGCTTTTTTCACACTTTTTCGCTGGTTTCCTATATTTACCAGCTGTCTATCTAAAAGGTTATCGTTGGCCATTACCATTCAGCCCCGCAGGGGTCTGACCATCGATACCCAACGGCACAGTGTAAATGTCAAAATATGGATGGCTGAGTGGCTGTTCTGGCCATCAAAATGAGGAGCTACTCTAACATGCCTGCCAGAGGAAACGTCTGGATGCAGAGTTTGTGTTACAATCTTTGCATAGATAAATATGTACAACAGGAAAAATTGCACTGTGACAAAGTTCAGAGGTCAAACTTTTGTTTATCTGTCTCAAAACAACATTCTATGTCCCGGATGCAAGGCTTTTTGTTGCTCAAGACTTGATTTTGTAATAAGATATTTATTAATGGTCAAGGATTTTTTTGCGTTTTCATTCAATGTGAGCAAAAAGATTAAATCTGAAGGAGGACACAACAATGGGCCAATAATGCACATGGGTGTTGCCATGCTCAAAGTGCATCTATTAAGCAGGAAAAACAGGGTTTTGGGTCTAATCAAAGCAGAAGGCCTGGACTTTGAAAGGAGGAAATTTCCCAAGAGAGACTGCGCTGGTTGAATCCAATTACCCTCTGGATTAACAGCCGTCCACGCAAATTATAATTCAAGGAGACAGTGATGTGATTAGAAAGAGCTTATCCTCTCTCATATGGCAGTTTAAGCAAGACAATCAACAACAAGTAAGGACAGAAGTGCTTCATGTTGACATTATAAACTGTTTGTCAAGCTTTTAACTACGCATTTTTATTGGCGCCCTTTAGCTCCAATAAAAAGATAACAGCAGACACTGACTCTGAATATGTGAAACAGTCAACGGATGGGAAATAAAAACAGTATCAGTTCAGTCTTATTTTTAATAACAATGCCGTTTGAGTCTGGAAAATGGAATATGCACTGCTAATTGAGAGGGATTGGTTTGACTCTTGAAAATGAGGCCTGTACAGTGAGTTTATAGGATGGTCAGGGTGAAAATTCAATTCTGATTGGCTGCAGAATCTCCATAAAGTCCTGAAATATGACACAGTTAGAGTTTGGGTTCGAGGAAATACTTTTAATGAATAGATATTAACCCTATGCAGTGTTATTGAGTTGAATGCTAGCATTATGTTAGCTTTCTGAAGTACAAATAAATGAGCTCAGGGGACTACTTAATATTTCCCTTTGCCAACACATATATTAGATCAGCCCTAATTGAACATTGTTGGAATTACATTAGAACTGAATAGGATGGCAATGACTTTTTTAGATATTAGTCAAACCTGCAGGTATTACTCGGGAAACAGAGTCGCAACTTGTGAAAAACTAAAGATTTGAATTGTAAAATACATGACATATAAATTAATGACCTATTTTTTTATATTATTGGGCATGTGACCACGCAATTAGCAGGATGATGAAATGTCCATAATATGTAATTATTCCTTAAAAGACAACAATAAGAAATTTCACAGCTTTCAATGGCAATTGACGTTTTTAAAATCCAGCTAGCGTTCATCCAACAAGATATAGCTTTTTCCTGTAGCCAGACGGAAGAGTGACCGCAGTGAGAGGTCAAAGTAGCTGCAAGCACTAATAAGGAGAAACACCCTTTCACTGTTTCAGTTGGTTTCCACCTTCTACATAAAACTGGCAGTTGACATTAAGACAAAGAAACAATAAATAAGCGTCACATAGAATATTACCTTCTGTGCATCCAGCCTTTGTTTGTGAGGCAATATCCTCTGCCAACATTACAGGCTTCATATTATGTGTGAAGAGAAAACAAACAACATGAAAACATAAGCACTGTGTGTGAATGTATAGGTCGCAAGTTGACTAATTACTAGTGTAATGTATGTCAACACACAGTGCACCTTTGCCCGGTGCAAAATGGAGCCTTTTAAGCTGAGGGAGTGACTTCACAGACCAACCACGGTTCATGGTTATAATGTTATCTACTGTAATGTTTCAGTGTTAATTTTTTGGCATTATATCACATTTTACTGTCTTAATTAAACACTAATTTATAAAGACTAAGTTAACAACAGAGGAGTCACAGTGTGGTCACAGTGCTCCGGTTTGCAGCTTAATGAAGCACTCTTCTGGTCAAAGCCCTGATCTGTCCACAGCACATGCTAGAATGAAGAGCCCTCAAAATGAGTCCTCTACATAGCTCTATGCCTTTCTTTCTCCATTTCCCTCTCTCTCTCTCTCACTCACAGTGACCCGTGCACACGCACACACACACACACAGGTCTCACAAAGAACTTGCAACTCCACTTTCCAGCTTGTCTGTGTGCTCTCTCTCTCTCCCCTTTTCCCCCTAGTCAGTGTGCCCAGGCACTTATGCAAATAAATCACACTCTGCTAATTACTATGCAATTTATTTACAACAAAGCAAGATAGTGTGAAATACTGTCATTTGCATAATAATGACAAAGGGGGTCTCAGAAGAGTTGGCTTTAAAGAGCTTGTCGAGGGGGAAAGACGCTGAATGGAAGGAGGAACAGGTCAGAACAAATACACTCACACAGTGTGGCTACATGCTTAGTTCAACATCAGCTGAAATATATTAAAACCACTGAGATCGTCTGTGTCTCAGCCTCTATTAGTGAGCTGAACTAACCTCATCACTTGTTACCTTCATGTTTGATGCACTGACCTGCTGCCACAACAAGCCTTACCTTTGATATTTATCAAGCAGCCTGAAATGTTCAGCTGTCTCGAACATTAAGACTCATTCAATAAGTTGTTTGCTTTCTTTCTAGTTATTAAATCTTTTGTGACTAATCTGAGCTCTCAGGTTAAATCATTTAAATAAGATCACTTAGGAGGACAACTCATCTTGTAAATTGTTTTTGTTATTTTTTAAATGTGTTTTCTTACCCAGGGTTAGATAAAAAGTCCAATCTCTTTGCAAAAAATACAAAGATTTTATTGGCCTTTATTTTTTATGCTATTAATATTATCAATGATATAACAATGGCTCTTTTATAGTGATTTTTTTTTTTAGTATTTGAATTGTGTAAAATCTCATTACATTGTAGAGCTCGACACAGTGCTCTGATAGGTCGTGTCTCTGATGTTGACAAATGACCCATCTGCAAAAATCCCCTCCTCTTCATGCACACTCAAAACATGACCATGAATCATGCATCAGCTCATTTGTTTTCCTAACACAACAATCTATCAATCTCAGAGACCAAACTCTTCATAAGTTATTAGCAAGTATGTAAGCAGCCTAGTTTAGTCTAGGATGTTATTTAATAAGTGCACCAGCATACACACACGCACACAACCACCACAAACAATATGATTCTGTGTAAAACTCTGAACACTGACAAAACCTTGCCAAACTCCAAAGCTGTCAAAATGAATTGATACTTTTCATTAGCATAAAAAAGTAAAGAACATTTGGAGGCCCAAAAATGGTTTTGAGATATTAAAACTCCAACTTATTTATCAACAGCTATACTTTATAAAAAAAACAAGTACAGGATCTGTATCTTTGTCTAGCACATGGTCTTTATTTACAGTTGGTAAAGTTTACCGTGGAAAGTGTCCAAAAAAGAGATAATGTCTGGGAAACTGCAAACAGTCACTGAGCCAGATGCTAGCAGCCAGTAAAAAGCAGCAGTGCTAATTAAGCAACAATATTATGAAGAGCAGACGCTGCCTTGCGTTTAACACTGGAGATATTCCTGAAAGCACAGAGAAATAAATAAGCCACAATTTGACAAGTTTCTGCGGCTGAAGATAGAAGGCGGCTGGGCACCTCTTGTTTGTCATATGGAGGAAGATACTTCAATAGCTGTCGTGTTTGGGATAATTAGATTGGAGGCCTCAAGTGACTCAGGGCCTGACTTTCAGTGAGCCAGCAAGACATCGTGGTCGATGCCATGAACAATTAAAGCGTTCTCCATGACAAGACTGGTCGTTTTTTCCCCTTTTCTTGTGTCTTCTTCAGCTCTCAGTGACATTTGGAAAAAAAAGATAAATAATGAGCGATGAAATGAGAATATATTCACATTTTCCTTTTGTTTCACTCTGTCAGCCCTGTTTAAAAGATTCAACAGATACAAGGTGCAGTCTTAGAAATTACAAGATTCATTCTGTTGCCTGAGTCTTGTGTGTTAGCGTCCACATAGCAGATGCAAATTATTACTGTACAGGTTTCCATTAGGTTTGGATTTTTTCTTGCACATTTATTTAAGCAGTTTTCTGACATTTCAGAAGGATGCTGTCCCCTTTTTTCCCCCTTTTGTTGTGGTATGTTTAGCTTCGAGACACCCAATAACTCTGGCTCTTAATCTACGTCCCCTTTTCTCCACATCTCTACTCTTCCCTCACCGTTTTTCACTCTTGATCTCTGCCTGCCTTCCACTTCTCTCCCAAACTGTCCATTTATATCTCTTTCATTTCTCACTCCACTCTGTTGCACCTCTCCTATGCCGGGGGGGGGGGGGGGGGGGGGGGGGGGGGGGGGGGGGGGGGGGGGGGGGGGGGGGGGGGGGGGGGGGGGGGG
>JAQNCA010000016.1:2741033-2768611 GCA_029783725.1 Acanthurus tractus
GTGTGTGTGTGTGTGTGTGTGTGTGTGTGTGTGTGTGTGTGTGTGTGTGTGTGTGTGTGTGTGTGTGTGTGTACTAGTGGATGCACATGGCCATGTGTGTGTCTTATTTAAGGTCCAGGGGATTACAGAGTTGCTACTGTACTTTGGATTAATGTCTTCCATGTCTCCAAGACAACACATCGGGCACCTGCCATCCAAATACTGCCAGCTGCTGGAAACACACATCTGCCACAAGGAGAAAGAAAGAGCACAATCCCTTTGCCCACCACAGTCCCTTCTTCATACAGAGGCAGCCATTTCCAAAGATCAAAGTGTGGCCAATTTCCCGCACACAGCACTGTTCTGATATATTATGCATACAGCCCAGAGGCCTTTATAGAAATAGGTAAGAACCCTGTCCAGCTGTCGCTGCAAGATGTTGAACTGTGACACCTTCTGCGTGGCCATTCGGCTGACTTTGATATTCATTTGAATTCAGTCCCATTTATACCTGCAGGGTCCCTTTTTTTGTAATTACAGACACAATACTTAGTATGAGGTTCAAGTATTCTTTAGATCGTTGCCAAGAACATCTTCAGGGGTATTAGGATTTATTCATTAGTTACCACTACTGCCTACTGCCTGAAAATTGTTGTTTTCAGAATTAACAGAAATGGTACAGCTATAAGTAGGGCAGGACAGATGGTTAAACACTTTGCAGCTTATGTACCTAATGAGAATAATAGCAATTACTTATATTTTAATGGTATAATTTATTTATTTTTTAACAAGGAAAACATTTAATTTTGAGCCATTTGTGATGTGTTGTTGAAATTAAACTGGAGAACAAGAAAATTGGAATT
Organism: Acanthurus tractus; assembly: GCA_029783725.1. Lineage (NCBI taxonomy): Eukaryota > Metazoa > Chordata > Actinopteri > Acanthuriformes > Acanthuridae > Acanthurus > Acanthurus tractus. The sequence goes on from JAQNCA010000016.1 coordinate 2,741,876, forward strand.
TTAAGGGCTGTCCACACCAAGAACTATAACCAGTAAAAGACCATTTTAAAAATTGTTTGAACATCATCAACCATAATCCTGAACACAGGTGCACAGCAGGGCTGTGTGCTTGGCCCAGCCTTCTTCATCTTCTTCGACCAGGACTGTGTTCCAATCAACTCCTCCAACACCTCAGTAAAGTTTGCTGATAACACGACTGTGGTGGGACTCAACTGTGACAGCAATGAGACCTGCTTTAGACAAGAGGTCCAACATCTGGCTGAGTGGTGATCTGACAATAACCTGATCCCAGACGATACTAATGTGAAGTTTTGACGTGAAACTTCTACAGAGGCACAACAGAGAGCATGCTTTGCTAGTGCTGTGCAGCAAGTTGGTATGCAAGCTGCACAGTGGAAAACAGGAGGGACCTGCCCTGGGTGGCTAAGACAGCTCAGAGAATTGTGGGAGGTACACCCCCAAATCAAGATTCTGTATACGCTGACTGCCTGCAGACGAAGGCATGATCCATTAGCGCTGACAAAAGTTTGTCCCTCTTCCATCAGGGAAGAGGAACCACACTTTAAAAACTAACACTATCAGGCTCAGAAACGATTTTTTTCACAGAGCTGTAGCCTCCGTCACCAGCCGCCACCACCCCATTGTTCTGCACTTTGCCCAAAGTTGACACATACGGGTGTCATTCCCCCTGAAGACAACTTTGCTGAAAATCTAAGCAAAGGCTATGCTACAAGGAGTTTCTTTTAACAGTTTCTAATGGCATATTTTCTTATAAAAGCTTATTTGACCACAAAATACGAGCTTAACGTTCTGCAACAGAAAACAGCAAGACAGAACAAGTCTTTCATTTAAAATTCATGTCACAGGCAATGAAATGCAGAAACTAATTTAAGAGGTGCAGCACACAGGAATTCTAGCAGACATCGAAGAATGAGATGTCTGTCTCAAACAACATCCTGCCTGTAATGTCCACTGATTGTTCTTCTCTGGTAAAACTAATTAAACAAAAAATCTAATCTAATAGTAAGACAGACGTGATTGCAGCTTTGCACATGATGAATGTATCGAACTTTGGGTTGAAATCAGAAAGGACACGACCAGCAGACAGTGCTCATTTTTCTCTCGCTGCCTCCACACCCTCACATTGACCAAAGTCAGCTGTACTGAGCCAGCTGTTTACCTCCGACCTTCAGGACTCTCTTCTCTCCCCCCACTGTCACTCTCAGGGCACTTTGATCATGTGCCAAACTGCCATTTGCCAAGCTGCCAAGCATGCCGCTGGGGGCCCACTATCACCGCCTGCCCTTGGGTCATGGAGTGATGCAGAGATACAAGCCCCTGACGGGTGTCCTGTTACTGAGGTGAATTCATGAGGACAACCTGGAGGCTCAGTGGAGCTTGGGTCCATTAGTAAAGTCTTGAGTCAGGGTTGCATCTGGGCCATCAGTGTCATATAATCAGTACCTTGCTTCCAAGGTCCTTGACACAACCCTTAAAACACTAACTCCTCAAGATGAAATCTCACAGTGACACACACATACATACACAATAACCTCTGCCTCCATATCAATACATCTAAAGCTTTTGTGTGTCCTTTTGTCTTTGTATTCTTTTTTATCTGGAACCTGAGTGTGAAATAACAGTTTGATTGAATGAATGAATAATAGAATATATAAAAGTAATAATCAGATCTACTCCTGCCCTAATGATGTCTGAAGTAGTCTGGGGAAGAACTGTGTTTGATTTGTTATGCAGCAGAAGGTACAAGTCTTTTAAACGGGAGCTTTTTGATGTCGAGATCTCTCTCTCCCTTAACTTGTTTGCTTTGTGTGATCCAGCAACCATCCCATGAATATGCATCTTTTATTACACTTGCAGTGATATAATAAGCCTTTTGAATTCATAGAGTCTGCAACTTTTTGCCAGCTGTCCTTCCTTGGTAGCTGTGATGATGCAGTTTTTGACCAGAAATATGTGATTAACCTTTGTATGAATTTATCTTATATTATATATTATATTATATAGTTTCTCTTTTTGGTAAAATATGCCTCTTTGCTACTGGTGACTTGTTAATATTTATGATTGGTAAAATGCTTTGAACACATCCCCTTTTGTATGAATAAGCCCCTGTTCAAATTGAGAAACCCTGGGTTTATTTACCAAGCGGATAACTCTCTGTGTATGATCCCTTAGCGTGGATTGTTTTATAGGTTTAGGGAAGCTGGGTAATAAAAAGGGTATGATGAAATTGCTTTAAAGTGCAGGTCTCTGTTCACAAAATATCTGAGACAAATTATAAGGCAAAGTTACAACAGTAACAAAGATAACATTTTTCAGTGACTGTTCAGGGCTGCATTTTAACTCTTTGGAATTTAATGTTTTTCTTTGAAATATTACCTCACAACGTGCTTTACTGGTGTAAATTGCACAGTATATGTTGCCTAGCAACCTCGGTATATTTAAAGCCAGGAGTTAATGGCTCAGTGGCACTAGTTTTAGATGGGCAGCTCTGGAAACAGTGCTCTACTTAAGAATACAAATAACAAGTAAGAAAATTAAAGGCAGGCAGCTGGCAGCTCATGAACTCTGGACTAATGCTACATGCTGCTATTTAATGTTTCATCAGGACCCAATTGGCTTTATCCACTTTCTAATTTCAAGTGGCTGCAGAGTGAATTTATCATGCATGTTAATATGTGACTAGTAAAGATTATGCTGACAAAGCAAAACTATGTGTGTTCTCATCTTGCATTTAAACATAGTTAGATCAAGTAAACCACTGCAGCTATACAAAATATGCAGTTAACAAATTCAATAAATAATCAAAAATATTTAAATGTTTTATAGTCTTTTAAAACCCAGAATGCATTGGTATTGGGTGTTATTTTCCAGCTGTGGGAGGTAAACCAGATCTTGTTCTCATCTTATTCCCCCAGAAAATTCTTCGATGTATGTTAAAAAGCATCAAGTTACTCTCTTCAAAAATGGATAACAAGTTTTTTCAACTTTCTCACAGAGTATCCTGTTAACTGTAGAATTCAGCCTTTAACAATGGTGGTAAATGAGCTTAAGCTGAGCAGACAAACTGTGCTAAAATTTTATTTCTCTGATATCACTAAAACATTCTGCTCACAATGTTAAAATGCACTATTTTAAGTTGTCTGTCTATTGTTGCCTCCCTTTCCCTCCTTTTCCATGCAAATACACACACACACACACACACACACACCCACACACACAAACACACACAAACACCTAGTCAAGCAACTGGCTCCCACCTTGCACCTGTGTGATCACTAGAAAGATCCGACACATGGACTCACTTCAGACAATGTATGTTTTGGGATTATGGGTAACAATTACTGAAAGCATTAACGGCCACACACATATCAGACACACACACTGACAGAGGTAATATTCAAGGAGATTAAGTGATCTAAACCTGCCTTTAAGTGGCATTAAATCATCCTATCCATAACCATTGCCACCACTCGCCTGATTCTAACCTAGTCTTAGATTCTTATCTTCTTTTGTCAGTTTTTCCCAATAGCACAAGTCATTCCTAATTATGAAGGCCTTTAATCAGAAATGTGTTTCTGAAAGCACCCGGAACACTTACACATACACACAGTTAGTAGTCAGACAGCAGTGAGCAGATGCTTTAATTTAAACTCTTATACTGTAAAACACAGACACTCCAATTCTTCCTCTTTATATCTTTCCAACTCTCTCTTTTCCCGTCCTTCCTCCTCACTCCATCCTGCTCCCTGCACACATATCTTTCATTTGCTCTCTTCTTTCTCTCCCAATTAGCACAGCCCAGCTAATGACAGCAGTTGATAACAATAGCAATTTGAAACAGTAGGTCGCTGTGCTGTATGAATGTTAATCGTCTCCCAGCCCTTTCTCACACACACACACACATACACCCTGAGGATACGAGATATGTGGCTGCCTGTATGACCTTGAATTGGTTTCATGTCATGTCTGTGCATAATGAGAGCTACTAATGCTGCTTCATGCCTTCAGGGAGGCGTGGATGGGCAGAAGCTGAACACTGAGAGGCGGTTACTCTGACTTTTCCACTGATATGATGGGAGGGTGTTGACAGCTGACAGGGCATCAGGATTGGGTAGAAGGGCTAAAAAAGACAGTAGATAAAACAGCCAACAATGCAGAAGCAAAATGACAGTGACAGAGAGGCAGATGAAGAGAGATCAGGTTTTGGAATGAACATGGGAAAGTAACAGAGATTAATTGGGCAATTAAAAAAAAAATAAAGGTTATAAATTTAGATAAATATTAAATTTGTTCCAGGAGAAACAAACATTAGGAGAGAGTGACGTTCACACAGGGACAGACAGAGGTGGGTGGAACAGGTGGACATGGACTATTTTTGTTTTTCTATTTAAGGGAATCAAAATGTGCAAGTGTAACAGCCTGATATTCAAAATACTTGCTCTGCATATTTCTGCTTCACAACTGCAGCTAAAACTCAGCAAAGTGATGAATTATGCTCTCATGCTGAAGCAACCTGAAAGTCTCACATCCTGTCTCAGCCTGATCTAATTAGCTTGGAAATCTATCAAACCGAAAGAGATGTCTGTCTCTTACTTCAAAACTAAATTAAAAAACAGAAACAACAAAAGAAAAACAAAAAAACATGAGCATGGAAGCCCCCACAAATGTGGTTTAGAGCAGTACAGCGTAACAAAAACACTTAATTTTCTTTTTTTATTTTAAACAACTCAAAAAAATCTTTACCACAAACTCCTTTTTTTCGTGGGAAAATTGAACACCGCAAGAGTAAAGGCTTGACTTGGGTCATTTCAAAGTGAACTGGCCCAGACCTTTGTAAATAGAGGAATGTTCCTCTGAGTTAATTCAGCACCAAGGACAGAGGCAGAGTCAGAGTGGAGAAAATGATAAATGGCTGCAGTGAGCCATTCAGCCTGAAAAAGAGGAGGTTTACACCACATTGCCACAGTCAGTTGCAATTGAGGCAACAGCTCCAACTCTGTACTGGCTGCACATCTCTGAACTGACACTTCAGCTGGACAAGGACACTGCAGCCATAAGTCCTATCTCTTGTGGTAAAGAGTGGACTATTGGCTCCCTGATGCTCATGTAGTGTTAAACACTAATCCAGCCAGGACCTCTTGTGTATGTAACCACCCCTGTGCCTTTTGCAGTAAACCTATCACACAAAACACAGATGTCAAAAAACATTCAAATTAAAAGGAAATAATAAACAATTCTTGCTATATGAATAAATCAAAACAACATGATAAAGTGATGCCATTTTTTCATCATCCTTTGAATGTCTATATTCCTTTAGCTTTGAGATTCTTGCTTTTATTGTATCGTGATTTCTCCTGCTAATGCACAATATTTGAGAGGCATCAGTTTTAAAACCAAGGTGCTTTACAGGGTGTATGTTTCAAACAAAGATCCTTGGGCAGCATCCTCAAGCTGTTTCTTACCTGTTCTACTACTAATGTTTCAAAAACGATGTCTCAGGAAACTTATCAAGCACTGAAAAAACTGATTAAAAGCACCACATTCAACTATATATATACCTCTCTGTATGCTCTCACAAAGCCCTACATGATATTGCTTTTCACACATGTGCACGTGCAGTTTATAAAAGAATACAAAACTTCCTGTGAAAGCAAAGGCGGGTTGGAAAGGATTTATTTTCAACCTGCAGAGTAAAAAGCATTTCCACAACCTATTCCACACTTATCAGGACTACTCTGTCAGACAAGCCATGTAATATTTCCAAAGGATTCACAAGAATCAATAACTCCGTGTTTCTCACACTGTAATAAATGTTCAGCCTGTCCCTAGATGGGAGTCATCTCGTCATATTAGTTGAGATACTAGTATGATCCCACAGTTCATTCAATTACCTGTCCCTGTCCAAACACACTTGCCAGAGCAGCTGTGTAAGCCGTGATTTATTTGCACAGATGATATGTATTGAGCCAAATTCAATTACATGCACTCAGAACAAATGGTGCTGTAGCTTTGACGGTGATAAAGTCTCTAACAAAACCAGGGCTTAGGTTCACAGGCGTGTAACTGCTGGGAAACACGGGGAGTCAGGTTCAAATCTGCTGTTTGCAGAAGATCTTTGTCCCTTTGTTACAGGGAAGCGTTCTTTATTTCCAAGAGTGGTGTTGTGTGAGGTGGTTTCTCTGAATGTATTTACAACAGAAGATTGTGGTTGGCACACAGGTACGAGTCGTTCAGCCACATCGCCAGAGTAGGAGGCAATGAACTGTTGTAAATAGGGAGAGCAGAAAAACAAATTTGAGCCACTCTAAAAAGCCAATCATGTGTGCTATATTTAAAAAAATGCTCACCACTGTTCCCTGCCAGCAGACAGTCTTTTCCTAAAGTAAATTAAAGCTATCATGGCACTCTTCCCAGAGCCACCAGACTCCTTTGACAAAGGCAGTAATTTTACCTTGCTGAACATGGGGCTTCGAGTCTCTCCCTGCCTTCATTGCTGAGTTTGTTTGGGTTACTGTTTGACTTATAGGATCTGAAGTTTCCTTTTAATCAAAAACAAAAACTACCTAACTGATTGAGGACACAGTCGACCAGCAACTCTTGTTTTCAAGGTAAAATTGCTGTTATTGTTGAAATAATCTTGTGAGGGTGGGAAACTGATATGCTCAAACATGGCACACAGATAACTAACAGACTTACCAAACATCAGCAGATAGATGGACATGGATTTGTGCGCTGCTTTCACTGTAAGCTTAACTACATAACAAACACTTTATCATCTCAGCACCATCTTCCTTTACCTATTAGTCAGACAGGCGCCCTAACTACGCTCATCCCCTACAAACAGAAGTTTAAATCAGCTGGTGACTTAGTGAGCCAATCCCTCCCTGGTTTTGATGACACTCCTATGCAGAGCCGCTGGCAATGAGACACGTCTCATTATGTGGAAAATCACCCCGGCTCGCTTGATGTCATGCCAGGCAATAAGACAGTGGCGTTGTCTTTCAATGCAATTTAGATGTCTGCGAGACAATTGGAAACAATAGTGGCACTTTAGGGATCACAACCAGCGTTGAGCAAATTGGACAGCTGGCTTTTTAAGTCTGTATCGAATGTTCTGTATAGTTTTTATGTGCCTCTGAAAGGGAGAGAAGAGGCACATGAGAAAAATATATCATAGCATATAGTTATTATCCCCTCGTGCAGACTTAAAGCCAATTGATCAGCATTATAATATTCCCTCTTTTTATTTACCATTTATTTTGACATCCTTTCATGCCTGCCAAATGAGAGGATTGCAGGTGAAATGGCTGTTATGAGAAAAGTTGCCAGTCATTAGACATCCAGAGCAAACTTTATTTAGGGCAGCTGAAGAAACATCATTAGAGGAACAGGCTCTCCTGCAAATAAAGCAAGGTTCAACCGGCTCACTGACCCAAAATTGTAACCCGACGTAGATTAGAACAACAGAGAACCAACAGGAGAGCTGCCAGTGGCTAAATGATTCATTAACTGTGAAATATTAAGGAGCTGTAAATCAGGATGGAGAGCAGAGGGCGGTGCAGACCTGTAACTTAAACTGAGCTGACGAGCCCTCCACTAATTAACAACAAAGGGAGAGAGAGAGAGAGGAAAGGAGAGGTGGGCAGAGGGAGCAAAGCTGACCGAAAGGAAGTCAAAATATGAGAAAAAGCCAGCAAGAAAGAACGAGCTGGCATTTAAGTGAAGGATAATGAGGTGCAGAAGACAATAAAGAAGAGTAGTGAGAGAGAAAGAGAAATGAAAAGAAAAGAACGAAGGCTGAGAGGTGATACACTTAAAAAGCTGCTGGTTGAGAGTGAGTGAAAAATGATTAAAAAACACTGAAACTGTGCACGCAGCATTTTTAGTGAGACAGTCCATTCATATATTGATCCATTCATTCATTCATCCATCATCTGTAGCTACCTATGCACTGCAGTGTCACAGGGAGAGGAAGTGGCTGGAGCTGATCCCCGCGGACACTTGGCAAAGGATGCCATTTCATCACAGTCTGTATGGTAATTGCTCGATGAATTTATTTTGCAGCAACTCTGATTCCTAACACTTTTCTTCTCATGATGAACCATCTTTAGATTTACTTTTCTGTTTGTTCAGATGTAATGCTCTTCCCCAGTTCTCCCTCTAAAAATCGTTAACCTTGGGTGTGAACTAGAAGACAACTGTTGTTAAAAACACTTAAGAAACGTCTTGCACTCACTTTGTCAATAATACCACAACAATTCGGAAAGAGAAAGCAAGGTTAACAAAACTGCTCAATTCACAGTGTCGAGTTTCCTCTTAAGTGTTCTGTAGAAGCCTGATAAAACCTTGAAACCCATTCTTGTCCCACTTTCCTGTCCTCACACACCTTTCTTGTACCCACAGTGGTCAGAACCACAGCTTTTATTTAACGAGGCAGAGTGGACCTAGAGGAGAGTCTGCTCCGCACAGTGACAGTTTGCCAATAGCTAGTCACAGCCCATAGAGCCCTCGAGCAACCCCTCTGAATCCATAACCACAATCCTAACAAGTTCCAGAGGAAACAGCCAGCTGCTCTGCTGTTATTAGATCAGACAAGAGCTGGGAATGTTGCAGGAAATAAGGGTTATCCGTGGTAGATCACAATCTTCATCCGAGGAAAAGAAGAGAGGCCTGGAGGTGCACTGCCACAAGTTTCAGCATTGATCACAGCAGCTCTTTGGAGCACTTCTATTGAGTGCAGAGCCCAAGGTGGGAAAAAGCCTTTTTACTGCTGTGACACATCACTTTCTCCATCATTTCCCACCAATTATAAACTCTGTCAATGCAACACACCTATAGCAGAAGCCTCTCAAGGGCTTGTGAGCCATGGTCCAATCGATTCTTCCTCGTCTGTGGCACAAGTGTAAAGCTAAACTTTTTGCCTTTTTCAATTTGCTCTTGTTATCTTGCTGGATCATAGGCCCCATCAAACCCACCAGCACCAACACCGGCACATACATACAGTCTAATTGGCTTAAAAACATACTGGTCTGTACCACTGTTAATGCCACTGTTATCATTAATAATGTGTGGTTCGATATACAGTTTGCCTATTTACTAAGAGTTTCTCAGTTAAAGAAATTATATTAAATGAGGTTTTTGTGGTGTAATAATCAAGAGTTTGACCTCTAATTGAAAAGCTTGGAAAAAAATGACAGACTACATTTATTCCCATCAATGAAACAATAATTAACGTGCTTATGCACTGATTAGAAACTGATTAAGCTCTAGTGACAATGTAGGAAAAAACGCCATTGGAGTCAGTTTCAATACTGAAAAGCTCTTATCTTCCAAATTTTGCATTTCAATTATGTCAACTAATTATTTCTGTATTTCTTGTTGATTGGTTCAGTTATGTTCGGTTTGTAAAGTCTTTGTTTGCCTTGAACAAATCTCAGTCAAACAAAAGGACAATTCATCTAACAGCTCACGTAGAAACAATAACTTAATGTCTTGCACATCAATCTCAGATATGCTACACTGCAGACTGTCATTCCAGGGCAGATACAATGAAATATGTGTTATTTCTGCTGAATGACTTGAAGAGAGCCGGCTCCGGCAACTATAAATCACTCTTTCCATCACTTTGACATTTTTAATTTACACGCCCGGTTTATAATACCAATAATATTAACAAAAAAATAACAATGCCTGTTTCTTCTCGAAATGGGTTGTTTGTTTGTATGTGCTAGCATGTGTGTCTAAATTTGATTAAGTTTGTTTAGTCTTTCAGTCATTACCACTGTCAGCTAACAACAGTACAGCATTGTAAATGGTCCAAAGATGACTGAAAAAACACACATATTTGGATAATGAGTCTAACAGTAAACAGCTTTTAAAGCAGCTGTTGTCTGACAGTACAAAAACGGACAGTTACTAGCTAATGTACATCACAAATCAACACTAACATAATCTACAAAGCAGCCCATATTTCAGGAGAATATCAACTTTCAGAACCACTAAAACTCGCTCTGTGCAGTGCAAAGCGTTTTCAGTTCATATTTACTCTGCTCTCATCATCCCAATAAACAATTAACAGAGTTTCAGGGTGACAACCAAGACAGATGTGACTGCACAGTTATTCAACGAGGAAAAGACGGATGAAGGAGCATTAGGCACTGGGACCAAATGCAAAGCCAAACTCTAAAAAACAATGTTAACCTAATGGCTACATTAGAACAACAAAACACAAAGTTTTATCTTCAGGAGCTGAACTCCAATTAAAAAGTACTTGAACTCCCTCCAGAATCAATTACCTGTCAAAATAAGTGTGTAAGAGAGATGCAAGGTAAAAATAAAAAGAAAGGTTTGAGCACTAAAATGACAAGAATCATACTGTATAATTACTTATTTACTACCCAAAGAATGCTTTCAATCAACAACAGATACAAATAAACCTGAGCATTTCCACCCCATCTCTTTTCCACAGATCAGATTCTGTGCCCTTGTTTCAGTCCATGTTGGTCCCTCTGGTTCTTATTAAAGTTTAACACAAGAGCAACAAACATCACAACAGCTGGAGAGGCCAACAGTGAGAAGGAGAAGAGGTGTGAAATCCCAAGTAGACTAACATCATTACCACCTGAAGGGAAGAAAAACTCTGACATTACTAAGCGTTTACTCACTGTTTAAAGTAATAAACTCAGTTGCAGTTGGTTATAAATTGCATGCAGAGTGTCATTTATTCAACCATATTTTAATTAACAACTGTCTCATGGTAGAGATGAGTAAAAAATCTGTGATATTGTGCCAAATTTCCATCATTTGAATGGTATGACCTAACTTGTGCAGTGCAGCACAGTTCTTTGTTGCAAAACTTAGTCTGCACAATAATGAAAAGCTTTTACAATAAAAGATATATACCTGCTGACCTGAAACGTGTGACTTTGTGCCATTATTTGGTCTGCTGTTGCCTTGTGCTATGATGAAAAGGTATCCATGGATTACAAAGGGCCAGATTTAGGGCTAATTATGTTATCAGTCCATAGTTATTACAAAGGATAAGCACCACAGCAGGGTGGTGACAGAGAGATGGACAGACAGCTTTACTGAATGACAGACTAGACTGCTGGAGCTTTTGATTTGTCTGCGTATGCAAGTGTGTATGGGTGTGTGTGTGTGCGCAAGAATGTGTAAATGCAAAATAGGATGTGGAAGTCTGTGTGTAGCTTGCACACTGTTTGTGTGTGAACTATTTAGTGCAGTAGTTCATAGGTGTTGGAACATTCTGCATGCCACTTTCTCCTTGCTACTCTCAAGCACTCCTGCCAGCTTACCTGTTGGAAATGGGCGTCAAGTATGTTCGTCTCTCCTAGCGAAAGTCAAGAGCCTCTCCACCACCAAGACTCCCGCAGTGCCTTCCTGAGGCCCGAAATAATGCCTTTAGCCTGGGACTACAATTTAAGGTAAGTACAATATTCTTGTGTTTACCTTAAATTGTAGTCCCAGGCTAAACTGCAGGAGACCTCAGTGGGCCCCACAGACAAGACGGGTCCATCAACATGTGGACTCACCTCGGCACCAATCAATCACTGCCCCGGCTATGGATACATATCATTACTGCCTTGTGGTATGTGTGAAGAGACAAAGGCTGTTGAAACACACCCTAACAGAAAAACAACACACCGAGGTGCTCCTCATAACAAGGGCCCTACAGATGAGACCAGACTAGTTGTCTTGGGTCTTCCCATGCTAACCAGCTAACTTAATCTTGGTGAGGATAATGCTAATGGGGACATCACAACCCCAAAAGCCTTCTAAATATATCCTAGCAAAAGTATCCACATTGACCTGTGGTGAAAAATATCTGAACCTTTCATCTAGTTAAAGTCTGGCAGTGATGGGGTGTCAAAGCAGGCACAAATATTCTGGGAGCAGCTAGTCAGCACCCTGCATGTCAGAGGCTCAGAATATTTGCTCATTGGCATTGAATGGCAGCTGTTTTGGGCAGACCTCTGTCAAACTGAGAAGCCCTCTTTAAAGACACCCTAGTTAGGAAGGAGCCCTAAAAATGCATTAAAATTTGTCTATTTAATATGTAGCTGAACAGGTTAACACATCTGTTTGGTCGTTCCACCTCTGCAGTTGAAATAAAACAACAAATCACACAATTTAAAACTGAGGACTTTCCTGGACACACATGGTGGCTCTGACGTACCCCATGGGAGCAGCTTGCTGCTAAGCTGAGTCTCTAGAACATCAATATTGCTGCTCTAAGCCAGACCAGACTTCTGGACAAAGACTGTCTCACAGAGGAAGGGATGGCTTCACCTTCTTTGGGAAAGGTTATCTCCCAGGTGGACAACATCTGCAAGGTGCAGGGTTGACGATTAAGAGTACTCTAGAATCAAGATTCACTGACAAACCTGTTGGCTTTAGTGAAAAACCAGTGACCCCCTGTTTCCCCCTCGGCCAAAAACCATTTCACCACACTTCTCAGTATTTGCACTGACCTTGCACCATCCACTAACCTTGCCATCAGAGAATAAGGCCAAAGATTGCTTCTACCAGTCACTTGATTAAGCTCTTAATCAGTTTCCAAAGAATGACAATTTCCCCTTACTTAGGTACCTCAATGCCAGAGTGCGTTAGAACAACAGAGTATAATAAATGGGGCACACGTGGTATTAGCAGGACCAAGGCAAATGGCATCACATTAGCTACTCTCTGCTCTGAGCTCTGCTGGGGGAAATACACTCAATCAGGACTAATTTTCATAGCTGGTTACTATTACTGCTATTAAACCAAACTATTTGTCTTGTGAAATGTAACATTAGTGTCCTTCTACCCTGTGCTTTTCTTGGTGTTTATAGTCACTCCTTCTTGCCAAGATTGTAAGCAGAGGACTTTGTCTCATTGCCAGAGACAGAAGTAATATTGTTTTGCACTACAGATGCTTCAAAGGAGGTTAATTCTCACATATTGCACTTACCTGAGAGTGTCAGCACAACAATTGTAACACGTGCCATGTAGATAACAACAATAAAGCAAGCAATACTGATTAGAGTCTAAGTTATCATTGCTGAAGAAAAAAACAGCCCTGCAACCCCTGAGTGTTGCACAGTTAATTTCAAAGCAAATACAAACATTGACTAGGAATAAAGAAATGTATCTATGAAAGCAAAGCTAGTGGAAGAAGATCCATAGGTATACCACATGTGGTGACTGTTTTCCTGTTTCTGGAGGTAGGTCTTATTATGCACTAGGGCAATGATCACACATGTAATCTGTCACAAGGATGACTGACAGATTCCCTCTCAAAGATATTTAACTTACAGATTATTTGGAAAGGACTCATTTAGAGAAGAAACATCATAAATGTATGATATTTATTATAACATTTAATCAAGGCAGCATTATTGTTGTGATGCAAATTGATCCTGAATAAAGGGCAGTAAAGAAAGAATAATGGGAATAACGAATGGCAGCTAGCTAAATCTTGCTCATTACAGTGCAAAAATGCAATGTATGTACTTAGGCCTCAAGAGTCCTTCTAATTTACCACAGGCTGAAAGAATGAGGACGAGACAACAAGTCACATGAGGGCAGGGTTGATATCTAAAAATTTACTATTTAAAAGTTTACTTTTACGGTCTGTAATTACCCATGCAGTTTATTGAGCAGTTCATGCAGATACATTGCTTGTTAAAATGTCCTGCTCATTGGTACCAGGAAACCACGTATCACGTATCTACTATCTGGCACATATTATCAAGATGTAACCATGCAAAACAGGGCCAAGTGTAAACATGCAATTAGTCCGGCTTATGCAGACTTACAGAGAGCTACAGCTGTGAGTCTGTTCGGACTCGTTCGGGACTCATCCAAACAATCCAGACAAGGCTTCACCAGAGGCCTCTGATTAAGACGGGGAGATTAAACTCTTTTGAATGGACCCTTATCTCGCCGTCCACAATGCAATCTAATTTCCTCTGTTCCAAGATACATCTGATAACATCATTACCATGGCTGTAACCATGAATTAAAAACTGTCCCAATTACTACTGAACAATGCTGGGCTCTCACTACAGCAACCAGGCAAAGTGAATTATTCACTGAATTGGTACATAATCTTGTAATTAAATTGACACAACCTATTGCATGACCTTGCTGCCACCAGCTACTTTTATTAGGCAAAATGCCTCATAGAGGAAATCTCACGAAGAAAAGTCTTCTGGTTTGAGTCAAATCTGCTTGCTTTTACATTTGTAGACCCCGAAGATGGAAGTCGAAGAATTGTAAAGGTGGGAAATCCAAATTTTTAGTCTGCTGGCTTTTTAATCGTTCTGTGTAAAAGTCACATTACATGAAAGCACAAAAAGTTGCTTTGATAACAGAACAGGAAGTTTGAGGGAATTTTCTCGAGTTTATTGAGCATTTAGTTTAGTTTCGGTTTGCTAAGGGCCACCAAAAACTTTGAGAAAATAATGAATCTAGATTGCTTTCTAAGTTGACAGTGAACTGATAGAAAAAGCACAGAATAATCAGCTGACTTAATTGCATCCATGTAAGCATTGGTTAGAATGAGAGAAAGAATGCAGATAGATATAAAATGATAGGAACTGAGTTGTCCAGGAATAAATGAATTGACATCAGGGTGCTGTGTTCAGAAAAAAGAGGGGGTAGCCAGACAGGTTAACTGCAGTACAGTACAGTAAAATGCCGCTGTTGCTTCATTTATAGCATCATAGCATCGTTATCATCAATTAAACTGGTGGCCCGGAGGCTCACACACAGCATTCGCTCAATAAATTAATCATATCAGGCAAAATAATGAACTAATTGAAAACAGTCAGGGGTTTACAATGGGGATAGATGCCAGAAGACATGAGAAGAGGGCAGGAAAAGAGGAAAGAATCGTGAGGAAGGAAGCTGTAAAGAGAGTCAGAGTAGAAGGAGTGAAAAAGGTACAAGAGCAAAAGAAAATATGAGAAGAAAGATTAAAAAGCACAGAGAGACAGAGAAGAGGGAGAGAAGAGGAGGATAGCAATGAAGAGAAAAATTGAGGAGATGAGGAAAGGCATAAGGAAGTGTGAGAAAAGGGAGGAGGGAGAGAGAGAAACAGCTTGGTGTGAAGGACAGAATAGGCATAAATTACAGAGCTAGCAGGGGAAAAGGAGATTTAAATCATATAAGAATGAGAGGAAGAGTGAGGCTGTGAGAATGAGGTAAAGAGTCAAGAAGGAACACAGGACAAGAAAACAAGACCAACACAAGAAGACAAAAATAAGAAACACATCAAAAGAGTTCAGGGAGGCTTTCAGATTGCAACTTAAGTATTTTTGAAAGATGTAGTTGATGTGACAAACAGGTAATTGTTTTCTCTTTGTTTGCCAGCAAACAACCACTATCTCAGACCATTTACCATTAGCTCTCCCAAATTAAAGTTTTATAATAAAGCAGTGGAGATCACTTCCACTGATTTATATCTTTTTAAGCACTAATGTAACAGATGAGGTCTGCAGTAAAACTGTATGCAAGGCCATTAAAACATACTTAAGGGGAGGAAATAACTTATTTGTTTCATTTAACAAGATTTGTGCAGAGCAGAAATAAAAGATATTTCCAATCCAATTATAAGTTTATAGATTGTTTGCTAATAAGAGAACATTTAAACTTGAAACAGAATTCAATCTTCTTGATGAGTTGGAAGTTGATTAGAAGATTATTAGGAGTGGAAGTCATATTACAAACAAGATGACGATGAGGGAAACTTCTGGCAGTTAAGGAGCAAACTCAGCTAAAGGTTTTGTGCAGTAAAAGGGCGATATCACATTGGACCAGAAATGTATTAATGAAAATTTTATTGTAATTTTAAATTTTAATTTTTTAACCTTGGATTTTAGCAGAAATACCTTAGTTCATACCATAAATAGCAATGTTATAATAACTTTGTCTAAAGCTTGAAAATTATTTTCATTCTACGTGATTTGCAGGTTGACCGTATCCTTTGCTGCATGTAGTGTGTAAGGTGTCTCTGACCTAGAATGTAACTTTCTTACATCAGAAAGACAAAAGATCCCTTGGAAAGCCAATATCCTTGTTCAGTACAGACATAAAAAATCCTTGCAAAGACTTTAGCACTGGGATGTGACAGTGTCCCATCTAAAATCGTCATCCCCTATTAAACAGGGTTAACAAAATATCATCCCTCAAAATCCAAACTTTACTTATCATTGAATACTTTCCAAAAGCTTGGATCCTGAATCCTTTCTCTAATATATGAATGCTGAAAAACAAAGTGGAGTTATTTTTGGATTGTTTTAGGAAATGGTGTTTCTTTTTCTTAATTAAAGACCTGGTTTAAATTGTTATACACCTTTTCTTTTAGATACAGCTACAAGTCAGACATTTGAGCAGCGCCTTATTCCTCAGTTCAGGAAGAACAGCCTAACACCGTGGACACATTTCTGTCATTATTGTCTGCCCTGAAACAATCACCCAGTTCTACATTCCTATTGTGCAAACATAAAATGCTGTTATGAAAACAGGGCATGCATTAAACTTTTTTAAATGTTATGTAAATGTACATCATACTCATATTATAAAGTATTATCATAAATATTATATTTTATTATCAAACCAAATTACAAGTAACTAACAATAGCCTGTGCTGTACCTTATCTGCTACAAATACGGACTTCAAGAGAAAGTACGAGGAGGCTTTTCAAGATCCATCTCACCCTGTAGAAATACCAGAGCAGAGTGAGATTTTTCATTTCTTTAAAGCTCTATTCATTCAGACACTGGTTTCTAAACATGGCTGCTCTTTCTTTGCTTCACATTCACACTATAAACACATTAACATCTGTCTGTTGTCACCAAAAAGACACAGTATTTCACTGCTCGGCCACTCAGCAGACAGCGGAACAGTTGAGTGTTAAACATGCAAACAAAAAAAGAGAGTGTGCAAGAAAGACTGAGCTAAACGGCAACAGAGAGGAGGAGAGTGAGTGTGAGAGTGAGAGAGCACAGAAATGGACATAAATTCAAATCAATTGAATAATGAAGGAGTGTTAATGGCCTTCCTAATTATAACCAGGCCTGCCATTAGCAGATGCTGGCTGACAATCTGCCACAGCTGGATAAATGCTGGCTCTGTGAAGCCCGCTGGGCTGACAGTCACACATTACACATGCATACAGACATACCGAACATCTAGGAACATCTGGTTGCTGCATTGCACTCATAACACACACTTTCATAAAGTGTCACAACCTCTGCGAGGGCTGCTTTCAACACTCTCTGTTTATAGGAGTGACAATATACAGACAGCACTCTTTCTCTCACTCCATCTTTTACATTAGTTGCATGCATGTAAGTGGTTCACATATTAGTCTAATGCTATAATCATAACTTAACACATTTCCCATGGTGCACAGGGCCTCAGGTGCCCTGACCCTAATGTCATTACCGCCATGTCAACAAGCCTCATTAACACTGCTTAACCAGACCACACTAGACCAAGCCAAGGTCAACAGGCAAGCTCACACTCTGTTTGGTGCTGCTTACCAGAGCACATGGAGGAGTGTGACTATGAAACCAAAACACAGCTTTAGGTAAATCTGTTTGTCAAAAAGAAATCAATGAGTTGACTCTTCAAACTTTGTTCAAATTCTGAGAAAAGTTACACCCCTGAAACACTTCTTTATCCATACAAATGTAATGAGGTTCAGTAGATCAAAGAGCAGGAGCAAGTGCTGAGGAACATCTTCATTCAAGGTTCAAGTCATTTCCTGAGCTGATAGATGGACTGATCATTTTTGGTTGCATGACACAATGAGTGTGTAAGTTCAGACGGATGTGGGTGAATGCTTGTGTGTACGTAGTTCTCAGTCACTTTTGCATGCGCTCAGTGTTCCTCAAGTGAGCCTGTGTGTTTTATGGATTGATTATGTATGCTTCAGTCACCGTACGGTCTGACCTGCCTGATCTCTCACATGGTCCAGAAGGCAGCGGGATCAATCAAGTGTTTCCTCTCTGCTCCCAGAAGCCTGCTGCTAACTGGGCAACAGCGTGAGAGACGAATTAGCAAAGTGCTAGATGTGCTCTGATCAGTCGGAAACTCAGGAGAATAGAGCTTCAACATGCACACACACACACACACACACACACACACACACCCACACACACACACATACAAAATCATCTGTTTCAGAAAATTCCAGGAGCTCATGGGAGTGTGAGCCTTTTCTGCCCACTGAAGATGATAAAAGAAGCCAATGAAGTTCAGCATCATGAGCATATACTAAGCATTAGGTCTACAATCTTGACAGAGCTTTTTAGAAATTAATCAAGAATAAGCATGATGGCCATTTTTTATTTTTTTTCTGTGGGAAATAATGTCTCATATTAAGCGACCTCACTGAAACATCTTTGATGTGCAGGTATTTTAATGGATGACTGATTTTTATATTACTGTTTTTTCCTTGTATCTTGGAGGTCCAATGATCTGAGTTTTGTACTGTAAATTTTCTGAAAGAATCTAGTAGGATTTTCTTCAGTTGTTGCTACATTACTCTGTTGCATCTCCAGGAAATGAAATCAGCACCAAAGACAAAAACTTCCTCCATCATATGCACAATGAATTGAACAGTATGGCTGTTTTTCTCTACTGCTAATGTGACACATTATTCTCTGGTGAAAAAAATAATGCAGTTGGCCTTAAAATCTAGATCAAATCAAAGCACAACCTGTCGGGGCAGAAGTGTTGACCTGAACACTGTTCTAACACAGCAGCAAAGTGATATTTCTACAATTACTCACATCCATCTAAATGTGTTACTTCAGTATTAAAGATTGTATCAGTGTAATGTACTGTCCGCTGCCTCTATCTGACAACTGTTATCTTCACCAGCATGCTCCTCAAGTTCCTGCGTGGAGGTGCTGAGTGGACGCAGGCAGAGATAAAACTGGCCAGCACACTCTTTTTCTCTACAGCAATTTAGAAAAAGTTCTTTGGTGGCTTGTCACAAGTAACTTGTAGCAGCAAGGTGTTAACTTTCTTTTGCATAGTGGACATAAAAATAAAGTTTTCCAAAGTCTAATAATGCCTTTTTTTTGCTGAGAATTTGTGATTAACTTTGGTGATTTTGTCGTAAAATGTCCTGCAGAATTTTCACACAGGCATAGATTTTATGACTCATGCTTGTATGATCGCTGTCTTTTGCTTCACTCATATTTTAAATGCTGGAGGTAAAGATAGTTTTTTTATGCCAAACTGCAATTTATTGCAACACCTTGCAGTCACCAGTTTAACTCTGTTTTTGTTAAAAAGCAAGTGGTCCAGAATAGCCACTGGTGTATAGGAAATATACAGTATATATTTTTTTTAATCATTACAAAATCAGTTATTTTAGAATTATTTTGTTACCACCGCAAATGACAAACCAAACTTCATCAGTTACAAAACATTGTCTGTGTAACACAAAATTTGGGGTCTGAGTTGGAATCTCTAAAGATGCAACACAAAAGCAAAGAGCCAACGGTCAGAGAAGCAGCACTGCATTAGACTCGACAAGGAAGCAAACTCATGTGGATGATCATCACCTGTGATGAGTTGTGTCTGTGGCCACAACTCAGAGGCTGAACTGCAGTCTCTGCAGTGGAGAAGCCTCAAGACTTCCAGACCAGTGCAGGCATATCAGCTTCAGGAGCACAAGCAAGTAAGTGCTAGTGGTTTTCTTTGATGTTCACCCGATTCTGAGAATTTTACTCACCAGGGTGAAAAATTGTGAACACTGAGTACAAACATGATGTTCTGAGGCACCTCAGCGAGCACAGTTGGCACATACAATCTGACCTGATGTGTGCAAGCAAACGTACCAACTCAAAGCGCATTGCAAAAACATTTGCCCACTACAGGGCCCACTTACTCACCAGGTCTGGATTCAAGCAACTGTCTTCAGTTTGCTTCAAGAAGTTTAGAACCTTGAACCCAAGTTGCAGGTCAATGGTAGAATCACAACTGCACTTTTACCAAGTGGTTACAAAAAAGCCTAAAAGTCTGATTCACTATGTGCTGCTAAATATTACACAATGAAATTCAGTATAATTACCAAAAGTTAAAGCTTTTACAGTGTCCTGGGTTTCGATTTCACCGTGTTCATGCATGCTGCACTGTTGCTCCAGCACTAAGAACTGATGTGTGGGAAACTAGGCAGTATGGTGGCCATGGAGCTCAGAGGACGAGGATGGAATAATCTGTCACGGGGGCAGGGTGTTTGTTTCTAATGAGGTGTGTCAGATGATGTGTGTGAGACAGAATAAACATCATCGCTCAAGTCTGGGGCTCTCTGACATGTAGCCACAGTGTGTATAACCTTCCTACTTGGACAAACCCATGTGTGTGTATGTGTTAGGTTTGAGTCCAGTCTAAAGCAGTTAAAGAGTGACCAGGTGATGGTGCATAACCGACAGATGGAGGAAGAGCAGTGTGTGGGTGCGTGTGGGTGTGGGAGGGATGGAGGGGTTGATAAGCTCATTTTTCATGGTGTTTTCCATAAAATCGGGCCAAATTACTGTTTGTAAATGGACAGAAAAACAATGTTTTATCTTAATGATGTCACACTTAATTAGACAGAGAAACAGTCGCAACATTTTTTTGATGAAGCAAACGCCCTATGAAGGAGACCATTTATTTCAATTAAGCTAATGCTTTATTTACTTAAAACCGAGAGAAGTAGAACCTTTGCTTATGAATAAAGGCTACGGGATGGGTTATATTCAGAAAAAGGAAATAGAGGGGGAGAAATTAAATCATAAAAAAAACGAGCAAGCAGATTTATTTTACAAAAGCTGAACTGGAAAAGATATATACATACACACACGCTGGCTGCTGGGCTGCTTGTTATGTACATTTTAAAGAAGGTGTTTTTGCTCTTTTTTTGCTGCTTTATCCTCATTCCCCCCCAATCTTTGTTGTTAAATGAGGGCAGAGGATATCATTATTTGTATGAAACAGCAACAGCAGAGTTCATGTGTAGTGACTGCAGCTTGATAATTAAAAATACTAATCCCCAACCCTAAAATCACTCGACCAAGATTTAAAAAGTGACATGACGTGAAACAGCAAGAAAGTAGTCAGCTGAAAATGTTCTAAAGTCTGGCCATCAGGCCGAAGGCTGCTCCTGATGAAAAACTGCTGACATTAAACTTTGAGGGGGAGACTGACTTCATTTAATTACCAGCAGCTTCACCTGGGGGAGAGTGAGATTGAATTTGGGACCAAAATGTCACAAGAAAGACACCAAAGGCAAGACAGTTGTGAGCCAAAAAGAGACTGAGAAAGTTTTTTTTGTTTGTTTGTTCTGTTTTTTTACAGTTTCTTTTAATGAAGCAACCTTTAAGAATCCAATTAAATGACTACTGTAAGGAGCTTTTACAGTTTACATACACGAAACAAAATCTCTTTTTTTCTCTCCTCTCCTCTTTATCATGACCATCAAATTGACCAAACTTATTTACAACTGCAAAACTATATAATCAAAATAGCAAGCTAAGTGTTGAGAGGTCTGCATGGATCAGATTTTGGAGAAAAAAAAGAAGTGCTATGAAGGGCTCAAGTACCAGCTAAAATGGATTGAGAGGAAATACATTTTGTTAAAATTCAAAGGAACATGTGTTGGAAATTCAACACTATAGAGAATGATGTCCATCTTGCAGCACACACCAAATTAGGAGTAAATTGTGCCTTCTATTCATGTTTAAAAGGAAAACAGTTGCCTGCATGGACAAAGAAAAGTTGGGGAGAATGAACATTGAGTGGAAAAGCCCTTAACTAAATCAGTTAAAGGCAAGCAACAGTCTGCTCTGTATCTTGGTCTACGGGTCAGTTCCACAGCACAGACATAGAAATCCACTGCAGCAGTTCCAGGTTTACTGAACCGTTTGATCCGTCTCCTCCAGAAGACAGGAAAAAATCCTACTTGGAGGATATAGAAGAAGATTATTGATGCCCTAAATGGGGAATTTTGACAGCAAATTGATGTAACACTGTGGCTAACTCATCACTTTCAGTGTGTGAGGGTTGGCAGGGTATAAAATGTAGTATTTTTTGATAATATAGTTCAGTAGACCTTAAGATATCAGATTCTTTTGATGTATGTGTTATATCTATCACACTATCAGTTACTTAGCTAAATGACAGACTTTCCATAAAGACAAAGAGGGAACTCCATTGGATAAAAGGAAGCGGACACACTTTGAACTGTAATCCCTGTCTCTAGGGTTTTGCTTTGTTTGGAGGGGAGCAAGCTTCCAATGCTATTAGCCAGTAACCAATAGCAGATTGCTAAACTGTGTCCTCAATCAGATTTTTAAGCAACACCCACTGCTGCCACTGTTAGAGCCCCATCAGAAACTTGTAGAGACTTTAAAAAAATCACTAACTTTGCTAACACAGTCAAGTCAAACAGCTAAAAATCCACCCCACCTTTTGTCTAACAGCCTTTTATTGAACTAATAACTACTGAGAGCCAGTCTGACATTTACTCTCCTCACTCATTCACTCTCTTTTCCCTATAAACAACCTCTTCTGTGTCTTAAGCCTCTGTCCCGACGTCACAAATGATTAAAAGTCAGTCTGGCTCTGACATCACCCTCTCTTTTTCCTTCCTACTATCCCTCTCCGCTGGGTCCACAAGGTAGTGCAAACCTCCTCTGATATAATGTAGCACAGCCACTGAGATTCACTAAATTATGCTGTTTATAATGTAGCTCTTATAAATAATCCAAACTCTTACATAGCTCAGTAGAGTAAAGCAAAATGTATCCTGTCTGTTCTCTTCTACGTGCATATTTATTGAAATGTGGTGATATCTTTCCATTCAGAGCCTCAAAGCAGGGCTGCTGTTCTGTTTACTCAAAACATGAAGCTTCCCATTCAAACAAGCCAATATGGTAGCTACATTGAATGGATTCTATTTGACATCTATTTTCCAAAAAAGCAATGTTATCCCATTACAAAATGCTATGGATACATTAGAACCACTGAATGAGTGAATGCCAGATTGTGTTGTTAAGTGCTCTGAGTAGTTGAAAGGCTGGAGAAGTGCTTTATAGATGCAGGCCATTTTCCTTGTTTGGAATCTGTGTGTTCATCAATAAACTGCTTGACCATTATGAGTTCAGTACCTGGACACTCGGAGTGCACTGCAATTAACAACACTTGCCAGTGTAAACACACTGCTGCAGTAAAATGATCAGATTTGATGGTGGAAGTGCACACATCTCAGCTCAGTGCCTGGTGCTGTCAGCCAGCCGTGCCATCACAGAGCAGCTGGGGAGCATCAGGGGAAAAAAGCATTTCTTTACATTATAATTGGATTTAAGGATTTAAGTTTCAGTTACAGACTGTGGGACTGAGTCATGCAAAGCATTACACATTTGAAACCCATTTTCCCAAGTTACATTGCCCAGAAACTGGTGATCAGGTGGCAGTGACTGACACAGAGACACAGCTCACCCTATTAAAAGTTTGTGTACCATCAAAACAATTTTGAAGTTGTTAATTTGATGGGAACAGCTAAATAATGAGACTCTAAGTGCATACTGGGAAAACACTGAGCTTAGCTCATAATTACAGAAAAGCCTTCTAAATAATGCTATTGTTTAATTGTATTTCCATCAAAGAATGACAAAAAGGATGTGTGCAGAGAGGAGAAAAGGGGACAGAAAGTAACATAATCAGAGAGAAATCAAAGAACAAACATTTAAAGAAGAAATTCTGTATAGAGAAGTTCTTCTGCAATATGCGTGTGTGTGTGCGTGTGTGTGTGTGTGTGTGTGTGTGCAGCAGCACCAGAAAAAGCAGACAGAAAAGCTTAATTACGGTGTCTATAGGGTAGAGAGAGCGTGTGTCTGAAACACTTCACAAAAAGAAAAAGGGGGAGGGGGGAATGGGGGTGTTAACTAATTTAGTGATATTACAGTTCCAGCTGGCTTTACCTTGCTGCACAGAAAAATGCAGCCCCCCCCATCCCCCTCCTCACCCACACAGTCACACAGTCACAACCCATTACTGGCGACAGGTACTGTAAGTGTGGTGACGGTGACAGAGGGACACACAGCACTCACACACTAACACAGAGGAGAGAGGAAAAGAGAGGAGAGCAAGTGCAGACAGGATCGTTGTGAGCTTGAGAAGCAGGCAGCAGGAAGAGCCAGTCAAAAAAAAAAAAAGGAGCCAATTACTCTCAGACAATGGGACAACCCTCAAACACACACAGCAGTCACCTCTGACAGCATCTGTAGTGCAACGGCCGCATGTGTAAACTAAAGTCCTGGAATAATTGTTTTTCAGTCTTTGTATAGCGTGTTCTGCAGTTTATGCCGCATGCACTTGATGTGTGTCTATGCATGTGGACAGCATCCAAGAAAAGAAGTTGTTCATCCATCATGGCAGTAAACAATAACTTTGCAAAAGATAACACGGATCCTCACATGATTTATCTCCCTCAGTCAAGCTCTTTGGTAAGCATTGTTTGTTAGGTGCAGAGAATAAACCATGAGGGCTTCTGCTTTTATACTCCATCATGTGGAGGTACATGTTTGCTTTCATCTTTTATCCAGCACACAGGCCTGTGCCAGCCGCTCCTGGCCCACTTTCCTCATGTGGTTTATTTGACCGGCTCTGTAGACGGTGGATCAGATAGTCTGTCTGGGTCCATTTTTCTCCAAGTTGTGACAGAATTCTCAGAGGGACACCGGGGGTGAGCACAGGCGCTAATGCTGTATTCAAAAGGTGGCTCAACATTGTTGTGCATCAGCAGATATGAGATGCGAATCAATAGTCCATTTATCAGACCGGCAGAACAAAATGTCACCTGTCCATTTGACATGTTGTTAGTGTGGAACAAAATAAACAGGAGCAGAGGTGCAAATGTGACAGTGACTCCACTTTATCTCAGATCTTATTTTGATGTGTAAAATGCCAGCTGTTCATCGTTTGTTCTCTATTTTTTGTAACCATTCAAGAAAAACAATTATTTCCTTAAGTAAGAAAAGCTCTGGTTCTCAATTCTTCACTGTAACTTAACACCTCAGCTGTTTTTCATTTTTCTCTATGAGGATCATTCTAGAGTCTGTTCACTGTTAATACATGAGCTGATAGAAGCACAGCTTTGTAAGTCCATACTCAGACCAACATGTATTTATAGCTAAATGCTGCTGTTAGTGCACAGGGATGTTCCCAATCACAAGGCAAACATACTGACATTTAGCATGTTTATTGTTTAATATAGTTATTATCTTCATTTGGCATGTCAGTATGCTGTTATTTACTAATGAGAGCTAAACAAAAAGTGGGGGGCGGTCATGACTGTGACAGGAAGGTCATCCATGGTGAGTAATTAGACATGTGAAAGGGATATTTTAACCTGATGATTGTTAGGTGAGAAGTCATGTGATCACTAAGGTTATTTCAGTCCATCCTGATGAGCGTCTACATATGTGGATGATGTATCACATCATGGCACATTTCCTGGTAATTTAATATAATGTTTCACTGACAATTGTTGAGAGAGTTTCTGCTGGGCATGAGCACAATGCCACACAATCATGTGCATGTAGCAGATGTAAGAAATAATTTAGTCGGTTTTCCAATTTACATTAACTGATCAACATCAGCACCTGTGCTGCATGTGATTTTGTGACCTCTGGTCAGAGAAATCCACCAGCATGCTCTGAGCTGGGCTCCTGATCTAATGTGGCTTTCATGGGCTGTTTGATGCTGTTTGACGTTTACTCTGTGGTCACTAATGATAATCCTCAACATGAACTCTGGATTATCCCAGACCTGCTGAAGGAGATCTTTGCAAACTCTGACTCAGTGCTGCTTCAGCTGGGGAATCGGGAAATTGCAAATATACCTGTGCTGGTCTCATTCAGGTGATAATTATCATGCAATGTTACTGAGTATTTTCTCACAAAAGTTATAAATTTCACCTGTTACTGTGAAGTGTTCTCTTTGTGTGCAACAAGGAATTGTGATAATTGCGGTAATTGTGAAGACATGTTTCTAAGAATAAAACTCTATCATCATCAAAACTATCAGTTCTTGGTGATGCAGTGAAGTAAAAGTCAAAGGATCACTGAATGATTTTCCTCTTTCCCCTTCTCACCTTCACTTAATTTCCCAGAGGGCTTTCTTTGTTTATTTATTTTTACCAATCAGTGGCCAAGGAGTCTGATTAATGGCTACTAGGGTTAAACTCTTAATGTTGGAGATGATTTACAGGACCTGTCTCTGAGACAACCATTATCTCTAACCCACAGGCTGGCGAGCTTGTCATGACGCCAGTAAGTGGCCCTCTATGACATGATAGGTGAGTGGAGGAGACCAGATCAGCCCTCTCGCTCCCTCGCTCTCTTCCCTCCCTCTCTCTTTACATATGTAAATATATATATATATATAAACAAATATGAGCATATGGGGCACAATTGTCAATGGAAAATATCTTTTCAGAAAAGGCATCTTTTCCTATCCTTGTTTTAGTGTTTAGTGATGAACCTTTAAGCCTTGAAGCCTTTAACTTTGCCCTGATCACTGCAGCCACACTTCATTCACCAAATAAATACTCACTAAAAACATCAACACTGATAAAGATTCCTTGAATTAAGCGGATATGTTTCTAATTTATATTATATATATCTACAATATATATTATATATATCTAA